>JAMJEY010000022.1:1200000-1625808 GCA_024713865.1 Morchella sp. 2016-72
CAGACCTCGGGCAGTCTTTCAGTGTCCACTTTTCCAAGGCTTTTAAGAGTCCATGCCTCCAAGGTGCAACTATTATGAGGTCATTTCATCTTTGTTCATGTTACAAAATGCATGAAAACCTCCTTCACCGAGTGCCAGTAGAAAAATCAGTGGTGGAAATGGTATTACTTGAGCTCATGCTTCCAAAGTTTCTCAAGTAATTTTTACTCGTAGCAACACCTACTAAGATGATTTCCAGGAAAACAATATCGTTGCCCTAAAACAACCCTTACTGTTGCTTTTTGAGATATGGAGAGCCCCCCCAAACAAACGATGCAATAATTGGATAGCCACCACCACACCCACCATCGTACCTCACCTCACGCCCATTCTCCCTGCCACCTCCGTGCTGCCCCACCCTTCCTATCTGTTTCTGCACTATTAAGAAAACACAGGTATATCGGCCCCATAACGACGCAGCACGAATACGTTCATTTGACACTTGCCCTCAAGCTGGTGTAACACTTTCGTTTGATAAACCCTCCCTTTCCGCAAATCAAAATTTCTTCTACCTGAAAGCAGCACGTTTTGTTGTTCCGTGAGAATCTTGTACCAGCTCCACGTACGTATGTGTAGATCCCATCACATAGATGATGAGATTTCGTGGAGGTGATGGTCCTATTGCTGACAAAGTTGTTCCGAGTAGTGAATGGAGAGGCCGTCGAGCCAGGTCAGATGGTCTGGTGATCCCAGCACTAGTGATGGCCGGCCATGGTCATGTAGGTCTCCTGTTCTGCTTGCTGCTGTGCGGTCAACTGATACCTCTGACCTTTAAGTCGGGAAAGCTGTCCCAGTGACGGCCAGTGATTCCCCTGCTGGACCTTCTGATTGGTACATGCCGGGGAGCTACCCCATCTCAAACCGCTCTGGTAGCAGCCTTGTACTGGAATTGGACTATTGTAGCCCATTAGAGGAAAAGCGGCACGATCTCGGCTCTAAAAGTAGCATTAGAGGAACTGCAATCAATCACCTCTCAACGTCAAAGATTTCTGATGAAGCTCCCGAATTTATTGTTGATATCGAAAACCTTCAAACTGGTTACGAATCTGCTCAATTGGAACTTGGAAGTCGAACAAGCTGTGAGTTTACTTCCTCCAGTAATTTTAGGTGCACAAAGGAACGACTAACCTATTTCCACTACTCAATAGATCCGAATTTGCAATATCCTGCGCCAGTGCATTACAACAGTATCAATAACATTCATCAACCTGTCGCCATAAGGCCGAGCCGTCTCTCCAACACCTGGTCTCAAAATGGTTTTGTACCCGAAACCTCTGTCGGTAATAACGGAATTTTTTTATTTTCTATATTTAAACTTCTTTGGGCTAACACGCAAACCCAGGCGAAGTTTGGCACCCTCGTAATTCTTTAAATTCGACGAGCATGACCTGGTCTGACTGTAGGATAAATTTTTTTTGTTCAGTCCGCTAGTTTGTGGAGTTTGCAGGACTAATTACAGTCGAAGCAGCCTTTACTATAAGGGACGGAATTATTCAACCTCCCTCTACATTCATCACCCCTGACGGGACCAACGTCAGAGACTTTGGTTGGGAACAGGGAAATAACAGGGTGGCTACACCGGATATCAGTACACGTCTTGCTGCCTGTACCTATATTGAAAGTGGGTTAATCCTATCACAGAAAGGAGAAACATTACTAAAAAAAACAGCAGAAACTCCAGGACTGTTGGGTTGTATATTCGGTGCCATTAAGAAACTTGTCTTTTCATGCGTTGGCACTAGAGGCAAAGATCATAAACCTGAGCATAAACGTCATATCGAGACTCAAGGCTTGCCGGTAGATGAATTAATCGTTAATATCCCTGAAGAGACTGAGGGTTTTAGAACCCTGGCTCAAGCTGAACATACTACTTATTCTCTTGGAGGATACAACCATCGTTCCGACGAAGGCTATCTTTCTGAAGACGGTCAGACTGGAAGCATTCAGATTGGATACCAGGAAGAAACGTATGTAGTTTACTCACCTCCTGCAAAACTTGCTATTGAAGATTACTAAAGGGTCCCCCTAGAGAGCGCCCACTTTCATTTCTCCTTCCCCCATGCCCCACCTTTATTGCAGAGGAGCAGCCACAACAAGAGAGTTCACGACCCAGGTCGCGGCCAATTAGCTACCCCGGTGCCCCGGAAAATGAGACTCTAGCTATGATAAGGCGAGAGATCGAGCTGGAGCTCGTTCAAGTCCCTGAAGATATCATCGAGGGGGTTAGAAGTGCTAATAATGACGCCGAGTCCGAATGTGACCTTGATGATTATCACAAAATGCTTAGGAGCGGGCTCGTGGCTACAGTGAAGGATACCGAAACTCACAGTCCCAGTGGTATTGGGGTAGACCAAACCAAACCAGAAGACTACGATATTCGTAACCAAAATCCTAGGAAACCAAAGAAGGGACACAGGAGGCGTCTGACTGGCTTGATTTCTCCTATTATGGGCGCGGCTTCATCAGTGGTATATATGCCTCCGATCTTAGCTTAAATGAATATTTTCCCTTTCCCCTGATGTTAAAAACTATGTGGATATATAGGTCAAAACATTTCTATCTTCGACATTATCCTCCGGCGCCGTAGAGGGCGGGAGTACTGGCAATACTTCAACAGATGACCCACGCCCTTCTACACCTACACTCATCAGAGCAGCTATCGGTACCAGTATCACTAACGCACGTAGATCTCCTGGTAACCATAGAAACGAGGGTAGTAGTAGTACTGGGGATGTAGACGAGCCCAAAGAAATTTCCAACCCTAAGCTCTCCAAGATCTTTGGGAGGGGGTTTTATGAGGAGGAGATCCACCCGCCAACCCCAGAATCGAAGGGAAAGTACGAATATCTCAAAAAAGAACTCCACTTCGAATTAAAGGGAACAACTGTCCCCGAAGAAACTGAAGATAGCCTATGGATCTTTGAAAATGGTTACTCTGACGAAGAAAGCTTTGAAGGGGATGAGACCGCAGAAGGAACCCTTAGTGGTGGCCACCAATCCCGTAGTGAAACCTCTGGGGATGGCGGGCTTTACGAGAATTCCGAGGATGAAACGCTAGCCGAAGATATCTCAGAGCCAGGTGTCGACAGAGACCAACCTACACATAGTTTCCCTAGGACAGATGACCCCGGGGGTGGTGCTGTTAGAGATTTGGTGGGCGAAGAGGGTGTAAACGTAGACATCAAAGACCGCAGTTACCAACAATACTATGAGGATGCTTCCAACTCGATGTTTGAAGATAGCGCGGCCTCCGTAGCAGCTCATCCTGGCAGAGACGAAAATACGAACGGCTCTGGGGGCGGTCTTTCTGACGGCAGTAATGATCCTGATAGCTACATTGGGCCAGTCCCCTTTGGTATTAGGGACAACATCTCCGCTCCAGCAACCTCCGTAGTCGAACATAGGGAAAGCTCAACCTTATCCTCAGTCAGCCCAGCAGCCGAACACGTGAAAAACGCAATCAGAACCACCAGCATCACCACATGGACAGAGGCCGTAAAAACCTTGCGCGAAGACTTGCATATTCTCGGGATTGATACCCCGAGAGGTACCCCCGCAGAGGAAGTAACATGGGCCTCCCATCATAGAGCCATTGTGAATGTTGTCGAAAAGACGGAAACCAGTTTCCAGCTTCAGAACAACTTCTTTGCAGATGAAGACTCTGAAGATGACTTAGTTAATCTCGCCTATACTGATGGGCACGACTCCTTTGTCTGTAAGGGGCCGGGAAGTACAGTCGACGTCCAAGTGCCATCTGGAATGGAACATTTGTCTCAATTCATCAGGACCGTCGAAGTTAAGCAGAGTCATGTTAATATCCAGAGAAGCCCCATTTCGTCCCACAACGAACATGCAGGAAGAATCTCATATATACATTTGTGTGATGAGGACGACGACATGGTTGCTTCGGACGAAGAGGATAGAGAGGCGGAAAGGGAATACAAGCTCTATTATGAGCAGCAGCAACGGCTCCATGCCGATCTGTAGCCTCGAAGGCACTTCATCTCGGATCGAAATCCATACTAGTTATATACTCCGTTTCGTTCCCCCTCCTCTTATTCTTTCTTTCTTTTGTGGGGGTGCTTGGTCGATGGAATTGGGATGACTTATGGGTGCCAACCTTCAGGGCAGAACGAGTCAAGATATGGGAGGCGTAATTCCGGGATTTATTCCACTTTTTCCCACATACCCTTTTGGGGGCCATGATCTCATTGAGATCATAATATAGGGAAATATTTTAACCTTTCGTTCTCAAACTTATGTCTTACACTGCATGAGTAGTCTTACGCTGCATGAGTATTCAATACATCAGTCTACTTTATGTAGTAATATACTTATACTACATAAATTCCTTCTCTTCTTCTCTTAAAACCTTATACTAAGAGAACTTCTTACTCCTGCGCAGATCGAAAGATGATAGAAACTACAATAACCTACTTGAGGTTTGGGCGCTCAATACGCAAGTGCTACACGCGTACACGCTGGCAGCATACATAATCGGAAGATTAGAAAGGAGGCATTACTCACATGGCCAAGAAAAAGCGATTGCCGTAGGAAATAAAGAAAAAGGAAAACAGAATAGGCCGAGAAAGATTTCAATCAGAAAACACCCAGTTCGGGCTCTCCGGCTCCATGGATAGTATAAAATTCATACCCCTCCTCAATCACATTGCCAACCTCCCACTATTATCACTACTAACTACCTCTATGTGCACTTGATGAATAATAGTCCGTTCGGGAAAGCAAACTCCGTTTTGTGGTGAAAAATCCCATACCAGAAAACTCTGGGAGAGGAAGCTTTGAATATTCAGCATGCAGGCACGTACTCTAGTTTTTCTACAGCTAAGCTCCACTCTCTCAAAAAGCAGACCGGACCCATTCACACTTCTAAATTTCACCACAAGCCTATTTCCTAAATCGCAATTTGCAAAGCATAGTTAAAAACTTTACTCAATTCTACAGATTTGTGTATCCAGATTACTCCGTTCGGAGGCCACTGATGGAGCTTTTATAATCAATATTCCCATATATCAGAACTTTCGAACAGGCCTTAGTCGATCAAATCGTATCTGAAAGCGCCTGGAGCATTAATGTCTTAAAAACAACAACCTGGAAGCATAGTCATGAATGGTCACTCGAGATTTGGTTGCCAAGTGAATGATAATTTGTGATCGACATTACTTTATCAAGGGTCTCGTCAAGGACCCTTCTTTGCTAAACCCGGTTTTCTGTAGCACAGTGCAGTTTCCTAAATAATCACAAAATAGCCAAAGATCCCCAGGAACAGCCTTCTCGGACTACATGATGCGAGACACCGGCGTAGGTACTGCAAACCCTGAAGAATTATCATAACCCCTCTCTATTATATCTCTATCTCCGATGACCACTATCGATCGCACCCCCCTCAGTATTTCGAGGCTCGTATTATTCTCTTCACCTTATCCCCACGTAATTAAAAGCTAAACGTTTCGGATATAGTTTTGTTTCACACGCAACACAGTGGCCAGGGACTTTCTTTTTTTTTCTCTGTTACCTAGATCTTGTGCAATGATCTCAAGAACAGGATATGACTGATTCCATAAGCGTGGGGATCAATGTAGCTCTCGCTAACAAATAATCCGGTAACGTCTCATATCCGACATGTAGCCGGGGAACGGGCGGGGCAGACAGGTATTATATCAATCTTGAATTGCTCACTCTGTTTAAAGTTGAAAAACCACACAACCCTTTCCCTTTCACCTGTTGTTGTTGGGATACTCCCGGTTAAAAAACAAATCTTCTGTCATTGCTCCCCTGACAACAGTTTGAACCCCACCAACAAAAAAAAACACAAACACACACCCCCCCTTCTTCCTCCCCACCACCGCGCCCCGTTTTCGTTTACCCCGCCCCAGAAGCGGACCGACGGATAATCATGGTTCCCTCGCCGGAAAACAAGAAAAGGGTCCTCCTCATTGGAGAAATCGACCAGTAAGCCTCGCTACCCTGCCCCTGCGCAGATTTCTTGGCTACTGATGGATGGTATTTTTGTGGCAGCGCTCACGACGCATGGAAGTCGCTCGAGGATGATGAGGTCGTAAAGACAATCCACGTCAAGGCGACCAACAGGGCCGACTTCCTCGAAGAAGCTCGCTCCGGCGCTTTCGAGGGCATCTACGCAATCTACCGGAACCTTCCTTCTGTCTCAATCACTGGCCGGATCGACGCTGAGCTTCTCGAAGCTCTCCCGCGGTCTCTCAAGTTTATTTGCCATGTTGGTAAGACACCCCACCCACACTCACCCTGTCCCCATGGGCCAATGATCGTTTTCTCGGACGGGTCCTTGATCATACTATTCTAATCCTCCCAACCTACCCAGGTGCCGGGTACGACCAGATCGACGTCCATGCCTGCAGCGCTCGCTCCGTCCGCGTGTCCAACGTGCCAACGGCGGTTGATGACGCTACGGCCGACGTCAACATGTTCCTGATCATCGGGGCACTTCGTGGGTTTAACTGCGGGATGACTGGGCTCCGAAGGGGCGAGTGGAAGGGCGGGGCGCCACTCGGACACGACCCACAGGGCAAGATACTCGGTATTCTGGGTATGGGCGGAATCGGACGTACCTTGAAGAAACGTACGGATGCGTTCGGTATGAAGGTGATTTATCACAATCGCACGAAGCTTCCGGAGGAGCTGGAGGCGGGGGCGGCGTATGTGGACTTTGACGAGCTGCTGGCGAAGTCGGATGTCATCAGCTTGAATTTGCCGTTGAATGTGAGTTGTTTTTTTTTTTTTTTTTTTTTTTTCTCACTCTTCTCTGGTAGGGATTGGATTGGCTCGTGATATTGCTGGTGGTCGTGGATTAGATGATGAGGATTATGCAGCCGCAGGAAAAAAAAACAGGCTGCATATTCTGCATATTATGCATATTATGAGATACGAGGGAGAGGTCTCATTTTTCGTTTTTTTCGTTTTTTTTTTTTTCCTTTCTTTTTTTCCCTTCTTTTCGCTTCTGTTTATTTTATTTTTTTTCCTCAGCTTCTATGCAGCTTCTAGCTTCCATGCAGCGTGCGCCAAAAGAAAGGAAAAAAAAGAACATTCTCAGCAGCTGACGAAGCACACACAGAAACATACACACCACATCATCTCCACGGCCGAGTTTGCAAAGATGAAAGATGGTGTAGTGATCGTCAACACTGCCCGAGGCGCCGTCATTGACGAAGATGCGCTCGTCAAGGCCCTCGGCTCTGGTAAAGTCCGCAGCGTCGGACTTGACGTCTTTGAGAACGAACCAGAGGTTCATCCGGGTCTTTTGGCGAATGATCACGTCATGTTGATTCCGCACATGGGAACACACACATACGAGGTATATAAGCTCTTTCCTGTTTTTCTTTTTTTCTTTATTTTATCGAGGGGATGGGATGAGCTGGGTTGGGTTCGGATTCGGGTTCCTGACGGGCGAATAGACTCAAACAGCTATGGAATGCTGGTGTATCGACAATCTTCGCCTGGCCTGCACAACAGGCGAGCTCAAGTCACCGGTGCCTGAGCAGGCGGGGCTCTCGTTTACCTGAGGTCTCTTTCTACTTGCTAGCTGATCCTCAGCTAGGTTCTAGCTAGGTTCTAGCTAGGTTCCACATTAAATCCGCGAGCTTACTTACCGCCTTGGAACTTTAAAACCCCGTCTCTTCCTTGAGTATTCCAATATATTGAGCTTAGGTAATCCATAGGTTTGGAGACATTATTGATGCAGAAGAAAAACATCTATCTTGTCTGCCGATAATAATAAAAAATAAATAAATAAATAAACACACACTCTTTCTGTGTTGGTTGCTATGTATGCAGGATCCACATTAATTCTGATTCACTGACTGCACCGCCCTTCTTTTTTTTTTTCTTTTTTCTTTTTTTTCCCTTCCTTCCTTCCTGCCCGTGTACCTACATACATTAGGTACACCGTTCGTACATCATACATGACCATACCTATACCTACATACTCTAGAATCCTGTATCGAAAGAAGAAGCAAAAAAAAAAAAAAAAAAAAAAGAGTCAAGAACTATTATCCGAGACACAGTCAGCCCCCTGGTTGGCTGTTCGCCATCAACAACAACCCCCACCGAATGGTTCCGACTACAATGCATCGTCAACTGACAAAATATACCGCCGGGCGAGCCGAGGAACAACCCTGTCTGTGCCCCGAGCGGGAGCGGAACCCCCGTGCTGCCGATGTCTGTCTGTCTGTCTGTTGGCGGTCAGCGGTGGAGTGTCGTGTGAGGCTGCTGCCGCTATAGCTACCGTAGGTACATGCCGCTGCCGCTGCCGCTGCTGCTGCTGCGGTGGAGCTCAGGTCGACGGAGTGGAGTGGAGCGACTCCACAGAGGTCGCGAAGAAGCGGCCGAATTGGGAAGGGGTGCCCTGAGTCCCAGTGAATTGAATTGTGGATTGAAGGGGAGGATGGTAGCTACTAGCTAGCTAGCTAGCTAGCTAGAGCTCCATAGGGGCCCTGGGTGTGCGATGCAGAATAGAAATCTTTTCCCCTTTTGTTCTTTCTCTCGTGTTTCCACCCCCCTCTCGCGTAGTATACATGTAGTATATCTCCATGTAGCACCTCTACGATACGATACACGATACGATGCGATGCGATGCGGTACTCACTCTCCACGCAGCTATCCTCCTATCCTCTCAATTTACTCATTACTCACTCACCAACTCATTCACTCTCGCTCACTCGTCCATTCATACATACTGACTCGCATCATGTAGTGGAGTAGGTAGAGCAGAGCAGAGTAGGTAGAGTATATCCACCCCATCCTATCAATTTACAACCAATTCAATTCAATTCTCGACCCCCCCCCCAGGGGGCCACTAAGCAAGACAAGATTCACCATCTTACTCATCCCCGAATGCTTCTTTTTTTTTTTCTCACTCCCCTTCCATTAGCCTTTTTTACTTTTTTACTTTTTTTCTTTTCTATTTCCATCCGGCCTTTTTAGCCCGCCCACCCACCCCTACATGTATGGGGGGGGAGGGGGGGAACACGGTGGAGACGAGATTCGATGTGTGCGACCGACCGACCCCATTGACATTGTCCCGGTCCAGCCACCGCGAGGCGAGGCGAGAGGCGAGAAAGGAGGAGGAACAAGAGCAAAAAAAGAAAAGAGGGTTAAAAAAAAAAAGAACTCACCGGCCGGTCGGTACCGGAATGGCGAACGTCCCGCCGTGCCGTTTGGGCGGGCGGGGGTCCGGGGAGGGTAATTTGTTTTTTTTTTATGTTTTTTTTTTTTTTTCCTTTCCTGTGTGGGATAGAGTGCCGCACCACCGTCTAACTCTGGGGGGGGGGGGGGTAGAGTTAGGAGAGGGAGACAGAGAGAGAAGACAGGGACAGGGCAGACATGGGTATGTGCTCTGATCGATCGGAGACGAGCAACTGTAGCTAGTCAGTTAGCTAGTTACATAGTTACTTCCAGTTGATCAAGCTGGGAGTGTGTGGACCGTGCTTGCTTGCTTCGAAACATCAAACAATTAAACAACAACCCCCATAATAACCGAGCCTTCAATAAACAGCAGTGATATTCATGAAGGAAACCCACCCCACACACCACTACTACTACTGGCATCACCCCCCCCCCCCAATACCCATATCCATATCATCCCACAATCTAATATAACACAGAGCAGCTCAATCTGGACACCGATCACAGGACCACCCATCATCTTCCCTGGTTCCTGGAATAAAAAAAAAAAAAAAAAAAAAGGAAAGGGCCCTCGCCTATTTGGTCCAGGGCCCACACATTGTTTCATTCGGTTGTGCTACTAGAGCACATAGCTGGTATGAAGGGTAGGGTAGGTAAATAATAAGTATTAAATAGATAGCAGGTGAGCTTTTTCATGACATGACGCGGAGTGCGCAGCCATCCAGCCAGCCAGCTCCAGGTATTCTAGCTGCTGCATTCACTCTACTCTATTATGCCCCCCCTTTTCTCCCTCTATCTATAATATCACTCACGTCGACGACGACACTCTATTGCCCTACCTACCTACATGTCCGTCTGGCATGTTCTAGAGTAAGTAGTATAGTATTGTGATGTATTATACCTACCCTACACGTCCCTACCTGTAGTCATGGCCTTACGGGACCTAGCTAGCTAGCTAGTGAGCGACAATATAATCTGATCGACAATCTCGTCTCCGGCATAGCTGTTGTTTACGAGGTGAGGTGAGGTAGAATATAGGGTAGGGTAGGGCAGGGTAGGTGGGATATATATGTATGCATGCACTCTATCGACTGTCACCTGCTGGTTGCTTAGGTTTAGAGTACGAGTATGTGGGTTTGTGTTGCGTTGTGTAAATACGCACGGCGCAGGGGTGTATCAAGACGAAGCTCGAGGTTGTAAAAATAAACGCATATGTACCTACACGGACACACACGCACATATGCATATACATTTTTTCAATAGCAGCATCACATATGAGGAGGACGGAGGAGGAGGACGGAGGAGGAGGAGGGGGAGGAGGGGGAGGGGAGGAGGTGGTGCTGGTGGTGCTGGTGTTGGTGCTGGTGCTGGTGCTGGTGCTGGTGCTGGTGAAGAGACACGATAGAACACGCAAGAGTAGGCAAAATCATTGAGAATGATGTAATTACTTTGAACCCTTCTTTCCTTTTTTTTTTTTTCTCTCTCTCTCTCTCTCTTTTCTGTAGCCCTTTCCCCGCCGTAAATAAACAAACCCCGCATTCTCCGAACATATACAAAAAAAAAAAAAAAAAAAAAAAAGCAAGTGAAAAAAAAAGGTTAAAAGAGAACGAACAACATACAGAGGATTCGAGGATGTAGAGGAAAGAAACGACGCGACGCGGTCACCGTACATATTCCATGTACCACATACATGCAGCTGCTAGCTAGTGCTAGGGTAGAGGATATGTATGTATGCAGATGGAGAGGGAGAGATCAGAGAGCTACGAAGAAAAGTGGTTTTCCCTAAAAACAAAACTCCCCCTCCCAGATAGATGTAGGTACATATAGGGTTTTGCCCCGCCTTCATTTGACACCCCACCCCATGCCTAGTCCCCGGCCCCCTCTCTTCTCCATCTGTTGAACTTTTGATAACTCGACGAAAGGGTGATCGTGGGTTTTCCCAAAATGATATATAAAATAAAGAAAATAAAGCGAGCGAAGATAATAGAAAGCCATAAAAAAAAGTGATGTTCCCCGTCTATAAGATAACCATCCCACCAAACTCAAAGGAAAAAAAAAAAAAAGGAAAATCAAAAATAGGAATAAACACAGTAAGCTATGATGCATGCAATGGACAAAATAGAATCCCAAGAGGGCAGGGAAAAAAAGATGCCCCAAAATAAAAACAAGAAAGATACCTCTCTGCTCACAAGACTAAAATAGGGTACTTGAAGGATTTTTTGAAAAAAGCCAAAAACCGCAAAAACCGACACGCCGGAAAACCCGTCTTAACAAAATCAAGGGAGGAAAAAAGGAAAAGAAAAAGAAAAAAAACCGAGTCCCACTCCCAAAAGTGTAATAACCGAAAAGAAAAAAAAAACTTTAAGCGAATGAACCCCAAACTGCGCAACTACTTATGGTATACAAGCATTTGTATACCAAAGCAGAGCACGATGGTAATAATAACAATGAAACGAAGGTAAGTATGAAATAATGTAAAGGAATCAAAATGCAGACCACCCAACTCATTTATATCCTTACCCAGAATGAAAAAGAAAGCATACAATGCTAGCAAAAATAGTTGTAGCAAAAATCAATCGCCGAGGTTTTTTTTTTTTTTATAAAATTTTATCGCATTGCATTCGTAAAAAGATCGTATCGTAATATGATGCAAGTATTTAGACCTTTTGTTGAACCCATCCGTCTAATCGACCCCATAAGGAAAATATCGTATAAAAAAAGCAAATTCGTTTGCGTCAAACTCGTGCTTGGTCCTTAACAATAAAGAGGTGTCTCCCTCATGGCATCCATCCACAAAAGCTCGGCACGTGCTGCAATTCGACGATTGAGAGATACCTCTGTCGAGGTGTTGATGACGTTCTCAATGTATTTCTTCAACTTATCCGAGACTTTCTTCGAATCCTCGGAGACAGACGAGGGCTCGGTTGGGTCATAACGACGGCTTTTAAGGTGCCTATATTCAGCAATCTTATAGAGAAGCTTCCTGCTCTCTTTACCCTCGACATATCGGCCACAATCCTCAAGGATAGTATCAATCTCCTTGATGCTCTCTGCATCATGACCTTTGGCTGCAGCGAACCTCCCTAGTAAATTCCAGAACATTGCCGTATTCGATTCACTATCATCAGCAGGTATAGAAGTTTTCTCGAGATGCTGACCAGTCAAAAGAGCCTCTACGGTATGGATCCTTCGTAAAACTTCCGCGCCTTCGTCGTCTCTAGCACTATTATCCTCTTCATCCTCATCCTGGGTATTATCGGAAGCCGGAATACTAGTTCCATAACACATCTTCACAGCTGCCCACAAGAGACTGGAATGCTTCCCCTTCCTCCTAATAGCCGGGTCCTCCTCTTCAACAAACAAACCACCTCGAGCCTTTAAACGTTCAAAGATCTCAGCCATAACCTCCAATAGTGCAACATCACCCAGGATCCTAGATAAACCCCCGTTCCCAAACCATGCAGTCTCCAAAAAGCTATCCAACCCAGGTGCAAACCCTGACCTGTAAAGATGCTTCATACCCTCAACAGATGTCGACGGAGAAGCATACGATGCAACTTCACTCGAAGGTGGTGTTAGAGGCTGTGAGGATGACGAGACTGATAACAAATCATCTATCTTAATCCTTTTTGCGGCATTTCCGCCTTGGTTGTCTTGTAACTTAGACAAGCCTGGTGTCGATGACCTTGGAATAGGTGTAGTTCTGGTAGCGTCAGATGCTGAAGAAAATGGGCTCCCCCTGTCCAACCCCCTCTTCAACCCTGGCCTGTATGTTTGGGGTTCCAAGCTAGCTGCAGCTATGGAAACCTGAGGGTTAACCGACGCGTCAAGGCTAGGATCGATAGATTGGTAGTCATATGTCTCGCAAGAAGAAGCCGGTGAACTTCCTGTGGAAATGGTCTGGGAGTAACTTTGACCACCTACTGATGAATCCCCAAGGTAAGACATTGAATACGCTGAAGCGATCAAATGGGGGTGTGAACCTGTGCTAGGAGCAGGCTGAATAGCTGCAGGCCCTGGTTGTGCTTTAAAAATGGGATCATATCCCAAGCAATCTCTCTTACTCTTTGCACAATTCTTGCACGATGGGTGTGCTTCGTCACACTGTGGAAGGGTATCAAAGACTCATGTAAGCAAATGTTTCATTTAAAACGTTTTAGTGATTGTGGATAGGGTAACTGCATTATCCCGGAATTTACCCGAGCAAATATTGAATAATAAATAATAATAATAATATGTGAAAATCGATTTGTGCATACCTTTATTCTTCGCTTCCTACAAGTCAAACAACCTGTTTTCGTCCTCCGTTTAATTTCCTTCTTGTGCCTCCCACCAGACATAATACGTTCTGTATTTCCCACGGATGGTAGCGGATACCTAAGCGGTTGATTAGGGGAAGAGGTGATATGGCTAGGATGGGCTAAAGATGGCGGTGGTAGTCCTCCATGTTGAGGTAGCTGTGGATAGTACATAGACTGAGGAGATGGCTGCGGCAACGGTGAACCCCCCATCAAAGGGGAGCCAAGTGATGCTTGGGACGGTGGTGGTGGAAGGGGTTGAGAAGTAGTTGGTGGGTTCAAACGTATTGGCGGAAGGTTGAACGAAGGCAATTGCTGGGGCTGGGAGTAAGGCGATCCTCTTGGTCCTGGCTGTGGTGGATACTGGTACGCGGATATTGAAGGTGAAGGGTACGATGAAGGTGATGGATATGATGTGGGTGTTGATCGAGCGGGAGCGGGAGCCTGCTGCTGCTGCTGCTGCTGCTGCTGCTGCATAGGAAGAGGAGCATATCGGTACGGAGGTGAAGGAGTCGAGTGCGCTGAGGGATGTTCCAGATGTTGAAGTAACGGAGAACCACGAACACTGCTTTGAGAATGAGGGTATGGGTGGGAGTGGTGGTGAGTGGGTCTATGTGTGTGGGAATCGTATTCCACCATGATCATCTCGAATAACTTAAGAACCGATTCGTGTGCCTTTTTGTTAATAAATGGTGTTATTTGGACCAAGATTAAGCTGCAGCTTTGAGTATACAAACAGAAGACGAGTAGTGTGTAGACAAGAAAGAAGAGGAATGGGGAGTGTGATGAAGTATATGTAAATGCCAGGGCTGAATGGCAGATCTAACGACAGGGGTGTGGAGGGGGGGGGGGGGCGAGACTTTTTATGATGGCGAGATGGTGTGGGTGTGGTGGATGGTGGGTTGGGTTAAAAGAAGGCTAGATGGATGGATGCAGAGAGGGCAGTGTGGGGAGACTATCTGTAGTGTCCACCCAGTAGTTAGCGAACGGCAATCCGGCGGGCCAAGTGGTTGGTGGCGGTCACGTTATGTGGTTGTTTTATAAGAAGTTTCTAAGAAGGAGTGGTGGTTGTGCACGCACAGAGTAAAATTCGGATGGAGTGGAAGGAGAAATGAAGAAGAAGATGAAGAAGATGGAGGGGGGGGGGGTGGAGGAGAGAAAGATAGGTGTTTGGATGATTGGCTAGTTTGTCGGTGGAAGTGGTCGTTGTGTACCTAGGAACGTTTGGGTGTATGATGAGTGAGAGTAGAGTGACAGCCACAAGAGGAACTATCCGATACAGCAGCACCTAACAATGCGAGTGGAGCCCTCGCCAGAAGAAAAAAAAAAGAGGCTAAGGGAAAACGGCTGGGGTATATATGGAGACGCGAGCTGGGAAGCAGGTCAGGGCGAACTCAAACTTACCAGGAAATGAACCGCACTCGGCTCAACGGCGGGTCAAGGGCCTTTGGTACCGAATTGGTTGTTATCTAGAAACCTTCGAGAACTTCGAGGCACAAAAAAAACATCTGAAAGCAAAAAAAGGAACCAATAAACAAAATGGACAGAGAGAAAAAAAAAATTCAAAAAAAAGAGGGGAATAATGGAGTGGGGTGAAAGTAGAAAGAGAAAAGAAAAAAAAAAAAAAACGGAAAAATTGATTTTATGTAGGATAGCACTGGGCTGCGTTCAAGCGTGTACGTGCGTGAGTACGTGCTGTACGGTGGATGTGCGCGCGTGTGTTATGTGTGTGTGTGTGTGGAGAAATGGAAGGATGAATCGAAGGAAAAAAGAAGAATGTGAAATAGGTAAGGCAGGCAGCAATAGGCCGACTGGGTTAGATGGGAAGGTGGCACCGGGGGCGTGAACGAGGTTTGTAATAAGAGGTAAAGGGAGGGATCAGAGTATGTATTCTACAACACCACCAACAGCAGCAAGTACTATTAAGCTACGTACCGCAAAAGCGGCCAGATGAGTGAGGGTTCCATCATATCACTGCTAATCTGCTGGGGTAAAGGTATACAATAGCAGCTTTGATATGATGTATGATACATGATATATGTAGTCCAGAGCTAGCAGAGCGGCAAGTAAAACCTCAACAGGTAGAGCAGAATACCTTACACGGGGTTACTACATGGTAGGTACAACTTGCGCACAAAGGAGCCAAGTCAGCATGGGAGCCCCATGGCAACCTGCTTCCATTCAATTATCGGCAGTGCTGGCGAAGAAAGATAAGTTCTAGGGACAATACATATCTGTGTTGGGGATGGCTGGCTTGAGAAGGCTCTGGGAAGGGGGGAGGGGGTAGGGTTAGGATCAGAGTACATTTACAAAATATACATGTTGTAGCTCTTAATATTCGCATAAAAAAGCTTTTATACTTCTCCCTCTAACCACTTGATAAACGCGCGAGTATGGACGACCTTTAGTTGTTGAAATAGAGGTATAACAACAAAGCCTTGCAATGACTCATGAACTATGATCGTGATGAAAAGGCTCATTCATAAATTTTTTATCTGTTCTCCTAAAGGGTTTATACTCGATCTAGTACAGTACATGTGTATATTATATTGTAAGTTTTGTGCACTTGTTTCCATACACCGCCCCGCTGTGCATGATATGTTTCCTCTAGAAAGATCACAGGGTGAGGTGAGAAAAACCGTTGAACCGGAGGTACATGTATGTACCTACATAAACCTGAGGCCGTAGACGGGAGGGCACAGACACCAAGCGAGATGTGGCTTTGGTAGTAGGCCGTGAGGACATGTAAGTAAGTGGTTGAGCATGACGGCCTCGTGGTCAACAGGTGGTACCTTCAACCACTAGGCTGACTTTTAATTTTTTCTCCCTCTGAGGGCGGCTGTGGATACAAAGGAACCCGAAAAAAAAAAAATCAGGTAGACGTAAGTTGAACTAGTCGGGCTAAGATGAGCGTACCTACTGGAATTCGGCTCTCGTTACTTTCGGTAAGTCAACCTCATAGTTGGCTCCCGTTCAGGGTGTTGCCTGCCCTTCTGCACAGTGTGCGTGCGTTGTGTACATCCCTGGAATATATAATTCGTTGAAAAAATAGCTACACGCGTGGTATCGATAAAACGATGGGCATTTGCCTTGTGGTTCGCTTGAAGAAACTTAGAGCAAGGTACACAAAGTGACAAGACAGGCCAGGACAACTGGCTGGGATATGTTTGCCGTCTTCACGGTCTACTGCGTGAATTTTCAAGCAAGTGGTAGTTGAAGCATGAGAGGGTGGGGGTAGTGCTTTTGTGGTTCCACTTATAATTCGAATTCCCCAGTCCCATTAAATAAAATGAGGCGACACGGAGATTTGTGGTTGATAAATCAATTAATCTTTTAAGATGTCCTGTCCTTAATGATCGGTGATCAATCTGGAGCCACGGCGGTGGAACTGTGAATACAGAAAATGGGGTGCTTTAGGCCTAAAGCGCGCATTCTCTTGTCCTATATACACATATGCAAAGGAGTTTGCATAAGCTTGAAGAAAAATGTGGGGGCATGAACCCTTTTTCTCTACGTTGGGAACAAGAAGATATGGGAGGGAGGAGAAATGCGGATGTACGTGATGGACCATGGGATGCGTTAGGTAAAGGATCACTCAGTACAGATTGGCGAGAGGGAGTGCAGAAGCAACACGGCTATGCATTTCGATACCGAACGGTCAGCGCCACCGTCGGTAAACCTTCCTGTGCCAAGTGTCCACACGAACACACCGCCGAGAAACAAGTGTATTTATCCACTGCTTGCCGATGATTTGGTTGGGGGAGGGGGGGGGGGGGCTTTCGAGATGAGTGCGGTGTAAGGAAATTAACCCTTCCATTTCTGGGGAGAGGGGGGGACGGATGATGCCCTTAAAGATCTATAGGAGATTGGTCATCAGTGCTCTTCATAAACATTACTGGTACTATGTCATACACACTCGCATATCTCAGTAATATTGCAAACACCTTCTCTAGCCTAACATGATACTTCGCTTGATGATTGTAGCGCTTGGGGGGTCCAGGCGGCTACATAAGATGCAATGTCAGAGATATCAGGGCACCAGTTACATTGAGTGAGAGGGGTAGAGCACTCTAACGGCGGAGATGATACAACAACACCACATATCATACAAAGAACAAAAAAGAATACATGTAGATGATTGATTTTTTTTTCCCTTTTATTTTGCGAGGCATGTTCCCCTTCATTATCGTGGCTGTATGTCCCCATGCACGTCGTCATCACCCTGCGTCAACTGAGATGTATCAGACTAAATTTGGCACAAAGTCGCGAAGCGAAGCCACGGGTTCGCATCCATCCCACACGTCGGAACCTTTCCATCCCTGATCATCGTCAGAATCTGGTTCGATCAAGTGAGCCCCTCCTCCCTCCCCCTCCGCCCTTTCCTCCTTCCTCCTTCTTCCTTCCTCCTTCCTCCTTAATTCCTCTATGACCTTGACTGCCAGCTGGCATAAGCCCTCGGTTTGTGATGCCCGGGAACGGGGGAGAAGGTAGGAAGGGTGAACCATGGGAAAATTGTGCTCTTCAATAAGTGTGTGGTTATCTAGTCCTGGTTAGGTGTGGTTAAGTACCTAGTCGTTCAGTAAATTGCAAGCATCTTGTGGAAAGGTAGCCATGCTTTTACATCATTTCCTGCTTGCCCCTCCCCCCCCCCCGGGGGGTTGTCAACCTACGTTTGCCTACATTTGTTCGCTGTGCTGCTGTTGACTATTCTACATACTTACATGTCGGCATCAGCACCTTTTCTTCTCGCCAAACGAATACATAGTGAATGGGGGCTTTCCCGGAATGCCACTTGCTGGCAATTTGCCGAGGAAGCCTTCCGGAAAGTGTTACCTTACTTGGTCTTTCAGCCACCTGTTTGACACGGACCAGTGCATGACGCATTTGCAGTATTCCCTGAACAGGAAACATTCTAGAAGAACGGCCCCAGATTTCTTAAAGACCGGCTTTATTTACTACTGGATAGGCAACCGATACCTGCTCTACTCTATAGCAGTCTACCTATGAAATATCTTGTAATTCGTGGGCAAGACTATGGCTGGCCAGTAGTTAGAACTGAAACAATTCTAATATCGACTCAGCTTGGTTAGCCTTGTGCCAAGGCCCACTAGTATCTGGCATACAGTTGGAGACAGATTAATACGGTAGTTTTCCGAGCTACCGGTTACAGTGTCCTTCTCGAACGTTCGGGAGAAAGTGTTAAAAGACAATTGGCCCTGCTGCGATTCGCAAACCTTAGAAATTCCCGGAGGCCCATATCCTAGTTCTTCCTCCCAGCATCATAACCACTTTGATGTAAGGAGGCTGTTTTGGCGAGATCTTCTTCAGATAAATTAATTGGCTCCTCGATACGTACCGCTCTTCCGCAGATTCTCGCGTGTATTTTTATCATGTCAAATGATTATTTCATTTTTTCCTCGGCCGGACATTTTTATTTAACCGAAGCGAGCGCACATACCTAGAGAGTCCTATATGGGCAATACACGTCCAACTCTATGGCAGAGAGTATTCAGATGAGACTTTCCGCTCAAGCCTATAGGTTGACTTATTCTCTATACTATCCACTTGGTGTGTGTTCCTGTATATATAACTGGGTCTCCACTACAACAAGGTCCTTCCTATATCACGCCGGGGACTCTTTCCCGACTTTGGAATCTCTGAGACATGGTAATAGACACATGTGCTAGATGAAAAATGTGGTTTCCAACGAGGTAAGAAACGCTAACATGGCCACCAAGAGAGTTGGCGGCCTGGCCAAAAAGCGAGTCCCTGGTCCTGATTCGAAAAATGGAAATGATTAATACTGCTTCTTTGGATAATCAGGTTTTATAATTGCGTTGCCCTTTACCGTGCCTGTCATGTACCACAAAAACGTCCGTAAGCGAAGGTTTTGTTAATCGGCGGAATCGGGATAGTCTCACTGCGTATCCTAGAAAGAAGAGGGAAAAAAAATAATCCCGAAAGCGGAGGCGAATAATTTGCTTTTTGCCAGTCAGAATTGTGGGGGACAAGACATGATCTTTTTTACCGACCATCTTCTGCTGTCTTTGCCGCCCCTTGCTCCGATCTTGCCTGTCTGTCTCGTCGAAAAAAACTCATCGGCCGGCGCACGAACCACAGGATCTCCTGCCAAGTTTGGTGTAAACAGGACAGAGCCCCCACTTGTCATTTTGGCGAGCCAGGAGAGAAGTGCCAGCTCACACGAGAGCGCCGATTTACGTCATCGTTTACTGGCCTTGCGCAGCCATGATTTCCTCACATCCATAAAAGAAAAGAAGAAATGTGGTTTCCATCTTGACCATGGTTGCGGAATGTGGACAACTGACTGGGTTTATGCCAGCCTCATCAACATCGACCCTTGGTGAATGGTTACTGCAGATTAACCTCACCCGATGAAAGCCGTTTGGAAATTGAACGAGGGAAAAAGAATCTTGATGTTGATAGATCATCGACATTTGCTCAACAGAAACAGACAGAGACAAAAACTCTCAGCCAAGTGTTTTATTTGGCAGAAACCCGCTTGAAACAGCTCTGATTCGATCAAAGCTGGGCTGGACTGCTAATGGCTGGCTGGCTAGTCTCCATTGTCGCCCGAATTTTCTTTAGCGGTCATCTCCCTACACCGCACACCTGTACACCAAAAGGAAAGTCCACTCGGCTAGGGACTGACCAGTCGATTAAGCAGAGACTGTGGAAGGAACCCCTGCGTGTTCTACGGAATGTCGTGCATATTCATATTTCTTTGGGTCCGTCTCGTGTCACGCAAACACACAAAATAGGGTTCAGGCCTATCAGATTGTTTTCAGAAGGCGGCGAGCCTATAGAGCTGAAACACAGGCGAGCCCCGACAGGTGTAAGCGAAATTACGCGGGGCTCTTTGCTATTCCTTATTGTTGCCTTTGCTCTCTACACATGGGGGGTCAACGTGAGAGAGTATGATTATGAATTTAGGATCAGATGAGGTGCGGAGAAATCCCAAACAAAGGGAAATACCTAACTTAGGGGTATGTATGATTGGCCTTGTGAGATAAATCGCCACAGACGGCGCATTGTCTGGGCGTGAACCTTGGGAGACATCACCAAGCAGGAGAGAGTCTTGACTCGGGCAGGAACCCGAGTGGATGTTCGAGCCTACATAACATGCGCCCCGGCCGGAGAACTTTCGCAAGCCGTTGAAACACCACGGCAACCTGTCCTGTGCTCGGGGTCTAGCCCGTAGTTCCCTACCGACTACATAGCCGACGGCCAAAAGGCGGCTAATCACCAAGCACGATTAGGTAATTTCGTTAAAGCAGCTTGCCAAAACTCAGGCGAGCCGTCGAGCCGCTGCTCTACATACATATTGAACGGGACCAAAGCGCACATTTAGCTTTTTTCGGGGGTGCCTAGACTGGGTGTTGGCCGTTTTGTGTCTACATGAATGTAGGTTCTCAATGTAGAAATCATCGGATGCAGTGCCTATGATCTTACTATATCGCGAGAAGGGTTCACTCTGAGCTAATAATCATTTAATATGTGCAGTTTACATTTCAGAGATCTAGGGGCAAACAGTCTCGGTAACTACACAATCAATACCTGCCGGAGGTCTGGAACATGGTGCCCTCAGGATAATGGACGAATGTTGGAAGCAAAGACAGCATTATCCCTGGTAAATAGGAAGAGTTTTACTACTTAATGCTGCCCAAAACCGCATCTATTGGGGGGAAATGCGGTTCCATACAAATACTCTTTTATAGCTAGGATCGATTCTTATAACGGAAGTGAAAGAACTTACTGACCCTCGCATAACCAATAAGGGTCAACTAGATTCAAATTTCTAAGCATGATCAATTGGCGTTTGATGTAATAACGAATAAAGCCATGCCACTTGCAGCTAGAGATATGGCGGGGAAACCTCAGGACACAGCTCTCCAGGCCGGCGAGGACGGCTAACGGGAGTGTCAGAAACCTTGAGATCCTTAGGTAGGAAAGGGCCCTTGCGAAATCCCTTAAAGTCTAGCTAGGCATTCCGTGCACTCGTAAGCTGCATTGGGTTTCCACGGAATTTAATCCGCGTTCCGTGGAAGTTCGGTGCAGCCAAGCTTAATTCTCGTGAATCTAGTTTTGATCTCGGACCTGGGAGATGCTGGGGATCAACATGAAATGGTCAATGCAGTGGGGGTTGAAATCTGTTTTGGGTCTGGTCTGGGTTGCACCCTTTTTTTTCTCTCGCAAGACCCTGAGGAAAGGTGGAAATGATTTTTAGGCAAAAAAAAGGTCTGATATCGCCGAACCAATGAGCGCCAAATCTACACCCCTAGGAGAGCGTCCCGTCAATCGAATTCTGGGGCATGACCAGTACCTTTCGCTGAATCTTTTGATTCCCCCTTTTTTTTTTTTTTTTTTTTTTTTTTTTTCCTTTTTTCCATTTTTCCATTTTTTTTTTTCCATTTCCTCAGGCCTTCTTTCCTCAGGAGGATTTCTTTCCGAGAAAATCTGCAAAAATCCATTCCTGCATGCATACAGTATGAATTACCCCCCTAGTCTATGATGCATACTGTGTGTTAAACAATAAGTCGAAACCAGCTTAAACTACTTTTATAAATTTGCTAATATATTCAGGGTAAGGGAGGAAACGTGGTTTCTTACTGGACAACGCTACCGAGTCCCCTGATATTGTTTTAGAAACTGCATGATATAGTACGAAGTAAGCAGGCTAGACTGTCAAACACCTAGAATGACACCGGCGGCATGGATAGCCACGGACTGAAAACATTAAAGACAGGTGTATATGTATGTATCTACATGTATGTATGTACATGTATGTACTCTAAATGAATACTTCAACATGACCTGACGATCCATGGAGTGCATGTACACATATTTACATACATGTACTCGGAAAGTATAAAACAAACATGTATGCGCGCGCGCAGTTATTCGGTAAAGCAAGGTTATAAATTGCTAATTACTCGGCCGCGGACATATATATATGTAGCTAGAGTAGATGGATATACGGACATTTTTGATGATCTGAGAGGGCCTCAAATCGAGCCGCCGGTCTATAATGGTTGACATTAGTACAGTATCGCGGCAGTACAGATAGGCCCTGATATTGCAGTCCATGGATCCATATGGATCGACGGCCATTGGTGCAAATTGCAAACTCTACTGCCACCACCACCACCACCACCACCAACACCACCACCACGAGCACCACATTTACTCAAGGCAACAACGGTACAGGAATATATTATATTACATTGGCGTACCTACTGCGAACGGGCCTTCCCATGGCACGATGTTGCTGTCCTGGCCTGATGTTTGATGTTTTTATTTCCATTTTTATTTTTTTTTATTTTTTTTTATTTTTTATTTTATTTTTCTTGACACTCAGGACGATAATGCAGTATAGTTGGCACATTTAATTGTCAAGTAAACCCCACCACCGACCTTGTTTATTGCGTGCGCGTACGCACACACACATATGTGGTCTAGAGTGCTTAGATAGAAGGGCGTAGAGTATAAGGCACACACGGCGCACATATCCGGCCCTACCTTTTTTTTTTTTTTTTTATGTTTTTCATTTTTCGTTTTTCGTTTTTCTGTCCAAACAGCAACTGTGGATTTTCATGCTAACCATACCTAGGCCATCTCTGGTACCGGGATGTCTCGCTTTGAAAATAGAGTGTTATGGATATTCCGCATATGTACCTGCTGTTTCCATATCAATGCGCGCTTAGATACATGATCGATAAGCCTCTAGGAGGAGTGTAACCGCCGTCACTCCCCAATGTATTACCACAACCACTACCACCAACCGACCGTCTAGCTGTCTACATGTAAAGTAGCTACCTAGTCACTTATGTAGGTACTCTACGTACTCCCCCGGGCGGAGGGGCAAACCCCCCTCCCCCGGGAAATGCAAACGAGAAAAACGTGTGATCCCCGTCGATTCCCATCCTAGCCTCGTTCCTGGAAGAATGTGATAAGATGGCGGCGGTGGTGGACGTGGTAATACTACGGGGTGATTACGTACGTCGAGACATTGACTGCTGATATACAACCTATCACTATGATAAAATTGTGATTAGATATATAGGCAACTATAACGAGTGATATAGTAACACCCATCCATGTGGTTTTAAGTGTTGGGTTATATTTCCCGACTGGAGATCCCATAGAACTTCCATAAATGTTGCCAATGGTACTGAAATCAAAACATTCTCAGTCAGAGGGCTAACACCCATTACAGGCTCGACAGCGAATGATGCCTATGGCAATCTGATATGTTATGAATTATGGATAAAAGCGGATACTTAAATCTGAAACAGGTCGCTAAGGTTTCAAGTTATGCGCAATATATGCCAATCGGTAGAAATTATTGTTTTTTTTCTTTTCTTTGCATTGGTACGTACTCCTCGACCGAGCTCGTGATAAAGATCTGAGATATGTACCAGACTCAAGGTCTTAGAAATAGCCAACTCATAAGGGTGAGAGAGAAGGCGCGCATTGAGTTCGGTAATTGATATACCAGCAGGCTGTGACACACATTAGAAGTAGTCCATCCCGGTACATTTGTGGCTTCCAACATAGATAGGTTTGTGGTAACGTTGATAACTATTCCCTCATGATGATTGTTGATGTCTGCTTTCCTGTGCAACGAACGGCGCTTTTGTAACAAGAAGAGCTGATACCCCGGAAGAAGCATATTGATATGACAACTGGCATCCGAGCCTCACATTCAAATGGCCAAAAAATAAAGTGTAAGGTGGAGAAGTCGCGCGCAACAATTCCGAGTGACGGCTATGGTTCCATTAAATCGGTGAGACACTGCCCTCCCGTACCCTTGGGTGACGATATATTATTGAATTGCGCATTGGCACGTCATCGAAGCTGTATGCAACTCTGTATTTGCAAGGTATCGTAATTAAATGTTCCTCCGTGTTGCTCCTGAAGTGTTTTCGATCTTTAGATGATCAAAAAAAGAAAAAATCCCGCTGTTGTGCTAGCCCGGGCTGATACACGCATGGATTTTCTGTACAGGTAATGTCCGTTGTTGAGGTGGCGCCTCTAAACGATGTGTATCTAGAGACCCATGCCTTTCCGATCAATCATTTAGGTACTCCATCGTATCTTGAAACTCGCCTTGTTACTCTCGTTGATGGGTCTGTCGTCAGCAATGTGGTCGATCCAGGGCGATTGGATAAACAGTGCGGTATCAGCCATGTCGGTCCCATTGGTAATCGGAATCCTGGGATTTGATACGCTTCCGCCAGGTGATGTCCGATGCCAAAGTAGGAGAATGCTGGTAAAACATATCCACTAAATGAACTGATGCCTTGTGTCTACTGGCATCGATCGAACCTCATCAAGACCCGACAGCTAACGTCAGTCATGCCGTTAATTAGTTTCTCAAATCCAATATTATGATTGACCTTGACACCCATGCCAGGTTAATAACTTGACCTGGTTAACCTGGTATATGTTTCCACGATGCTGTCGGGGCCGGGTATCTAACTTATCGGAGACTGATGCTGTCACTGGCATTACCGATATTTCTTGCTTTTGTGAGTTTAGTGGTCACCGTAACATCTTACCCCACAAGATGGAGGCAGTATGCACCTTAAATAGATCCAATCACAGTCGGTATGCACTGATATCAGAGAGTGGATAAAGATATGCAAGCATTAGACCATACAAGCCATCAGCAAAACGAGCCAATCTAGCGCTACCGATGGCCGGTGTCGCAATGTAGGCATGATTTGGTGCAGGGCTTTTTTTCTAGAAGACACACTAAGAGCTGATCAATAAAAAGCAAATAAAATCTATCAAAATACCTTCAACTATGGGCCCGGTGGCCGCAAAACATCTAGGAGACTTGAAGAATATTCGATAACGTAGAAAGCTTATCACCTGACATCAGCAAGCTCCGCATGCCAGGTAAGAGCTTGGTAGTATTTAAAGCTGCCTGTTTGCCTGCTCTGCGATGAACTGTCCGCTTCCGAATTTTCCTGCATGCAAGTATTGGGACATAGCCCCGGGAGCCGAGAGGTGAGATATGTGTAGACAAATACATGGCCTAGATTTCCCTTCGCCTAAGGCTGTTCCTGACAGGGCCAAGCATGTCAGAATTGTGTTTGCCCTATCCGGTGAGCAGAATCGGCGGTTCCTACAGGATGCTCCAGTCAGAATGTCACTGCCCCGGTCCAACCACAGTTGTTATCACTCAGTAGCCAATCGAAGTTGTTCCGTACCTTTTTTATTACCTAAGCACCAGCGAACTCTCTGAAGGTTGTTGACTAGAACAGTAAAGTTTGCAGATTGTTTCAAATGAGACGAGAGCTAGGCAAGATATTTTTTTATCGGTGATTGAAAATTCCCCACCGTACCGGCCCCCGGTGTGAAGACAGGAAGGCATGCGGCTACCCCGAAAGTAAAAAATAAAATGTATTCAACAAAGAATAAGAGACTTGGCTCGTGATAGAGAAGGCCCCTCTAGCGAAGGGAGGTTCTCCTCGGTAATCATCCACTGCTGCGTGAAAAGAGACCGTTTGAGGTACAACACAATCAAGTGTGCCTTTATCCTTACAAAAATCACTCCTGTCAGTAACATAAGGCTAGGTTCTCCAGTCCTATATGCCATGAATAAGACACCATTCGAGAAACGCCTGAGCCCAATACGGAGCACGAGTGTAATGAGTTCTAACCAAGGCTAGTAGAGGAGAAGTAGATCCAAGGCTTCTATAACACGGTGAAGGTCGATTGGGTTAGAATTTGTTCGTGAGAGGGAGAGGTGACGTTGATTGTGGCTTACTTGCGGCTCAAGCCACCAGACCAAGAGGTCACGTTTACCCCTGAAAGCCGGGTTCTTTCAACGATCTGTGCCGTACTCGGTATTATTACAGCCGCTCAAGATTAAGCTCAAAACCAAGGATAAATTCATTCCTTTGTTGTTTTGGTACCTGCAAGCTGGAAAGGGAGGTGGTACTTGCCGGTTGCAGGAAGTGACGAAGACCAGGAACATTGTCGTTGTGACGTCATGCCACCGCTTCCATTCATTTGCATCATCATCCTCCTCAACTCTTTATCTTTACTTGATCCCCCTTCCTGAACAAACCAACTACAATAACTTTGCGCCTCTTTGAATAAAATATTTCTCTCCCGACTCGATAATCACCAAAACGCAGTCAGATAATCAGTTATCACCATTCACAATGGATGTTTATTACTACTTCAACTACCGTATGTTTCAAACGTCACATTCTATCGAAAGGTTTTCTGTGCGATGCTGATACTATCAAATAACAGTCTCAGCAGGTTGGATGATACTTGAATCAATTCCTCTGATCGCATCACCCACAGTCATCATCACGATGCTTTCGCCGGATGTTCGGGAAACCACACGTACGTTGTTTCTTTAGCCTTGCTGCCTTGCTTGCTAGAGTGAGTCGCTAAACTTTACTATTGAAACAGCACTGGAGGCATATCTATCCCGCTCATTGGGTTTTACATTGATCGCATTTGCAATCTTAAACCTCCTCTTAACCGGGAGTGTGCCACTAGTCGTAAGGAACCTCTGACATGATCTTAAACGAGCTCTAGGCAATCACCCAGAAGTGCTAATTGTGTGCGCGTATATCCAGTCAAGCTTCTCCGAAACAGCCGTAGCGAAACCAGCTGGCACAGACATAGAGGATCCTACAGCACCGTACGCGGTGCCTTCGCTGTGTGTAACATTAACGTATCATCTTACCGTCGCGTTTTACTGCTACACGCAATGGGACAGGGGATATTCTGCTGCTTACGCCATTGCTATGGTTACGCACTCAGTGTTTAGCGCTATTGGGACATGGGTATTACTCTTTGGAAGCACAAGTGGGCGCATTTCGAGGAAGACCGGAGCCGACAAGAGAACCAGTGGATTCCCGTTCAAGAATGTAGAGGCCGAAAAAAAGAAGGCTGGGAAGAAGTCACTGTGACTCAGATCGGGAAAGAAGAATAGGCCTCATGCCAGTAGCTACAGGGACATCTGAATGGGCGGAGGAAATTTGTTTATACTCATGATTCCCTTTGATTTTACATTGCCTTTTTTCTATTCGTTATTATGGTTGTGGTAGGGTTCTGTTTTGTGCCTCTACGTGCTTGTGAGCCTTTCAAACTCAGTCCCATCAGGGTGAAAAAAAAAAAAAAAAATACTGCGCACAGAAAAACTGTACTGGAGATCCGTAGATCACAGGCTATGACCACGCGAAAGTGTAAAATGCAATACAGCGGAACACTAGCATACCCGATTCCCGGCAGTAAGGCTAATCCCCTAGCGAGCCCGCACAGGCAAATTTCCCTCGGTCCAGCGATAACGGGGTTTCCATTCCGGCATGTTTCACGGTAGCCGACTCCGAGTGATAATCCATGAATAGATTAGTAAAAAAGAAGAAGGAAGAAACAATTCCGCGATGAAATGAACCCCTATAGAAAAACACATACCCGGTACTACTCAAACGAGACAATACACCGGCCGCACAAACACCCCCGTCTCCATCAACGTACGCTATCAACCCCTCCCCCCCCCCCCAACCAGACTGTCCGAAATGTGTACATACATGTACTTTTATTAGCATCCCCTCTTTTGGTGTGGCCGGAGATGTAGTATTTTGTTAACCTCCCGGCATTGAGCACACCACATAGGGAGATATATACCGATTGGGTCTGGGAACGGGACTACGCTTTACGTTTATGTAATTGCAACCCCTTTGCACGTCGGCGGGGGCGGTGAAGAGTGTCACTAAACCAAGAGGCCCACGATATCGATTGACGGTGGGTGGTGGTGTTTATCTTGCAGTGCAGTGCATGTGTAGTACAGTGTATATATTCGCGCCGTATAGTACAAATACAGGATATGGCAGAGAAGAGTGGCGTAAAGACATCAAGAGGAAGAGGGAAAATCTAATAGCTACTTGTACTTGGCCTTTTAGGGGGTGGGTGGGTTGGGGGGAGAAATATTTACAGAGAAGAGGAAGGAAAAAAAACAACAAACAGAACCCAGAACCCAAGTTCGACGTGGATAGGAAAAGAAGGGGGGGAAAAAAGGCTTTTTGAGTAGGATAACCCCTCCCCGGAACAAAGAGAATAGAACCCCCCTAGTTTTTTTTTTTGGGAGCGAAGAAAAGAGTATAAAAAAACAATAGCACATGGATTAAAAAAAAAAAAAAAGAACAATTAGATTATATAAAGTCCCTGGCGCTCTTCTGCAGCTCAATCAACCTCCACCCGTTTGTCTCCGGGTTCGCGACTTCATCCGGCAGCCTCGTGATGCCAATCGCATACGTGACCTGCTGGACCTTATCCTCCATGCCGGCCCTGAGCTCGCCCGTCTTCAAGTCGCGAAAGACATGAACCTCCTGCGTCCTGCACGACACGATAAACACGGGGATATCGCCGGGCTCGAGGATCCTGGCCGAGAGGATATCGACGTTCCTGATGTCGAGCACCTTGCCGTCGAGCCTGAGCCCGTTGACGGTGTACTGCTGGCTGAGGGCGGCGTAGACGCTGTACTGCGCGGCGCTCAGCCACGCCTTGAGCACCTCGTTGTCGCCCTTGACGTAGGCGTCGAGCACCTCGGGCAGGATGTACTCGCGCAGCTCGCGCAGGAACGGCTCCAGCTGGAAGGTCGGGTCCATCTCGCGGAACTTGCGGATCACCTGCGCCGTCTCGTTCTCGGCGAAGAAGCCGGCGAAGCGGTCGGCGATGTTGCGCGTCACGGAGATGAGAGGGTGCTCGGATTCGTCGTAGGTGCGCTTCACCGAGAAGAGGGATTGCATGAGTTTGTTGCTGTCGCGGAATTGGCGCCAGGATTCTTTCCAGGCGGCGTCTTTGTGTAGTGTGACGTTTGTGCCGGCGCTGCGCGCGGGGGGTAGTTAGCACCGTGGTTCCGCCTGAGGAGGGAGGGAGGGTACTTACTTGGGGTCCTCCTCCATCTTCTCCATCTTCTTTACGCCGCCCTTCTGCTCCCGCAGCTCACGCTGCTTCTTCCGCTCCTCCCGTTCCAGATACCCGCCATAGCGGGAGCTAGCGCCGTCGTCGATAACCTCCTCGACATTCTGCTTGATGTCCTTGTAGACCTTTGTATCCCTGACGGGCTTGGTGACGGCAGCCACGCCCTCGCCCGTCGCGCGCGCCGCATATCTCCCCGCCTTGACCACGGGCGTCTCCCACGTCCAGGCGGCGCCCTTGCCGATGGCCATGGCCGTCTTCCCCAGCGTCTTTGCCGTCTTCTCGCCCACCTTTCCGGCCACCTCTGCCGTGCTCCCGTACGCCTGCCGCGCCTTCTGGACGGCCGGCGACTCGCTGAACTGTTGCGCCGACTCGCCCAGCTGCTTGGTAGACTCTTGCCACTCTTGCGACTTTTTGAACTCGGTCTGGAGCGTCTCGTAGAAGACTTCGAAGGGCGACTTGTTGCCGTGGGGGGGCGGCGGCGGCGGTGGGGCCTCTTCCTCCTTTTTCTTCTCTTTGCTCTGCTCTTCTCCTTCCTTGCCGTCTCCCTCCTTGTCCTCCTTTTCCTTGTCCTCCTTGTCCTTGTCCTCCTTCTCCTTCTCCTCCTTCGGTGCTTTCCCCGGCTTGTCGTCGTCGTCGTCGTCGTCCTTCTTCTTCTTGTCCTTATCCGCCCAGCGCCCACCCAGCGTCGAGAACTGGCTCCGCAGCGCAACCTGCCTGTGCAGCACGGGACCCGTCGTTCTTTGGACGCCCGGGGAGAACAGTAACGCTGTGGGGGAGGCGGTGGTAGCTATTCGCTGGTTCCCGCCGATTCGGGAGGCGGCGCGGCCATTGAGACGGATGATTCCCCGGCAGGCAGATTGCATCGTTTGGTTTGTGTGTGTGTAGGTGGAGGGTGGAAGTGTAGGTGGTGGTGGCGGGGGGGGGGGGGTTTGGAGATCTTTTTTTTTTTTTTTTTTGGTTGTATGGAGGAGGAGAGAAGAGTTATTGGGGTGTCCGGTTACCCGGCGGTTGGAGGAGATGAGTTCGGGCCGGGGGAATTGAGAAGAGGGGCCCGGGGGGGATTCAATTGGGCAGTTCATTTATAACTTCTACTACATTACGAACTTGGATAGCTCTTCACTTGATTATATCCCTCTTGTAATTAATTATCTACCTAAGCATATAAATACAGATATTATTGAAAACCCCCCGCTGCCTGAGCCCGGCTGAGCGGGTCTGCAGAGTGGAGAAGCACCCGGCACCCGCAAGACGAAGCCGTAAGCAGTTACTTGTATGTGCTTGCCTGCAAGTAACTCGTCGGGTCTGAGTGAATGCCCCGCCCCGCCCGTTACCCGGCCCGACAACTCTACAGCTCAACTAGTCTACAGAGAGCTCATACATCCATAGCTATTAACACCTCCCAACAATGTCACTATCAGACTTCCGCATAAACCAGCGCCTCTCCTTCACCCCGGGCCAGCCATACACCGCCGCGCGCTGCACCGTCCGCTACACCGGCCCCGTATCAGGCACCACCGGCGACTGGCTCGGCGTGGAATGGGACCTCGAGGGCAAAGGAAAGCACTCTGGCGTCCACGCTGGCATAGCATACTTTGACTGTCCGTCCTCCCTCCTCCTCCCCCCTCCTCCCCCCTCCCTCACTCCCTCCCTGACACAAACCGTGCTACAGGCAAAGCGCCGGGAAACGGGACATTCATCCGCGCGACGCGCAAGCCCGACGAGACACTGAGCTTCCTGGAGGGCCTGCGCAAAAAGTACACCGCGCCCGACGACCCGCATGCGACGGCGGCGCTGGCGCTCACGGCCACCAAGGTGTTTGAGGAGGTGGGCTTCGGCAAGATCCAGAAGCGGCTGGCGGAGCTGCAGGAGCTCCGGGTCGTCATTCTGGATGGGCTGTGCTTGGATCGGGCTGATGCGGGGGAGGAGATTGCGCGTACTTGTCCTAGTGAGTTTGTTCTTTTGTGCTGCTGCTGGTGGTGGTGGCGGCGGGGAGGTGCTGATTGATGGGTGGGGTAGAGATCGAGGAGTTGGATCTGTCCAGGAATCTGTTTGAGGGCTTGCAGGAGGTTGCGAGCATCTGTGCGGCGCTCCCGAGGCTGCGGTCGTTGAAGATTAGGTATTTTTGATGTCGTTATTCTTCTTCTCCCTTTGGTGTTTTGGGCTGACAGAGGGAAGCGGGAATCGGTTCTCGTCTCTGGAGATTGAGCGGACGGAGGGCCAACCGTCGCCGTTTGAGGGCGTGACGGCGCTGGAGATAAGCAACACGTACCTCACCTGGGAGGAGGTTTGGCCCGCACTCTTATTACCACACCAAAAAAAAGCTGCATACTGATCATTACCCCCACCCGGGGCAGACATCACAAATCCTAACGCACTTCCCAAACATCCAAACCCTCGAATCATCGCTGAACCGCACAACCCACGTTCCCACGGCCGTCTCCCTCCCACAAACACTCACAACCCTCAACCTCGAGCGCAACGCCATCAGCGCCCTCTCCGCCATCCACGCCCTCTCCTCCCTCCCCTCCTTAACCCGCCTCATCCTGGCACACAACCACATCTCCACCACCACCACCCCCTCCACCTCCACCAGCACCCCATTCCCAGCAGTGACCCACCTAGACCTGACCTACAACCTCCTAGCCACCTTCCGCGACCTGGACGCCCTCCCTCCGCTCTTCCCGGCACTGACCTCCGTGCGTCTAGCGCACAACCCGTTCTGCGCGACCCTGCCGCGCGAGGAGGCACACATGCTGGCACTGGCGCGCTTCCCGTCCGCGGTCGAGACGCTCAACGGCGCGCGCGTCGGCGCCGCCGAGCGCGCGAACGGCGAGATGTACTACCTTGGGCGGGTTGCGAAGGAGCTTGCGGCCGTGGGCGAGAGCGAGGAGGCCGAGGTCCTCGCCGGGCACCGCAGGTGGGCGGAGCTCTGCGACTGTATGTTCCGTTCCCCTCTATCCTATCCTGTTTGTGTGAAGGGGGTGTGCGCTAACGTGGGGGTGGTAGTGCATGGCGCGCCGCGCGTTGATAGAGCTGCGGTACTGGAGAAGCGGTGTCTGGGCGCCAAGTTGCTCGAGATCGAGTTTGTGGGCCCCGGCGGCGGCGCGAGGGTTGTGAAGCGGGTTCCGAGGGGCCTGGCTGTCGCGACGCTGCGGGCGCTGGTGGCGGGCGTGTTTGGCGTGCAGCCGTTGGGCGTGGGGCTGGAGCTTGTGGCGGAGGAGGGGGCCGGGGGGGGCAGGGTGCCGATGGAGGATGGCGTCAAGGAGGTTGGGTATTATCTTGAGAAGGGCAGGGGGACGGTGGTCGTTGTGGGCGTGTAGGTAGAGAGGTAGACTGCAGACTTTTTTTACTTGCGGTTGTGGAACTTGTTGTCGAGTGATGTCCTGTGAAGAGTATAATCCTATCCTACCCAGTCCAGCCCAGTCCAGACGCCAGAGCAGAGCTGTAATTCGCCCGTGGAGTGGGGTGGTTGTATATCGAGCTATGGATGCATGTACAGCCGCATTCGAAAGGACCCAGGACCCGTTCTGCTCCCCAACCCCCGTGCAATCGACACCTCCACTACGTACGGCCACACCCACCAATTCTCGTGAGCAGTAGTCAGTGGCTATAATTCATGGGGCGCCAGGGCTTCTACATGCACCCCGACCCTTTCTTTCTGCCGGCCCCGTGTGTGTGTAGACATACATACACGGGCGATAAAACGCCATGATTCCAAAAACGCAGTGTCGGTGGGTGGGTGGGTCCGCGCGTTTTGCATGCGGCGTCACAGCCCGTCACTCGGTTCCCGCCGCGCGGGTGGTGGGGGACTATGTGTGTATGTCCTACTCTTTAATCTGGTGCTGCGTCTACTGGAGTCTTTAACGGGCGGTGTTAGACCCCCAAGCGTCGGGGGCTGGCTGGCTGGGCTGGTTGGTTGGGTGGTTGGTTGGGGGGGTATGGATGTAAAGTATACATGTAGCGTGATGGCGCCCCTGTAATTACATGTATAGACTACATGTCCCCCCTCCCCCTTCTAAAGGTAAGGATCAGTTGTGGATTAACTAACGGAGGAGCGGTCGATGGGGTAGATGTGAGTTGGCGTCATGAGGCATCACTCGCTCGCTGGCTGGGAGGGATCGGCGGCACACACACATGCGACTAGCTAAATGTAGCTAAATGTAAAGAGCTATGCGCTGCTCGTGCGGTGGCGGAGAGGGTGTGCTGCGTGCTGTGCTGTGGGGTCGTGGGTTGTGGTTCTGGGCCCGGGGGGGCCGCGGGGGTCCGGGGCCGGGTTGGCTCGGGCAGTGCATAGATACGGTACGGGGATTACTGGTACAGCACACTCTCGCCATAAGGATACGACCAAACATGCATCCTTAGAGCAAAGCCAGATGATGCGGTCCGGCAGGCTGCATCCTTATAACTAGAGTCTACCGTACTGCGATGCGCGGGGGGTGCCTGGTGGAGCTCGCGCCGTTACAATTGCCCTTCTCCATCCCGGCCCCTTCTCTACCCCCTTTTGGCTGGGTGCGGTGGCGGCGCACTGCTTTGGTTGCAGTTGTGTTAGACCGTCAAGATACACCCTCCGACGCACTGCACTCGGGGCGGAGACATACTGGGTATGTATTGTACTACGTAGGGGGTAAGTTCGGTTAATAAGGGTTGTGTTTCTTTGTTCCGCGGCGGTTTTGTATATGGGCTGCGGGGCGGTGGTGGTTTCAGGCGGTGGGGGAGAGCGCTGTATAGCCTCTGATTGTTGGCGCAGTCAGGAGCGCTTGCTTATAATTATTTAAATACATTATTCCATGATTCTGGCCGTCGACTCGGGACTTCATGGCCGGTTCTATACGTGGCTTTGACGTGCGCCGCCGGAGGCCCTCCTAACCCTCGATTGTTGGGGGAGGGGGTTGTAATATCAACTACATGTAGTAGAAGAAAATGCCTTGTCCCGTACCCACCACTATTTTTCGTATGGGAGACATTATTGGGAGGGAGTGCATCGACACATGGCTGGCTGGTAGCGCGCCTCGGTCTATATAACTATAACGGGCCGGTAAATGTGTGTTTTATACATTTATAACAGAAGAAATCGGTCAATGAAACTAAATTGTGCATTTACATGCTTTTGCCTGTTTGTAAAGTCGTGATATTGGTATGTCCAGAATTGAGTTGTAAGCAAAACGATGTAGATTAGTCTCTAAATAGTATGGAGTATGGAGCGGCAAACGTGTCAAAAGTAATTTTTATGTACCAACGGTGGTGATTTGTGGCGCTATAGGCGGTGAAAATAATACCCTTTTTAAAAGCACAGACGTTTTGGCTGGAGGGGGCTACTGTCCACCGGTGGGGGTTTCACTACTGGTGTTAGACACTTCACCGGTGGGAGACACTCAAATGTGTTGGCATTAATACACTAACAAAGTACAGCGCAGCATAAAGACTGAAGTTCAGTACATCCCACCGGTGGTAAATAATTTACCAGCCGTTCCATGGTAAAATTATGTACTTTTGACACACTTACCGCACCATACGGTGCAGTAAACTTTTAGATAATGTCTTCACGACAGGGTTAGGGTTTTAAAGGTGTAGACGCACTCCTGGGGGGGTATTATTTATTTATTTATTACTTCATACATGCTCTCCTGGGGGGGGGTACGACTAACTCCCCATAAACCCGGAGGCGAGGTCCAACAAAACAATGCCCTTGGTGGGTCCTGGCAACTAAAAAAACGTTCTTCTTACAAAGAGTACCATCTGCTCTTCAGACTTTCGTACAATTCATTACTGAATTTGGGTGATATTAGTCATACCGCGGCCTGCTCAACCATACCCCCAGGAGTCCGTCTATACATACAGGTATGCAAAGTTGTCCAGTTTCCCTATTTACACATTTACTGGCTTATTTACACGATTTTGCCTATAGGGGGTCCTTTGGCAATCACTTATACACATTACATGAGGTACATGTGTATACCGGGCTATAATATGAGAGAGAACTCCAATAAGGATACCAAAGCCTAACTAAGCATATAGGAATATCCTTCAAGCCCTCACATATATATTCACTGGGCCAGCGGCGATTATGCGCATCCTTATCGATTCCCGTAGGCTGTTGGGTGCTATATAATGTGAGGTATATATATAACAGTACTACAAGGGACCTGGCAAAGTTGACAGCACTTCAACAGTGTATGGGATAGCAAGGGAGCATACTCTAGGCCCTCTCCAAGCGCAGGAAGACACTCGGGGAATACTAGCCATCGTACAGAGGAAGCAATCCAGTTCTACGATGTGTCACGTCACGCCCTACTAAATGTCACACCGACGACCTCATCATGGCACATCACTCGCTGATAGCTGACTAATCACACATCTTCAAGTTTGCACGCCTTGAAACCTTGAAACGCACCAGAAACCTATTATAAAACATAAAAAGCAGCAAAGAAAAAAGAGAAACCAACATTCTCCCCTCTCTCCATACAACACTTTTGAAGAATGAGGACACGAGGCCTCGTCAGGACGCGGTACCGTACAAGGAGATTTAGTCCACCGCCGTCGCCTAGCAGTACTGTGACCGAGATTGAGACTGGGGCTGATACTAACACTGCTGTCGCAACTCCTGCAGTACAAATACCGACGACTGCTGAGACGGGCCGGCCTACTGATGGGGGAGCTGCAGCCCGGTTACCGACACGGCCGACGTCCCTCACCGCAAGCGAGATCGAGCCCGATCCCCGCGGGCCCGGGGAGACCACCCCCGCGGCCGGTGGACAGGCCAAAAACGACAACCCCCCTGATCATGGTCTCCCGCTCCCCCCAGATCCTGCCCTCCCTCCCCTAGGGCACCACACGCTGTCGTCGCCATCACGCACAGGCTCCAACGCCTCCGGCCCCAGCAGTCGCAGCGCCGAGCTTTCTACGGCAGACAAGGCGCTGATCGAGATCTCGAACCAGAACTTCTTCAGGCGGGGCCGCGAGCACGAAGCGGCCGTGGCGCACCGCGTGGCGTGCGAGGTTGCGCTGGAGCGCGTAAAGATGCATAAGCGCCTGGGGCTGCGTATCGATGAGTGGGATGAGGAGCTGGCGCTCCAGGGGCTGCCGCCGCTGCAGAGGTGGAGGACCTTGAGGCCTGGCGGAGATGTCCAGGAGAAGGAGAATAGGAGGAGATGAGATGGTGAGATGTGGCGAGTGTTGGATGGTGCTGCGCTCGAGTGATACTATGTGAGTACGCTTACTAGTACCACTTGAACAATGTGCAAATATGTCCGCCCCTGCCCCTGTTTCAGTCTGTTTCAGAGAAATTCTTTGTTTCTGTACTGGAAGCGGCGGTATTTGGAATCGGGCCCCTAGATCTCGGGAGCGAAAAAGTAATGAAACAAAAAGAAAAAAATAAAAAACAATTAACAAAGCCTTCTTTTTTCCAAAAAATGAATATACCACCACATAGTCAGTGTGCTAAACTCAACCTGCCACTTCGCCGTTGGAGGAGCTCTTGGAATTGACTACATGTGCTTCTACATTGTAGGCGGGTAGCTTGAAAGAAGAGATTTAATTTCAAGCCCTAGACTCAGATCGTTGACTTGCCACCCCACATATTAGCTAATATAAACACGAGTACTAATAATTACATACTCGAGTACAGTAATAACTAGAACATGCAAGTGAAGAGACAGGGATTATTCGTATGGAGTGGCGCCGCTCTGCCATAGAAGTAATCTCATTGCATGTTCTGGTTCTAACCCTCGCGCCCGAGTATACGAGATATGGGGGCGTTGCAAATGCCTTCGTCGGGTAGTCTAGCCTACCAATTGTGCTGTCCAGAATGTGTATACGTATATCGGAATTATCGTTCAATAGTATTTTGAGAGTCTGACTGGGTCTAAATGCTCGCCACCCCTGGCTCATGAGAACAGTAATTAATCGCGAGGCAATAAAACCCCCTTACCTCATCCCGATCATCAGGCCAGCTGAAGTGTTGATCTGGCTACTATTTAAAGATGTAGAGAATTGAGAAGACTTGTCATTGCAAACTATTGGGGGAAACAACCCCATATTTATACAAAAATATCGTCGTATAAAGGAAATATAATGAGCGTTAATATACCCATACAATGTGACTCATCGTAATCTTTATGACTAACGTGAGTAATACAATTTCGTTATAACCCCTCATACTATTGCTCATTCGCGAGCGCATACTATTTCAAGACTTCCCCTCGGGAGTGACAATGAATAATAGTAGAAAATAAAACATGTTTTCCCTTTTCCAATCCTTTAGTAAATAAATCGGCAGCATTCTCCGATATGGAAACATATTCAAGACTAAACATTTTTTCCTCAAATTTTTCCCTGACAAAGTGAAAGTGTACATCGATATGTTTTGAACGTTTGTGAAAAACAGGATTTCGAATTAAGGAAAGAGAGCCATTGTTATCCCCGCGAAGAATAAAAGAGATTTTTGGTCGTTCTAGTTCATATAATGCGTTGCGTAGCCAGGATCGTTTAATGTCGTGGTATCAGGAAGTCGTATATTCGCTTGATGGTGGAGGTTGCGACGGGCGTTGTTTGTAAGGCCTTGGAGATGAGGCTTACCTGCATAAAGCAGTGGCCTGTGAATGATCGGCGATCGTCGATGTCGGCATAGCTAAGCGTCATGTAACGATGAGAGCGGTAGGTCGTGTTTCTTTGTAATGTAGCGCGTCAAGGTTCGCTGAGATAGCGTAGGACACGTTTGACGGCAGTGAGATGAGTTTCAGTGGGACAAGATGAGTATTGTGAGAGCATTGTAACCGTGTAGGCGAGATCAGGTCTGGTTCCGATGACAGCGTACATTAAGGATCCGATGATCGACTGATAGAGTGTTGGATCGTCGATTTGTTCTTCTGGTGTTCCTTTTTGTAGTGTGACGTTGTGATCGATCGGTGTGGCCACAGGTCGTGAGTCGGCAAATCCGTATTTGATTAGCACACGCTTGAGGTAGGCTTCCTGTGATAGGATGATGCCGGTCTTGGTGTGGATCAAGTGGATTCCGAGGGCCCAACTGACAGTTCCAGCTTCGGTCATTTCGAATTCGGCGTGGAGTTGTAGGCTGATTCGATTTTTGCGTTCGGTATTCCAGTAGAAGATCAGGATGTCGTCCACATAGATGGCTATGACTACTTCCCCTGTTTTGTGTATGAAAACCTTGGTCAAGTCCGTTTTTCTGAATCATTTTGATTAGCGCGGAGGAGAGTTTGGCATCTGAATTCATGATGATTGTTTGAGGCCGTAGATCGTTTGATGAGTTTGCATGTCTTTCTTAAGGTGGTTGGTATCCTGGAGGAGTGCCGTGTAGATGTCATCTTTGAGTTCTCCGTATAGAAATGCACTAGTGGCGTCAATCGATCGCACTTTCCGCGGTTTGAAGTGGCGGGCGAGGAGAATCTGATTGTTTCGTAGCGGGAGGCGGAGGCGAAGGTCTGATCGAAGTCTTGCCCTGGTATTTGGGAGAATCCTTTTGCGACAAGCCGAGCTTTGTATCTGGTCGGGTTGCCGTCTAGACCGAGTTTGATTTTATATACCCATTTGGAGTCAACGAGTTTTCTGTTTTCGGGTACTTGAACCATCTTCCATGTGTTATTGCGAGCTAGTTTTCATGGATTCACTAGGATGGAACGGTACAGGTTGGCAGGGTTGGGATTACTGTGCGCTAGGAAGCGGGGTAGAGTCAGAATAGATTCTACGGGTTTCTGTTACACAAGGACGTGAGTCATAGTCAGGGTTACGCGAGGGTATGGGTCAGGCTTGGCAAGCGAGTTGGTGGCTATATAAGGAGGGCAATGGCGTATCTCTCTGTCTCTTTCCTCTTTTCCTTTTCTTGCATGCGTCTTACGTATTTATTCATGATTCTGATAAGAGGTAAATCTTGGTGCGCCAGCCTGCGATATCATCGAGTTTCCTTTGGACTCTCTGCCTCTTCTCTTATTGTGATCTTCTGCGTTTATTCTCTCAATATCTTGTATAGTCTCTCTCAAAAGTGACTCATTGCTCATTTTATCTATCTGTCATCTGTATCTGTCGTATATATTTCACAGGGAAATGTCCTCTCTGCCTGGTGCATGCAGACAGCTATCTTACCGCATTTCACTGAGATTACGTTGCGTCGTCATCCATGCGCGTCACATGTCATCAATGTCTGCGCATCTCCACCACTTGCCCGCATAGTGGATGGGGTCGCCTCGACAGCAACTCAATTCCTCAGCGCTTTGAGGAATTCGAGCGACGGAAGACTACGTTATCCTACGTCTGTCTTACGCCATCGGGAAGGAGATCGATGGAAGAAACGAAAGGGGCGCTAGTGAAATCTGTGAGGCCGACAAGGCTGGCTGCAAGCGGGATCAACTGACTACTCTAACAATCGCGCGGCCAGCGCGGAAACTCGCGTACGTCGCGCAGAGTTCGCTGCGGCGTGCCTTCGCACCACCGCCGCCGATTAACCCGCCCCCACCCGTCAACGCACCACCCCCCACCTTTCGCTCTGAGAAGTTCCCGGACCCTCCAAAGTTTAGTGGAACTAGGAAGGAACTCGAACTTCCATGCTCGCCCCATCTGGCTTCCGTAATGTCGCGATAGGTTTCTAAACGAAGAAGCCAAGGTCTTCTATGCAGTTAGTCGGTTGGAGGGGAAGGCGTTGGACCAGGTCATCCCCATGGCTACAGGGAATGCTGCCCCTTTTGCTTCAGTTGCCATCTTCGTCGCTTCAGGCGTCGGCACAGGGGCCGCCGAGGACAGGAGAGGCTAGAAGTCTCCGCCAAGGTAAGGGAGACTTCGCCACCTACCTCACTCAGTTCTTGCACATTATGGGACAACTTGACTACAACGAGGAGGCCAAGAAAGACGCCCTGGAAACCGGAATGTCCGACGATCTTAAAGACGCCATGATCTACCAGGACACCACTGCGGAAGGCTTTGACGCCTATGTGAGGAGGCTCATGACTATGGATAACAGGATCAGGGCCAGGAGGGATGTCCATAAGGCCAACAGAAACCCTATGGGACAATTCGTGGCCCAAACAGCTGCATCATCTCCTCACTGGAGGCCTTGTATCATGGGCCTTTCCGCCTTCTGCTCATTTCCTCTGTTCGCCACCACCCAGGAAAGTCTGCGCCAGCTATGACGCCGTCAGACCACCGCCGCTGAGAAAAAATGGAGGATGGAAAATGGTCGTTGTCTTTTATTATGCGCCAGTATGTCTTATCAGTCTTGCACGAGTGTCGCACGTCTCCGTATGAGGGGTGCTGCTTTGTCCGCCCCTCCTATTACCCCTATGGGAACTACTTCTTCTTCTTCTTCTTCTTCTTCTCTCGTTTCTGTTCCTATCTCTTCTTCTACGGATGTTATTTAACCTTACGGTAGTCGGGTTTTCATTAGTCGCGAGTATGTCATGGCCTCAGGGGACCTCCAAAGGATTCTTCTTTATCTGCGTTTTCTATTTCTGGGTTTTCGGTTTCGGATATATCAGAGGAGGGATTAAATAGAGATCATCTAGTTGTAGCCTGTAACATTGCTCACAATAAGAACTCTATTCCCACCTATGCTATGATCGATACTGGAGCCTCGAGATTCGCATTTATTGACGAAACCTTTGCGCGCCATCATCAACTTTCAATTTTTTCTCTTAAAACTCCTTGCATACTCGAAGTCATCGATGGAAGGCCTATTGCATCGGGGCAAATCACTTCAATATGTCGGGTCCCTCTATCGATCGGTTCTCATCAAGAACAAATTCCCTTCTTCGTGACGAAACTAGGACAGTACCCCCTGGTTCTTGGTATTCCTTGGCTACAACATCACGATGCTACTCTCAGATTCAGGGACAACACCGTAGCTTTCGAATCAGAGTTCTGTAGGAAAAACTGCAACCCTGCACCTACTGTCGTCGTCACCCCCGGAATCAAGCCTTCAGTTCACATGATAGGCCCCGTTCCCTTTAGTCGTATCGCTCGTCGTAAGCAACTACAGATTTGCAGTATAACCCTCCACGAAATCGAAAGAACTCTTCAAGATACCCCAAAGGACGAATGGAAACAAAAGATTCCCGAACGTTATCATCATCGGTTAAATATGTTTGATGAAGCCTTCGCCCAAAACCTGCCACCTCGTCGTCCTTATGACCACAAAATTCCTCTGAAGGAAGGAAAGGAACCCCCATTCGGCCCACTCTACGGCATGTCCCGAGACGAGCTGCTTGCATTACGGGACTATGTCCGCGAGAACCTTTCTAAGGGATTTATCCGCGCTAGCTCCTCCCCGGCCGGAGCCCCCGTATTATTTGTCAAAAAAGCGGATGGATCTCTGCGGCTGTGTGTGGATTACCGGGGACTGAACGAGTTGACGGTCAAGAACCGGTACCCATTACCTCTCATTCGGGAAACCTTAGATCGATTGTCAAAGGCCAAATGGTACACTAAGTTAGACTTGCGACAAGGTTACAACCAGATTAGAATGGCCGAGGGCGAGGAGTGGAAAACCGCATTCAGAACTCGATACGGCCACTTCGAATACACCGTCATGCCATTCGGCCTCACCAACGCCCCCGCTCAAGCATTTTATCGGCGATGCTCAGAAAAGCGCGGCCAATTTTGTACCAACTCGCGGGCGATATCGCCGTATATAGTGACTCTCTCGAGGAACACAAGCAACATGTGGAAATAATACTGGAGGTGTTGCAAAAGAATGGGATTTTGCTGAAACCGGAAAAATAAGAATTCCACCGGCCCATCAGGGCTAATTATCGAGCCGAGCGGTATTCGTGGGCCTCGCGAAGTTGCCGATGCGAGAATGGGCCAATCCCAGGGCCAGTTAAGGGCGTTGGCGCTTTCTAGGCTTTGCCAATTTCTATCGATGTTTAAATGCTTCAATTTACCGAAATTAGCATCACTCTTACAAGGCTACGCGAAAGAAGGCGCCTCGCTTTCTATGGGCAGAAGCAAGCGCTTTTCAATCTCTGAAGAAGGCCTTCACAGCGCAATGCGATTCGTTTCGATCCGGAAAAAACCAATTCACGGTGGAAAGCGGATGCATCGGACTATGTTCTTGGAGAATCTTCTCTCAATATGACGAAACGAGAAAACTACTGGCGTGGCGCTTGCCAAAGCATCTCCTGCAGAATGCAAGCTACGAAATCATGATAAGGAGGCTGCTGGCGATAATTAGATGCTTTGAAGAATGGAGATCGAGTTGGAAGAGTACACGATCGAAGTCGTTTCCGATCGTAAGAATCTCGAATATTTCATGTCAGCAAGCAACTCAACGGGAGACAGGTGCGATGGGCGAATACTGTCGCGATTTAACGTTATTAAATGCAGGGCCGGAAACAAAGCGGAAAACCGGATGCATTAGCAGGAGATCAGGAGATCTCGCGAGGAAGAGGATGAAAGATTGTTGCATCAGTCAGACAGTTCTGAAGCGTGAAAATTTGGATCCTAGCTAAGTTTGTTGGCGGGCTTTTATCGAATGAGCCGTGAAAAAACGCCTCTCTACAGAAATTATTCAAGGAAGGATATCTAGCTGACTCATTTCCACAAAGGATTCTGGATTCTGCAAACACATCAAAGTCTGCAAAGAGATTTACTTGGCCGAATGCTGAGGCGGATGGCCTTCTTCTGTCGCGAAAGTCTGCGTCACGATTACGTTCACTAAAATTGGAAATCCTGAAGCAATACCGATGCTCCTTCAGCAGGACACGGCATTGAGAAAACCTTTGAATTAGTCGGCGGGATTACTCTTGGTCAAATATCTTGGCGACTACGTGGCCAATACATTCGGAACTGCGCGTCTGCGAAGCAAGTCAGTGCTTCGTGGGAAAATAGGTGCCACTACCTTCGGAACAACCTTGGAAGGAGATCTCGATGGATTTCGTTCGGGGTTACGGGAGGCGAGAATGCGATGCTATATTGGTAGTGGTGGATCGATTAACGAAGATGCGTCATCTTCTGCCCTGCAATACTACCGTCAATGCGGAGGATTTGGCCAATCTCTACCTACAGCATAGCTGGAAGTTGCAGATTCTACACATATCGCCTCCGGCGAGCGCAGTTCGCTAAGTTCTGGAAGTCATCTGCAAACAACTAAATTGAGGCCAGAATGTCGACAGCGTTTCGAAACCGATGGACAAGCGGAAAGAGTGAATCTTTGTGATGGAGCAATATCTTCGAGGATATGTGTCATATCAACAAGACGATTGGGTCAAGTGGTTACCGATGGCGGAATTCGCGGCGAATAATCAGGTCTCAGCTTCTACCAAAGCCACTCCTTTCTTTGCCAACTACGGCTACCATCCTCGATTTGCTACACAACTACAGAAACTGGAAGGAGACCCATCGAGCCTTAATGCAAATGCCTTCGCAGGAAGGATGAAGGAATTACACGACTACTTGCGGGCTCAAATGAGGACAGCTCAAGATCAACAGGAGAAATTCACCAACGCGAAGCGAACCCCCGCCCCTCGTTATGAAATCGGAGACATGGTATTAGGTGTCGGAAACATCCGTATTCTTCGAACTCGAAAGCTCGATTGGAAAAGACTAGGGCGTTAAGTTCAAGAAATCATTTCCCTCGCCTATCGTCTAAATCTCGCCATTTCGATGAAGATGCATTCCGTCTTCCGCGTTTCATTCTCGATCTCGCTGCCGATCCTGTGCGCGAATGAAGGCTAGCACCACCGCGCCTATTATCGTAGATCGAGAGGAGAATCAATCGAAGAAATTTTGGACTCGAGGCATCACGGGAAGCAAGGACTTCAATATTATGTCAAGTGGACAGGATATACGGATCGCGTGAGCCATTATCATCATCAAACCGCCGCCCGTCGATAATTTTCATCTGCATTGGTCGATTAAGGACGGGAAGTCAAGGCTGCAGGCTGCATGACTTGAAGGGGGGGGCTACTTTCATGGATTCACTAGGATGGAGCGGTACAGGTTGGTAGGGTTGGGATTACTGTGCGCTAGGAAGCGGGGTAGAGTCAGAATAGATTCTACGGGTTTCTGTTATACAAGGACGTGAGTCATAGTCAGGGTTACGCGAGGGTATGGGTCAGGCTTGGCAAGCGAGTTGGTGGCTATATAAGGAGGGCAACGGCGTATCTCTCTGTCTCTTTTCTCTTTTCCTTTTCTCTTCACGCAACGTCTTCTGTATTTATTCTCATGACTACAATAAGGGCCATCTATTGGTGCCTTCGCCTTCACGTATACATCAGGGATTTCCTTTGGACTCTCTGTCCCACTCTACTCCTACTATAACCTTCTGTATCTACTCAATATATCTCATAGTCATCATTCCAAGTGACTATCGCCGTCCTCTTACATATATCTATATATATTTCCTTAAAGAAATATATCGTCGCTGTCTATCACGTACCCTGCGGAACAAAGTCATACTCGACCGCCTCCTTGAGACTCAGGGATGACAAACACATTTTCCAAAGTTATTGGCCCGTATGACCCGTTGACGTGGACCTTACCTATTCCGGTTACCTTGAGTTTGCGTCCTCCACCGACAGTAACTGTGCCAGTGTATGGTGCGGGGTTGAGAACTTGGGTTTCGGTCAAATGTTTGGTAGCGCCAGGGTCAAAGATCCATGCAGAAGAGTCAGATGATGTGGTGCCAGAGGTGAAAGCGTACGCGTCAGTCATGTCAACATCAGGGAGGCTTATGAGTTCATCCTCTTCGAGGACAAGTGGTTCCGAGAGTTTTGTCAGCAAGGTGGGGAGGTTTGACTATGTGACGAAAGCAGTTCCTGATGCGACATTGCCGGAGGCAGCGGATTTCTCCTTATCTCTGAAAGCTTTAAGTTTCCGGCATTCTCTGTGTGTGTGTCCTTTAGCGTAGTCACCGTTCTTGGTACACCATGTGCAAATGTTGTCTGACTTGTTCTGGTTGGAGGCGTGGCGTGGTTTGGATGGGCGTTTGGATTTGTTGTAAGGGTTCGATCGTCCTGTTCTCATGTTGTATGCTTCTCCACCAATTTGCTCATTGGAGCGTCGTCCGTCAAGGTCCATTAGTTTTTCGTAGATTTCTTCGTATGTGATGTTTTCTTTTGATTGGAAGTTGTCGACGACGTGTTCGAGGGATTGGTGGCGCAGTGAGAGGAGGAGGAAGGAGGCCTTAATTTGCGAGACGCGAGCGATTGAATGAAGATGGTAACCGAGGGGGTCTTTGGCCACGTCGGTCGAGGCAGAGGTGCGTAGTTGTAGTGTGGACCAAAGAGTGGTGAATTCGGTTAGATGGTCTTTCATGCTCTTGTCTGGGCTGTATTGTAGGGTAGTGATGTTCGCTAGCAAGGAATGGAGCGAGGCTACCGTTTTGCGATCGAATCTTTCCTCAAGCTGAGTCCAGAGTTCGTTGGCAGTAGTCGAAGGAGATAGTGTGACGATTAGATCGAATTCAAGGTTGTTTTTGAGGAAGACCTTTGCTAAGGTGTCCTTTTTGTCCCAATCTAGTATCTCTTCCGAGTTATCGCTTGTAACTGCTGGGTCTTCTTCGTCCGTTGTTGTTGTTCTTTGGACGCCGGGCTGCCGTCACCGCCGGCGCCGAGGTAGTTGTTTCTTTGAATTTTGGACGAGCGGTACTTCCATCGACAACTTTCCAAAGATCGTAGACCTTCAACATGTCTGAAGCAAGGTCCCTCCAAACCGTATAGTGAGCCTGACCAGCAAGCTTACATGGTAAGGCGAGAAGTTTGTAACCTTCAGAAGACATTTTAGGTGGACGATGAAATGTACTAGTGTGTAGGATGTGTGTGAAGTATTGTTGTTTAGATTGAATGGCTTGGCCGGGCTCATAACCTAAAGATGTAGAGAATTGAGAAGACTTGTCATTGCAAACTATCGGGGGAAACAACCCCATATTTATACAAAAATATCGTCGTACAAAGGAAATATAATGAGCGGTAATATACCCATACAATGTGACTCATCGTAATCTTTATGACTAACGTGAGTAATACAATTTCGTCATAACCCCTCATACTATTGCTCATTCGCGAGCGCATACTATTTCAAGACTATTTGGTAAAAAGAAATGGTGTCGTGCATATATGCATGTAGCTAATAGTGGTAATCCATCTGGAAACAAGAAACACAGAACCTTGCGGGCCCAATTATGAAAATTACGATGAAGGCTGGGCCTCAGGAGGGGAAATGAATACATGCGTGCGGAAATACATGCCTTGGAACGGAGAGAGCTATTCGATATTCTTGAACCAATTGTTATAGGCTTAAGCTGAAGATTCTCCGGATGTTTTCGGCATGAAACCCTACCCGTAATCTTGAGATTTCTTTACCAACGCATACAAGGTTATCCTTACTCGCAAGGTTCATCACAACTTCCTTAGGGCATCGGTAAATTTTGGATAACTGGGTGATATTAAGCGGAAGATTGGATTAAGCGGAAGGCTGGGGCGATGTAAGAGCAATATATTACATATATGATTAAATGTGCGTCCAGCGCCCACCATATATCCAGATTGTGGGGCGGAATCACACCACCAACCCTTTCGCCTGAGTGTACAGCCCAGGTTAAAACGTCTGCTTTTTCGGATCGTGACTTATGGTGGGGGCAAACACGTTCTTGACCAGGACTTGAGGTTATGAAGAAGTCAAGAAAATCATGAGCCTGCACATTGACCCGGGACATATCGATAGGATAGGCGGCGCATGTAATGCTGGCGCGCGGGTAGAGAGATAGATGCGAGGTTACTGTTGTATCTGTTGTATATATCGAACGTTGAGCGGTATAGGATACAAGTATGTACATTCATACAATGTACATGTAGTCATGTAGCTTCAAGTATAAATCACATGCATACATAAGTATGTGCTTATGTAATCTATATCATATCACCCCACCACAGCAGTTTACGGAAGCAGATGCTTGAGGCCCAAGGCATGAAGAGGTGCTTTTGATGAAATCAGCCATCAAGTCATGGTATGATGAGAGTGTTTGGCTCTGTTCGAAAAGTGGAGATAATAGCGGATTAGGACATGCTACGCACTCATAGTTTTGACACTTTGCCCTATTAAAACAACAACTACATGTCTTGCTAGGTAGATATTTTGCACAATTATTCCACAAATTACTCCAACTCCTCCACATCAAACTCTATCATTTGAATTTATCCTCTAAGTCCGAAACATGAGAATTTTATATATTATTAATGATAAATCCAAGTGATAAGGTGTAACTAAATAGACCATTTAATTAACTGATAACTCATGACCGAATGGACATGACCCACACCTAAAGAAGGAGATACATCTAGAGAGAAGGTACTAACCCCCTAATATTCTGGAGTGATATAGGAAAGAATAATAAAAGTGTAAAATTTCACGGCATCGTCAGGGACCACATTCGTATACACGTTATGGCATAAATATAGGTAAATTAATTATATAGTCTCCCTAGATCACCAATGAATTAACCACCCAGTCTCATTCAACGATAATATGGCGGAGGGCAACTGGAAGGGTGCTCTTGTTAACACGCCTAAATTTTGAGCTACTAGTCTTGTTTAGGTAGTTTTGAGGATTATTTGTATGGCAACAGGAATACCCTTTCAGGTGGCCCCCGCTATATAATGTTCTCAGCCAGGGCCATATTAGGGTTGACGGCTGGCTACCATGGTTATAAAATTTAGCAAGAATGGGCGTAGAACCCTGTTTATGCAGTGTGCTGTCAAAGGGCTGCATTGACCTCATTATCTCTGCCGAGCAGATAAGACAATATATCCAGTATTCTGACCATGTATCGGGGTACTTGGGCGCCGGCGGGATGTCTTCGTCTGTTTTCAGGACCTTGCAAATCTACCTCAAGTGGGCGAAAACTTGATTCTGTCACGCTTGTCACCCCTCCTTCAGCAGATCCTTTCTTGCTTGGAGCAGAATTATTCTCTTTTGGCAGTGTGACAGCCCCAATCATAGCTAGCCTGTTGAATATCTCCACGCTAATAAGTGGTGAAAACCGGCAACAAGCGAAGACATATGCCTCAAGCTCTCTAATCTTGCATTAAAACCGGGCCTTTATTTTTGGGGCTTAACGGTAATTCCCCGATACCGAGGTCTTTAAGGCCAGCTCCGAGTACTTGCCAGATTTTTTATTCTGTCCGATCCCAATCCGGAAAGTGTGCGAAGTTCGTTGAAAAGCAGCCTTTTCCCCAACTCCAATTGGCCAACCGAATGAGGAATCGGACAGAATAAAAAATCTGGCAAGTAAGCTTGGTTACCCCTAGCTCCTAAGTACAAGAAACTTCCCTTCCTCTTTATAAAATCTCAAATTATATATATTCGGGATCGAATTTCAGCCATTTTAAGGGGAGTAAGTATCTACGACAAAAGCTAACTAGTATATACACAGGACCGGAGACACACATCTACTCTTTGGTCTCAATACCCTCCTCTCTCAACCCCTCCTCGCTCTCCAGTCTCGGGGCCAAAAGAACTTTCTCATCCTCTCAGCGATCCTGGCATCGAGCTTTATCTCCTCCTGCCAGACTCCCTGTAGCGCTTCCTCCTTCCAATATTTCTTCGGCCAGTCTGCCTCTTCAACCTTCAACTCCCCTTCAATCTCACCACACTCCTTTTCGGCTTCCAAACCGGCCACTACATCAGCTTCAGTGCTCATCGTCGAACTGGGATCAGGGCTATGATAGAAAGGCCGAGAGTATACGCCTAACGCAATAGCGGCAGCTTCGCGCCCGCATTGGTCCGCTAGATGTCGTCGGGTCACATAGCGGTATAGTCGGATAGGCGTGTTGAGGAAGCCAAGGATGTGTGGGTGTGTCACGACGCCGACGGGATCGAAGGTAGTGGGGATGCCGGGCGGGAGCTGTGCGGAGGAGTAGGCGTCGGGAAGGATGTAAGATGGGGGGACAGAGGGTTTGGCGGGTTTCTTCTCCTCTTCCTTCTTCTCCTTTTCTTCCAATTGCTGCTTCCCAACATCGGCGACGACATCCTCAATCTTGAGGACCTGCTCGTTATTGTCTACAGGCGGCTTGTCATCGGGCTGCTGCGTATCATCCTTGGGCTCCTCCGGCGCCTCCAGTGGCCCTAACCAGCCCTCATGTAGGCCCCGGGCATACTCCTTCCATGCATGGCGACCAACTACAACCTCACCCTGCACCATACCAACCCTAACAACACCGCCCTTTCGTCGAGTCTCTTCGATTACGTCCTCGCCATCGACACCTAGCCGCTGCTTTCTCACAGCCTCAGCAACCTTATGCCTGAGCTCGCCCATCCGGCGCCCCTCCACAAACTCAACTTCCAGCGCTGCGGCCGTGAAAATCGGCTTGACAAAGTCGCGGTAGTGTTCCTGTGCTGGTCTAATGTCTGTTCCACTTCCCGGGGGTGCACTCAAGTACACCGTAACCTTGCGTGGGAGCTCCAGCGGTCCGAGGGGTTCAAGGGCGAGGTGCGAGACGCGGGAGCACCATAGTGCTTGGATTCTTTTCTGCTCGCGACGGTCGTGATATATAACCGCAGCGAAGGTTCCCGTGATGCCGAAGAAGATGAGCCAGTTGCGCGAGGGTAGTTTGGCCTTGATGTTGGGGAGGCCTGTAGCGGATCCATGTTAGCGGAGAAGACAGCACCAGGAACAGAGGGTCAATTACCCATATATCTAAAAGCCGGATTCCCCTCAGTGGGTTTAGGGGGCGTGGGGGAGGCCATTGTGATGTGCAATTGCGCTTTCCGACAGGCGGTGGCGATTGAGCTGTAAACTGGTTGTTGGTAATTTTCGTTGCGGCTCTGCTTGCAAAACCTGGCCCTGAGTGTGTGGGGCTAAGCTTTCATGGCTTGGCGCTTTCGAGTGATAGATCGTGACTCAAGACCGGGGGTGGAGGGAGGTTTGGACAACAGAAAATTGGAAACATTCCGAACTCTTTGCAATACCCTGTAAGTATCAGCACTCAGATATATTCTTTAGTTTCGGCACATGCACATAAAAGGCTTAAAATGTCGTGTTTTATGTCCACGTTGTGTAATATGGCGTCTGCGCCGTGCTATGTGCAGGGCTGATAGGCGTAAGGGGACGTACAAGTTGTCTCCCGCGCCAACCTGCACCCTAATATCCCTTAACCGCGCGCCTTGCAATGATTTCGAGGGTAAGGGTAAGGACGGTAAAAAGACCAAGTCTAGCCGAATTAGGCTAGCTACCGGATAAATGGTCACGTTGCATTGAATGTTCACAACCAGTCACTCGACGGGAAATGATCAGTTAATCACGTTTCAGATTCCATCAGGGTTACACAATTTGGGAATGGGATATGTCACACAACGTGTGCGGGGATTTAATCATTGCGTCATATCGGAATCTTGGGCTGATCAGCCAGTAAAAAATATATCCTCTGAAAGATAACGATAATGCTGCCATTCACCGCGGCATCAATACATACCTGTTGATTACCAGCTGTTTGATATGTTAACCTGCCACTGGGCTCTGTTGCTCAAGTCCCCTTTCCCACTTTCCCCCCCCACCCCAAGAACTACTGACTCTACGGAGTGTATCATGTATACCTCTCTTTTTTCCGTTCATCCTACTCGTACCTCAGTACAGGGGTCTCAAACGAGCTCTCGCCCCTACTCGCCCCCCCCCCCTCTTCATCATGACTACGTTCTCCGTACCTCCTTCTGCTTCCGCGAAGGACCCCTTCGGCTCCCTACTAGTCCTCGCTACATTAACCGCCATCTCAAACTCCCGCTGATCGTGCCCAGCGATATATGCGCCACGCCTAGCGCGGTTGGAGGCGCTGGCGGTCGCCGCTAGGACCTTTCTCTTGTGCTTTGTGATGCTGGCTGCTTCGAGTCTTTCTAACGGCAGGGTTTGTGGGTTTGAGCGAGCCTCTAAGCACTATGGCTACGATAACCGATGAGTATGGGTAGTGGTGGCAGGATGGGGATGGAGAGAGGATGGGAGATGGATGGGGCACATAAGAATATAAATCGCTAATGGAAACGTGTTAGGTGTTCGAGGTGGTCAGTGTTTCTAGAGGGCAGGTGGTACGTTTTGCCTATTTCGGGCAGATATTGACTCTATAGAATCGCCAACGTAGGTATCGATGGCTTCGATTAATTATACCTTGGGCGATGGTTTAGCCATGTACATATATAGTTATACTAACTTAATATAGGTATGCGTACTTCAGTGCCAAAAAGGTACCAAACATTCTAAACGAAACAAACGGCCCAACCAATTTTAGACCGTCAAAATATTACCAAGCGAACAAAAATAGTGCCCAAGTTTCCAGAAGATACCAGATTGTCCAAGAAATAATTAGCCAGCTACACTGGTTTACGGATCTATCTAGGTGATCGTTGCACTAGACATGAAATATCAGTACGGGATTAAAGAAAAGAAGAGACGTAGACCTACTGGAAAAATGTTTTACAAAATGTTGCTGACAGAGTATCATCCCCCTCCCAGGTTAATGGGGGAGGGGGGAGCTGGGGAGGGTGGAACTATAGATATTCCAGAGGGCCTCATGATGATGGATAACATCCTCTGGGCTTCTTCCTATCTTTACAACCAGTGGTATCAGCATCGAACAGGCCAATTAATGCATGGAATAGGTTCAAATTACACCACTGTAATTATTTGAAATGGCAGAATCTTGGGCCCTCTCAGCTAGTTCTTTCTTCTCCTACAATATCTCATCAGCTTCATTTAATTTGTCGAACTGGAATAACAATTTACTACCTTGGTTATATTGGCCATATCGATTTTCCTCTGACGCACCTCCTTCGCTCTCCTAATCTTCAACCCCTCCCCAAACTTGACCATACTTTCCTCAACAGAGTGGCAAGTCCTGGACCATTCTTCAAACGCTTTATTCTTCATTGCCATTTTCTCTTTGGCCCTTAACTCTTTCGCTTTTCTTAACTCGCTGGCGGCATCACCCCTCCATCTGCGAATAGTTTCCTGTGGGCCCTCAAGCTCACAGCGTTGCGCCTCCGTGAGTACCCTGCGAGGCTTCGGGCTGGGGCGATCTTTCACTACCCTGAGAATGTCCCAGTGGGGGCCTTGAAGGAACGGCACAGGAAGAAGATTACCAGGGCCAGAGACTTTGTTGCTCTCAAGCATAGGAGGATGGACCGGGTGCCCTAGGACATGGAGAGACGAAGATTGTGTATTATCCCCGCTAGGGATATTATCCCTCTTGGCCTGGGGAGAGGAGACATCTTCATCAACATCATGTGAGCTTACGTCAATAGTGAAAGTCCTATCTTCACATTTGCCCTTCACTTTGTACTCTATCATCTCCCCATCAACAAAGGGTGGAGTGATGACAAAACAAAACCTGGCGGTATTCTGCTTGGATGTCTCTGTACGTTCGTGTTAGCAGATATCGTAAAATGGCAGATAACGAGAGCTTACGAGAGTCAATAACTCGTTTCAACCAGATGGCGGTGCTTTGGTCTGACGTGTTTTTCCTATTAGTCGCGACTTTACGGGGAGGTTGCAAGAGATTTTACCGAGTTTATCTGGAATGTAATAACTCTTAGAATGGCGATGCCGAATGGAAGGAGGCAGATAGGTCGCAGGCCCTGCTGTATGTTAGTTTAATAATGCCCTTGACTGGAGGATATGGGAACATATTACCTAGTTTTACCAGAGGTCTCTCAAAGGTTTTACCCTCAAAGAACTTTGGAATTTCTGTGATTGAGTCAACATCACCCCACCCTTTGACTGCTTAGAAGGAAGGTTACCAATACATACCCAAGAACATACATTTTGTGATTTTAGCCACAGACCGCTTCCCGACCGCAGCGGCAAACTCTTTGTCCACACCACTTTTTCCTCTCGGCGTTTGCACCGAGGAAGAGATTACGAACGAATAGCTCTCTCCCCTGACCAGAGGGACCGCCGCGCACCCATGCGATTTCACAGCCACAGGAGTGCTTTCGTCTGTCAGATTCTCAACCTCCATTCCGGGGGTGTTCTCTGGATGCTTTCTAAGGAAGTGGGACAGCCTCTTTCGTCTATTCGCGACTCTTTCATCACTCTCGGCCAAACGGTGCCCATAGTTGTGCCCGGCATTGTGGAAGTGCCTCAAGAGGTTCTCGCACGCGCAACGCGGGGTAAACAGCAGTTCCCGCTGAGCGGGTGGGAGTGAGGTTTCTCGGGTGCGCATCGTGGATATACAGTGAAAGGTGATGTGGTGCGGGTAATGATGATATCGAAAATGACAATGACAGTATTGATGGTGGCGATGTCGATAGAATTGAGGGGGAGCGACGATGACGGCTGAGGACAGTGAGATGGTGATGAGAAAGAGTCAGATGGAGAAATAACGCGTCGAAATATGTTTCTCAGTCCTGGGATTGAAAAGGGGGCTCTCGATGCGCGAGTGATGAACCGTGACGGCATATCGGGAGATAGCTTCTGGGATGTGTCTACGAGTGATTGTACGTGATTTTGGTGCTGCAACAACCTTATCCTATTGTGCTTGGAATCCTGAGGTCGCGAAAAGAGCAGCGGTAGATCCTGTACAAGACTCACTGTTAGCATAGATCTATGTTAGGGACGGTGAGATCAATTTATAAAAATAAGTTTTCTCTAGCTTAAAAGGCTGACCCAGGACAAGAAGAAAACGGTAATAAGCCGTCTTTCTTTTCCTTCTTCTTTCTTTGGAGCGGTAGTCTCTAGATCTCTCTAGTTTCAAATTTCCGCTATGTATAACGTATATGTATTTATATGCTAAATAGTGTAAAAGATATGCAAGAGATACAAGTAGCTAACTGTATGCAGCTCCACGGGGCCCTGGCCGCCTACAGTCTATAGATCTAAGCTTTTCAAACTCAAATTCTGGGATTGACACTCGGGACTTAGTTAATACTATATCTTATATATAATAATCAAAGGTGACTTGATAGATATCTAGAATATTAGGTATCGCATGCTTATATCTGTTTTTTCTTTTCAAAATTTTAGTCTCCAGCAATTATCCCACACAAAACCGTAAACTACATATCACCAAATACTTGTATATACTTATTTCTAAACTTGATACTCTATGTAGAGTACATACGTAATATCGAAAGGCGTGTACGAGCTGGAGCCGAGAGCGCTTGCGATTGCATGCCAATGAATACAGGTATAATGTCGCGTGTCCCTCTTGGTCACCGCTTGCACCAAAAAGTACTCAAAGTGCTGATTTTTGGGTGTGCTAAAGGGCAACAACGCTAGCGAATTAATCTCAATATGACCCGTATATATGGATGTATGTATTTCAGCTATCTCAGCGAAAAACAAAACGTGGGATTTTGAAGCCAATCTACATACATGTATCTCATTCCCGCTGTTTCATGCAATATTGATCCATAATATCCACACCTACATAATGTACAGCCGCAACACGAGTTATGCATAATGACGTAATTTATAACACTGGTTCGCCTGTGCAAAATGGTTTTAATGCAGCCGACGTGTCACACATGAGATAATTCCCTAATTTTTACTTGTCAGAATATGGCGCAGTATATATACACAAACATGTTTTGAATCGATCGACGACATTCAACAATACAGCACGAATGATGAAGACTCAGGGCCGACACCACTTCTTATAGACGATTCAAAGGGTGATCACGATCTATTATGAAGGTCAAAATGACTCAGTTGGGAATAAAGTGTTCAAACAAGGGGCATTTGTTAGAGAGGGCTGGGACTGTCTTGGGGGTGGGTATCTCGTTGGGCAAAGTAAGCTGCGCTGAAAGAAAAGGAAAAGGGGGAGACATGAATGTGCAATTAAATACGATGGCGGACTAGTTATTTATGCCAAAGAGTGTGGCCATGGTAGTACCGTTAGTTCCCAAAAGAACAGCCTGGGACCAAGGTCAAGTCTAAGCGGTCTGACTGGTTGCTTTGCGTCTGGTCACTGCATTAAACTCAGGCTCTTATTTCGAGACTTAATGGCATATATGTGCAGCGCCCCAAACATCATAGATAAGGCATTGCCCCGGGCTAGGCAGATTAGAAACGGGGAAACTGACCGATTCCGCGTTTTCAATGCTCATTTATGACTTCAGAGAGAAAGCAATAGATTATTTCATTTAAAGCTAGCAGATATTCCTGTCCAGATAGTAGGTAAACACAACTAAAGTCCTAAAGACAGTTTCAATTTCATCCATTGCAGCCCATGCAAACCATCGAGGGGGTAGGGGACTAAGTGAAAATAGAGCAATAGCAGTAGCTGAAACATGTTGCGGTAGAAGCTACATGATAATTACCATAATAATAAATAGAAACTATGTCTCGGGGAGCGCCATAATGGCGTTTTACAAAAGAGATTCGTCAAGCCCTAGAAATTCTGTAGATGTTAACACCCTAATCCCTACTCGGTAGCCCCGGTTGTATCCTCGGACACACTTAGTGACTCTTCGCTCTCAGCTTCCATAACCTCCTCTTGCCTAGACTCGTTATCTCTCCATATACCCTCATAAACAGCCCGACCCCATGAACAAGCCGTCTCAGGCCATAATGTTGTCATATCGTGGGTATTCTTTCCTGCTGGTTCATTAAAGTTCCTGGCTGGCCTTTTCCCTCGCCCTTCCTCCCACCATTCGTTGACTACCAACGCAGCAATATCTGCGCCCATTAATGAACTCAATTCCATGCTACTACCAAGAGACTCAATGGAGGATGTGTGGTAGAAGTTGGGTGAAAGTTTGAGTGGTGGGAGAGGTGTGCTTTGCGTTTTAGGATAAACATAGGGTATTGCATTAGGCCACTATGGGTGATGTTAGTTGTTGATGATAGGCCAATAGTAAGGAGGTTATACCTCACGACGGTAGATCCAGGAGATAACTCCGTCTTCATCTTCACCAGCACCAAGCATTGCTTTGATAGTAGCGTCCTCAATCTTTGTGGGGGAAACCATCTTATAAAGCCATTCTTCAATGACAACTCCCATCATGTCAACCCGATTAACCTGCTTCACGCTCTTGATTTCATAGAACCCGACTGATCCAACACCCTCAACACCAGTCCTGGTATTCATTTCCTCAAACTCATTGCCACGCAGAGTACTGAGTAGAGTTTCCGGTACTTCGCCCTTGAAGTTAAAGTATCTTCCCGAAAGTTTTTTTGGTGATTTAAACAACGTGATATGTAGTTCTGCGTATTCCTTCTTGTCTGGTACAATCTCCAGTGGTTCTCCTTTGACATCCAGGCCTGAAGTCTGCCACGGCGCCGTAAGAATGACTGTATCAAACTCGGCATAATCTCCGTCCTCCGGGTCATTGGCGCCATGGGTTGGTTGACTGGCAACGACCCAGCCGCCCCAGTCCATTCTGCGAACACCAAGGACGGTAGTGTCGAGACGAAGGTCAACCTTACTTCTCTGAATCATTGTTTCAAACAAGCTCCAATGACCTCCATTTACAGTCATATCATCACCGTCGTCAGGAGATGTCATAGCTGCAAGCCCACTCATAGTACCGAGGTTCTGGGCAAAGTCTCGACGCACCCAAGAGTTGACAAGATCTCTCTGGAAAGCGGCGCTGACGCCATGGGCAGAGAGTAGTTGAGAGCCAGTACTGGTAATTTCCCCTTCCAGCTCGAGGTCTTTGATAACTTCATTAAGAGATGTGAATGGGAAGAAGCTGGTGTATATGCGGTCAAACTTGGAGAGCACCCCTTTTGCGGTGTTTTTGGTATTGCCTGGGGAGTGGCCGTAGAAGTAGAATAGCTTGAAGCTCCACCACCAGCCGGTTAAAAAGTTCGTAGGATGAGCTTGGCGAAAGACTACCGAGCCACCATCAAAACTATTTTTAATCTTTGTCAGCCCCAAGGAAAAGACATAAACGTGAATAATTTAGACATACACCCCCCAACGTTCCCCACTACGACCAGATAGGTCAGTGTTTTCACGCCCATCGAGCCAAACGGTTCTGAAACTCAATTCTTTGGCGGTGTCAACAAGGATTTTATTAGATTGATGGAAGCCAGTGGCGGCAATCTGAACTGTATCACCATCGACATCATCGCTGAGGCTGACATGGCACGTAGAACGACCACCAATATGGGAGTCTTTTTCGAAGACTGTTATATCAACTAAAATTCCATGCCGGCGGGTGTATTTGCGAATATTGTAGGCAGCTGATGCACCTGCTGGGCCAGCACCTAATCCGAAAGTAATGTTAACATCTCAATAAGGGCGGAATAAAACCAACTACATATAATTACGTACCAATGATAGCGACCTTCCTCACATATGGGGGTTCGGCACGTGGTCGCAAACTGACGACCAAAACAACAGAAAGCACCCCACTGAATAGAAGAAAGTAAAAGAATGCTGCAAGGCTACAGATTTGTATTACGGGGTTTCTGGAGCTTCCCCGGTTCCTCGACCCGTCTCTTCGAACGGATCTAGTTGGGTGACGAGGCCCAGCCCATTCATTCAGGTTTGACGTGAGGTCTGGATACAATCCATCGTCAGAGGAGATAATAGAAGATGGTGGCCTTAAGCTTCTTCTAGCTTCGTTTTTAATGAGGGGGGACCTTTCGCTGTATGCTGGCGGATTTTCCATCTTGAGCTCCTCCTGCAGGTTGTTTGTTATGGGGTAAGAGGGGTGCGGAAAAGAGGAAGTAGAACAAGGTATGTTTTTATTGTTACTATGTTTTGTTTTCTGGGAGGGGGTATGGCGAATCGGGTGGGTGGGACCCGGTATGGTCTTCAGGCATCCAATATTAAGGTCCCGCGCCCCAATAAGGCAATAGATCGCCAGTGCGTCGTCACTTTGGTTTTCATATCTCTCTTTTTGAACTGAGTGATACCTAGAGTACAAGGCCCTGGCATTAAGTGAGTGAACAAAATTGGACGTTGACAGGTGAGAATTCGTTCACTCACTAAATCCCAGACCCTTGTACATATTAGAGGGGTCCGGCGGGTTTCTCTTAGGGATGGTTCGGTTGCACCTGAATATGTATCGTGATGTTTGGTCTAATAGGCAACGAATATTCCTTTTGGGGTTAAATATCACATATTTGGTGGAACCGAGCGGCCTTTTAACTTTTTGGCACAGTCGTTCATGGGGTGAACACGGACACTGGGTACATGTATTGACGGGCAGGGATTCTAACTATGGGTGAGAAACAGCCAAGCTTTTTTTATTCGTTGGAATTAACCCTGTTTGTCAACACCCAGTGCCCGTCTTCACCCCGTGAACGGCTGTACTTATGACATGTACTAGTATATACATATGTACTTAGTACTCGCTATCCACCATAAGAACCTGAAAACGCAGGCGCCAACATTTGTATGGCCAAGACGATTCTCCATACAAATTATCCTTGTCTTTGTCACCTGCATTTTCAGGTTCTTATGGTGGATAGCGAGTACATAGTTATGTATATGTAGCTTATGTCTATTAATGGTGGCCCGGTGGCCCTATATATCGGACCTTAAAGAACTTTTGTAGTGAGTGGGGATAGTATTATACGTGATAATTTCACTTCACACATTATCACTCGTGGCGCTAAGCCCGGGCTTGGCTGTAACCGGGTATGGTTTAGCGTTGTTTCATTCGAGGTATGAAACATCCCTACAGCTACTCGCGGCAGGCATGAAGAACCTGAACATCGTTTTTCTGGTAGCCACCACTTTGGCCCCTGTTAGCGCGTTTTTATGTTCAGGTTCTTCATGCTGTCGCGGGTACATGTACGTGATCGACATGTGTACGACCACCTAGAATATTGTAGCCTACAGAAGATCAGTAAAGACGCCTTGCATCTTTTTCTACAAAGAATGATAGAATTATAAGGATTCAAACTAGACATACACATGTGCATGCCTAGATATGAGAGCGAAAAACCTGTTTTCGTCGGCGAGCAGCTTGGATTCCATCAGTGGGAAAATTGCAATATTATATAGTACGTACGACGCCCAGATAGATAATAGAACCTTTAATAAATACCGTTAATTAACCCTGTACAAAATTAATGCCGACATAGCACTTGACGGTGGCTGTACAGTCGAACTCCATAATCTTGAACCAATCACATACTGATCAAATCAACCTCGTACCGATAACTACTTTAACATTAATTGCGCTCACAGGAAAGAAACTAGCAGCCATCAAACGCGTTTTTAAAGATTACGAAAGGATAATATGGTTTTATTACCTTCGGTGTGACTACCATGTTGGCGAATCAAGATACAGCGGTAAAAATTGCACCGAGAAATAACGCGGAACTCACCCTACCATTCTGGTCCATCTTAACTCTCGGCGTTCTGCGAACACACATGCAAGTACATGTATGGATATATATTGTACTACTACCACGTGCGCATATATGATCATCCACTTCGGGGCGTACGGGAAAATTAAACCCCACAGTCCGATGAATTGGCCCTGACATTAATGGAACGGCCTGCATACCAACATATTAGTTATCTAACAACCTGTGTCACCTAGTCTGCGTTGCTATCTTTTGGGCATATCTGTAACATAAGTACGTTGGGTGAATTTATGACTGGATCGATTGTAGGAATGTGTGGGTGGGGCCGGCCTTGTGTCCAGACTGAGTTGATTTGTAGCTGGTGAAGTTACCTTCAAATATTGATTGGACTAACAGAGCTAGCTTACATGTACATTTGAAAACGATTCTACGCCCCAACCCTCCAACACAACGCCCTCAACGTCATCGGATTCAACTGCAGATACCATCACTCATGCCTGATGCTAACGATCGGCCACCCCTCAAATGTCAGTGATGTTCATAAGTTTGCATGTATATATATAGCTAGTTTAAAAGTCGTTACATATATAGGTAATGCACTCGATCGTAGTTTTGCACATGTAAGCCTTTGCCTCATGTCACTGGGATCTAGGACATAGGGGTGGAGTGTGAGTCCAAAGGGTATCTTTGGGTCACAAAGCCTTTAGTAAAGGTTAAATCTATGTTGATTTGAGTAGGTATATAAGAAGAATTTGCATATGCGCAATTACTTGTATCTACATGCATCACATGTACGTTTCGGTTCGACTCTCAATTCTGCACAATTTTGAAACCATACAAGTAATTTGTAGATGTTTTGCCTTCTCAAACGTAGATGTAACTTGAGGCAAAAGCTAGAGAAATTTCCCCTGGATCGACTCGATCTCTGGGGCCGAAAGCTGTATATCCGTAAATCTGAAGTTATCGTATAGACGCATAGAAAGAAATCCATAAACCTTAACCACGTACTGGCCCAGTTACTAACAAGTACCTGCGCCTGCTCAATTCCTTGCTGTTTGGGTAAATAAGTGCTAGGAGGAGTGGTATATATCCCAAGAAAGATCTAGATAATTGAATTCACTAGCTAGGCAAAACTATATCAACAGTTGATTTAGCCCAATTTCTTTACTATTATATACTTGTTTTAGTTTCTATATATACCTTCAACAGCAGCAGCGGCAGCAGAAATTATGATACCTGAAGGGCCTTCCTTCCTCGCTGAGAGTTCCGAGTTAAATCTAGACAAGATATTGGACTATTGTAAGGAGGTTACAATAGACAACAAAGAGGGAGATTCGAATCTCGGAGAGCTGTGGGATTATCTTAAGCACTTGTAAGGATTGATGATACACATACACGCTCATACAGGAAATTCAATCTAATGTTTGAATAGTGGCGAAGGTAAATCGTACCCATTCGAGGCAGTCCACAATGGGGAAGGCGAGTCCGGCATCAACATCAAGGCGGTCAAAATAAAATTGTACGGCGTAACCTTGGAAATTCATTCGAGCTGGTGTGCACTTGCGGTGGTAGTAAACCTCATAATTCCGCCTTTCAACGGCGACGGAGAGGAGCAGATCCTTGCATATTGCCGTTCAGTCCTTCTCCTCCTAGCAAAATGGGCAGATACAATTACGGAGCACCTTGAGCCGCCATACTGCCCACCTGTCTTCACCGTTAGCTTTGCGGAGAAAGATAATCTTAAGGATCCTAGCAAATGCAAAGGCAACCTTGTGGCCATTGTGAGCACTGGAAAATGCGTCAACCTTGAGAGTGGTAACGCGGCCTATAACCTTTTGAATGATGAATTGGTAACCGCGAGGTTCCGCCAATTTAATTCCAGCTTTCCATATGCACCAGACCCCGCTGGAGATTATCCCTTCGACCTAGTTCTCCAGGGGAAGCAGGGTGCCCCTCTACGAATTAGCACCCCATATATTCTTAAGCAGGTCGACGACGAGATTAGCAACCTTCCCGTAGGTTCATTGAAGAAGAAAACCCTAGAAATATACAGAGCCAAAGTTTTCTACGATGAAGGAGGGAAAAAAAAGGGACCAGTTTCTCAAATAAGGAATAACATTGGGGGGTGCGCCGAGTTATGGGGATTCCTGGTGATGCACAAGATTATCAAAAGTGGTGGTTGTTTCAGATCAATCTCCATAGCTGGCAGATGGGCACCACATTACATCAAGCTTCTTGACGGATATAATCAGAAAATTGTTCCCTGCACCAAACCGAATTGTCAGGCCCGGGGTGGCGGCGGTTGCAAAGGGGCTCCGAACAAAACCAAACCTGCTTGCCTCAACTGCATCCTTTTAGCATCAGCCATAGAAGCCAAGTATGGAGTTCTCTGGAAAGTAGTTGAAGGCAAGTTCTTTGATTATGAAGATAGAGAACCCCGTCCCGAAGGCCCCTACACGCCCAGCCAACAAGCAAAGAGGCCATTTGATCAAGACACATCAGAGTCGGAGTCGGATAGAGGGAAGCGAACTAAAGAGTCTGTGACTAAAGAGGACGCCGGCGCCATGTCACCGATACATTCAAGAGTGTAATAGGGGTCTAGAGTCAACGTAGCCACCTTGTTGTGTCTATCTTTCTCTCTAAGTCCTAGTGCTGTTATCCTACGTACACTTTGTGTTTTAATATTAAAGCTTTGTTGGGGTGGGTGCATTGGTCAATTGGAGGGTTTTGATTTCCTTGTTCAAGGCCTGGGTTAACTAGGGGCGGAATATCTTGTGCTTTTTTCCTTGGTGGGGTCGACGTCTCTTCTTCTCATTATTGGAGATCGATCTAGCTTTGTTCTTTTATAATACGATGAAGTTATATAATTTACAAGCTTTGATGTAGTCGGAGTCGAATCACTGTGATCTGATTTACACAATAAAGTCCCTCCCAGGGTGATGTAAATGCTGCATGTAATCATAGACGATATACTCGAATAGAATGACAATATGTACTCCCATCGACTCATATATGACTCCAGTAAGAAAGCTATATAAAGGGTAGAGTACGTACATGTATACATGTATAGAAAAGTGAAGATAATCACATAGATTTCCATATACTCATTTATGACCCCAGTAAGAAAACTAAAGGGTAGAGTACATGTATATATATATATATACATGTATAGAAAAATGAAGGTAATCATATATATTTCCTGATACTATATGTATCTATATGCCGGAATAAGATTAAGATATATACGTTATATTAGGTCGAAAATTTGATTTGGTCTGGGTGTCACTGACGATATTAGACTAATTGATATCTTTGGGGCTGTCCATTAATAGTCGCTACTTAAAGACTTACCCTAGTACAATCGCAGTATACTACATGCGCATGTAGGTACACAAATGTAGGTACATACATGGACCTTTTACAGAAAAGGTACCCATGTTTAGCGACCTAAACCAATCAGTGTTGGACAAAAGATTTCACCACTTAAAAAGAGATTAGAAATTACCTCAAGATGGAGCTCAGAGAATTCCAGAATTTTGAGCCGACTTTCCAGGTCTGTGTGGTGAGTTTTTTAAGGTGGCCTTTTAAGGGTTTCTAATTTTGTATGGTGTTCCCTGCATATATACCCCCGACATGTATTGTGAACATTGGGATCAAAACCACCTAGTAAGTGCTGTTGATGTGAAACTTGAGCTAGATATACTATCACTACCAGGGAGTCTATCTATAGAGTTTTCATTCCTAATTCCCTGGTGGTTGTGGAGTAATAGTTGTTTGAAGCTGCGCTCCATGAATAGTACCTTAAAGTGATGCAACGAGCTCAATATGCAATGCTCTAGTGTTGAGACCACCATCCATCAAAGCTAGACCTAGTTAACTTTTCCATTTTTGTTTTCGCGTACTATTATATAGCTCTGTCCGATGTAATCCGATCTACATAAAGTTTTTCCAATATTTTGTGGTCAGACATGTAGCTTCGAGATTGTGGCTGTTGCATCACTTTGAGGACCCCTGAGTACATACATGTACATGTACATGTTTGTAGGTACATGAATACATGTGTATATATATATACATGTATATATACACGCGCGTGTTCATAAATATGTACCTAATGTATACAGCATGAAAAAATGGGGTGAAATCACTACATGTACCATATATAGGACTACGGAATTTAGTGATAAATACCGAATTAAATCGGCATTAGAGGAAGAGTACTGTACAAATACCGTATGCTTACCGCAATGCTAGCGTACCAACGAGAATACCGTAGTGATCCCACCCCTCTTTTTGGTACTGTAGTATTGGGGAAGGGCAAAAGCTGGAAAAATTCGCAACGATTCTTTACGTATAAAGGTGGACTCTGGTTGGCCTATAGCTATACCCCTGCTGCCCCGCAACAAGTTCCCTCCAGACTTTATATATTACGATACTCATTTACCACACCATATTAAGAACCAGTTACTCAGGGCAACGATACTTTGTATGGAGTGGCGATGATCTCTCCTCCATGTACAGATCATTCCTGTTTCCGCATTGCTAGCGTGTTGGCGGATCACCGTGGTGTTTCATGTGGTAGACGCGTCCACTGTGCGTCTATGGCGCTTACCCATGTATCATGTAGTGTCACGAACCTTGACCCAGGTCATAAATGTTACATGTATTTAGGCCCAACTACGTGCGTCGCTGGGGAAACCATGAGATCATTTATAAGTCACGGCAAAACAGTACCAGCTTGCCAATCGGCCTATTCTTGAACTGTTATCTTTATCCACAAGATGATTAAAGAAATATAGCGGTCGGTTTCAAACCGCCCTTGGAAGATATAATGGTAATATAAGTACCCTAGCTAGTGCCCTGGCTTGAGCTTATGATTAACTATGTATTCAGTTCGCTCATGGCTAATATTTGCGCCAACACTTTGTCCCGATATCCTTACAAAGATGTTCCCTCAGAATCGTGAACTCGAGTCCGACATTCGCGCGGCAGAGCGACAAAACATTATCCCTACCATTTTCATGATCATTTGTGTCTCTCTCCTATTTATATTCCTAGGAGCCCATTCCCGCCAGGCACCCGGATCATACTATACAAGTGCTTTTAAGCCATTTTTCTTATTCAATCAGTATTTCAGCTCAGAACATAGTCAAGCCACATCTACCAATGAGCCTATATCCACCCCAGGGGAGCCATATCGAGTATGCAACAGACAAAAGGCCGAGCACTGGAACGATACCCTGGCTTCCCGATTGCCCGGCCAAGATTGGGAAATACAGAGTGTGGATGGATATTGTAATTCGGGAGACTTCTATTCCTCCCAAATCTTCAACGGATACCAATTGGAACATGAGCCTCGTTCCGACTTTATTGTGCAACACAGCACAGACACATTAGTCGCACTTTGTAAAGACGGGTCTGTTTACGGTTTCGCCATGGATTTTGAGTGGGGTTGCCTTATTTCAGACACAATTGACGGCGCAATGCGGTATATCTTAAACCCCGGGATAAGGGCGAAGGGTCCAGCGCGGTGGTGTGGACATCCGTATGATGCAAACGCTGAAGACGTTTTTGGAGACAAGTTTGGAGATGAGGTGGAATATGACTCCGGAATAGAGGATTGTGGGTCTGAAGGTTCACAATCCGACTGCGAATAATACCTAATATCATTTGCTTTCGACCTCTGATCCCCGGGGCCCCCGTACACACGATGCAATCTAGCAATCTTTTAATTCCCTTTTGATACATGTATCTGAATCACATAATATTCATTTCTTCCCTATTTAATGCTTATGCATATACTTTCATTTAAATTACTTTTTAATCAAATTCTTCATACTTATGTACGTATCGCGATAGAATTTTTCCTTAGTGACGTGATCACTCGCCATGTCGTGATTCTAATGTACGCCTATATACGTCGTACATGTGGCGTAGAAAATTTAGGCAGGCATTATTATTGAATTAAATTACGTTATTCTAGGGGAGTGATCATGACCAGCTACGCTTTATATATGCAAATGTAAATCTCTCTCGCACCCAGGGGGGACTGAGGTGCGGATTAGAATTTAGATGTATGTAGGTCTAGCTCTGGATATAAATGTACGTACATGGCACTTGTTGGTGTTTTCGGGCCCGCAGGGTTGTTTTTAGGTGGTTGTTGAGTTGATATATACTACGTACATAGAGTAGTACTCCGGTGTTAAGGGTAAATGAGTAGAACGCGGCGGTGCGGTTTACACCGTAGTACAATATTATCAGTTTGTTTCCGATACCCAGTGCATCGCGTGCATATGGGGATCGTACATATATACTAGGGGGTTACCACCTCGCGACCGCGAGTTTTAATCCCCTTTATACGGTACGCACATGTAGTTATGGGGGCCTTCGCCCCCTCCTCCGCCCCTCCCCCCAACCCCCATTCCCGCTAGTTAGACATTTCATATTGTCAGGTTTTGATGTGTGCTTAGTCAATACCCCCGTCACTCTCAACCAATAAGGTTGTAATCTAGTAGGTACATACATGTAGTAGATACATAGTAGATACATGTAGTAGGATCGTGGCATCCCTCACTACAGTCGCCCTCAGCTGTAGCCAACGCCTGCGGACCGAATATCTGCTTCTTTGCTGATATTGGAATTGAGTAAAATGTCCTGCTCTTCCCAATTCGAACACGTATGGAATTGGTACAGCCTGTAAACCGGCTGTTCCCGTACAAAAAAGATCTGGTGTAACGCGCCCATGTGATAAGTTAGCCGGAAAGATACTAAGTTGCTGCATGTGGGGGTCCAGAGGTAAATAGGCTAACGTACTTGCGGCGAGAATAATTTTCCGCCAAGTTTGTGTGAGAAAACGCTGTTGCAAGACAGGGGTGGTGACAGAAACTTATTCTCGAGGCAAGTACCTGACTAAAAGAATAAACTACATGTACATGCATGTACATTACTGTAGGGCAGGATAGTGTGACAGGGCGGCTTAGCTCGAGGACGAGGTAGAAACTACAAATCCAGGTAATACATGTATGTAATTAAGAATCGCTGCGCTTGTAATTATACTAATCAGGCACTCATCAGGATCTAGAGGTGCAGGAGTTTTACACGGGTACCACGGGTTGTCACGAAGTGGCTACATACCAATTAGCATCAACCCCACTCTATCAAATCTGTACTAGGGTTCTTCTTACTCTATGACAGTAGTACGGATCCTCTATTGGTACCTCCGTATACACTTATTCATTAGAGACCTCATGACATCTTCGAAATCATCCCTGAAGTCTGAGTCTACGGCCGCACTCCGAAGGAGAGCCCTGCTACAACGACCACAATGCATATGCGCATCCTATATACTGGTGTTGAGGGTTGTGTTTATCTTTGAGCCCCATATATGTGACCGCAAGCTGTTAACGTTGGATTACGAGTATTAAATGGAGAGAACTCCTCCCAACTTACCACCCCGTTTCCACCTCCCTCCATCTCCCTCTACCTTCCCCCCCCCCCCCAAACCCAATACCTCCTCTCTTACTGTTTTCCACCTGCCACCCCTCCACCCCACTGCATCCACCTCATATACACGTCCAACTCTTCCACCTGTTCCACCTATTCCACTGTTTTCTACCACTTCCATCTCTTCCACCTGCTGCCTCTATACCCCAACACTCCTTTCCACTCAGGCTGCCCTCTCTGCCCTCTACTGCCCTCCACCATCCCCCGCTGCCCTCCAATGCCCTCTACCACTCCTCCACCTTCACCGCCCAACCTTTCCTCCCGCCCTCCACTGCCCTAACTACCCGTAGACTATATATTTGATTATATAGACCTCTTTGAATTTTATGTCCAGAGTTCCACTGTAGCTCAATGATTTTAGTGGGGGATGGTTGCCATGCAGGATTAGGGGTCACAACTCCCGACCAATCAACAGCGCAGCTGCGCAGGCGTTTAGAAAATCGTTAATCTAGTAGTACATACATAGTAGACTAGGGGTTACCACCTCGCGGCCGCGAGTTGTGTAAATTTAGGGAACTAATCCTCTCTCTACGGTACGTACCTTCCCATCTCCGCCAGTTAGACACTTCATATAGCGACCTTTCACTGTCCTGTGATACAATTCAGTTCACAGGTTTTGATGTGTCGTGCTTAGTAAATACCTCCGTCACTCTCAACCAATAAGGTTGCGGTTTTATGCCAAGGAGTGCGAAAATGCCATAGTAGATAGTAGACTAGTACATAGTAGACATAGTAGATCTAGATATGACTCCTAGACCCACATATAACTCGTTAGCACTATAGCCCTCTACAAAAGCTCACAAGGCTGCTGTTTTTCGCATAGTATCTTCTGAACATGAATACGTATACGTGTTCTGTTTACGTGACTCTCGCCGGGATCTTTTGACAACGCAAACTCCCCCAGGTGGAAAACCTCAAGCCATGTCTACCAGTTGCATATATACAAGGGCAGTTGCACCTCGAGCTCGCTATCTTGTAATTTGGTATCTCGGATCTCTTTTTGTCTCTTGTACGGTTCATCGCCGCACATGGCCCGAGTGCCCTGATCCAGGTCCGTCCTATTATACCCTAAACGAGCACATATGTTAACATAGATTAGAAAGGCAAGGGGTTATAGTCACAGACATCCCACTATCCAGCTGCATGGCGACAACAACAGATACATTGGAAGCCTCCCCGTGGATATTTTTGAAGGCTTGTAGGCGTTCAAACGTGGTCTGTAGATCCCCCCAGGGGGTGCCTACAGAGTTGTTGTGAGCATTTCTGTGCAAGATCTGTAATTTATCTTCAAGGCTTCAAGTTTAAGCACATTCAGAATATCCACGGGAAAGCTTCCATTAGATTATATACCGCCAAAGCCCGCTGATATGCATAAAAGACTGGGTTTATTACAAATGGTTCTGGGCCGACTTATGCCTTCGGCCAATAGTTCTAGAGACAGCTTCGGGGCGGAAATATTCAGCATTGCAAGCGCCTCACCACCACAAGCAGATTTAACACTCTTATACTCATGGTGGACAATGGTACCTCATGCCCTAAACAAGTTGATCAATGGGACCGATCGAGTTATGTGTCTCACTGGGGTCAGCGTAATGTACTCGACCCTCGTTATACTTATATGTTATCTAGTATCAACTAACGTCGATATACGTAAACACCTAGCTACCGATTCTAGATACAAACGGATATTGTCCTTTTGCTATATGTGCTATCAGTACCTACATCTAGTGTTCGTCGCCGTGGTATCAAATTACTAACAGTTAAAATTCGACTTCGATTTGTTGTACTAGGTCTTTACCTGGCTATCGATCATAAGCAACGAGTTTGCTCACATAAATCAATAGAATATCCTCGATCTCTGAGAAGATAGTTAAGTCTAGATGATATTTCTAAACGATTTGCTGTTCAGTCTATTACTATTCTGTTACTGTACTCGTGCGTTCCTTAGATATTGCCGTTGTAGAGCGGTGGAGGGTCGGTCTAGTTGGGCGAGAAGGGTATGGCGGGGCTTGGCTCACGGGTCTAAAAGATCTGCATCAATTTGCTAGTGAAAACTGCCAAGCCTCGCCATACCCCCCTCTCGCCCAACCCTGATCCACCGCTCTATATATAAACCAAAATACAACGAATGCACCAGTATATAAAACAGAGCAGCACCGAAGAGACCTGGGAAAGGGTTACATTGACTCAAGGGCGTTCCAACCCGAATCGGTCCCTAGTAGGATTTGCTATCATAGCACCCTCTGGTTTTGATCTTTTACTATTCTTGATGCCGAGTCAATCTGTTGTGTACACAAATTGATTTCCCCATATGAATACATATAACTAACAACTAAAGAGATGCAGGAGTAGACCTAACCCTGTGAACTTAGACGAAACAATACCAAGGTTCCTTTGGGGTTAAGACTAAAGAGTGAGCATTTATTCTGATGAGCACAGTTACAAGGTCATGGTTGCACATCTAAAGTAGCCTTAATGCTATACATCATACAGGGAGGGTAGGGGCTAAAACATATTATCAGGTGGCCATTCACAATTGCGGGAAAGGAAAGAATCATAACTTGAAGGTTAACGTTTGCAATCAGATAAATTATAACATACGTGAGCACGGTAATGTGAATTATATATCGGCCTCTTTAGAACTAAGTTCAGATGCCTCTATGGGGGGGGGGGGTAGTCTCGTCGATTATTGAGTGGCCATAACCCCCCAACTACCTCATGACAAAATAACAAGTTCAGTATAATACATACAGCAAGATAGTGGCCGGTCATGTCACCATAGCGGGTCAGTCCCGGGTTCTCTCAACAATGGTAGATTGGGCTAGTCTTGCGTTTACGGAAACAACTCCGATTAATCAGCAAATGATTACCACCAAGCAATCATCGACTAAGCTACTAAGATAGACGCCTACCCGGGCCATTCGGACACCCCTCTCACTCGGACAGTCAACGTAGAAAAGAAAAGATCAACATCTTAAGTGGCTTCAGTACCTCTTTTTAACCAATCATGGTTGACTTTCCGAGTGAGGGGTGTCCGAGTGGCTAGGGAGGTCCTCTATATGACTAACTACTCCTTCACGGTTATACTTATATCTCACCATCGATTAGGAGTGGCCGTCGGCTACATGAAGTGTTTAACAAAGATTAGTCTATAAAATTAGCAGTACGAGCTTGCTTCGTAGCCCAGGTTGATCAACCTCTCTGCGTCTTAGCTGGTCGTCTTGTCGGGGTTATGTCGGGATTATGTCGGGGTCTTCCCACAACCCATGTGTGGCAACAGACAATAAGCGATGATGTGAGGAATCCATGATCCGCCATGAAGGGGAAATGAGTATCAGGTTAGGGCACTAGAGTGTGTTCGCAAGTCTCCAATTGCAGGCTGCTCGACAAGTTGTAAACCATTACTGCGACAGTATTAGTACCAAGTATTATGCTTGTAGGCGTGTATGCCTTCGATTCAATACATCCAAGAGCTAGAGCAACACATATTCGTCACAAAGAATACTAAATTATCCCAATAACCGTCGCTGCTGACACCCCTCATGCGAGACCGAAAGCCACACCAACAAGTACCATAGAATTTACTAGCACTAGCTACTCGTCGGAACTTTGGGGAGGGGTGTCAGCATTGTGTCGACGGTTTATGGGATAGTTGGCCTGATCGGACCCTCTAGTATAATCGGGTGTCCGAAACAACTCCTGCAAGCTGTCCTATAACAAAAAACCGAGGCGTATTCACATATCAAAGGTGGGTGAGTTAGCAATTGGTTCATTGTTGGCTATCCGCTATAGGTGTGGACGTGGGTGAGCGCCTTCTCCGACATTCCCCATACCAAAAGCATGTGGGGCTTCGCGCTAGTTTGGTATCTCCACGAAGATAAATGCCCTTTGTTATTATCTCAGTGTTAAGGTCTCGAGGGCATCTAAGCTTTAGCTAGCTAATAGTTAGTCTATAGTAAGACGAGGGAGGTGAGTTCTATTGAAGCCAACCTCATAGGATCTCGGTTCAATGCAACTTGGGCGAGCACCAATAACGATTACAAACTCCGAAACAGTCTGAATGCTTGCCTGAATCGACCTCTTAAAGTAGGGGCGAGAACAGGTGCTACATAGATAAAAAAGCGGCCCTGACTGAGTGAGGACACCTTCGCCAACCCCCCACCCCCCCAATCAGCTGGTTTTGCAACTCCTTATAAAGGCAGCCCGAAACCGTTTCACACAGAATAGTGTACTTCTACATTCAAATAATTTGTAAGGCACTTAAACTAGGTTTTTCAACTACCGCAAGTGCCCCCTAGCCCCGTCCGGGGGCTGTCTCTCGGGTGGTTGGTTGGGTGGCATCGATCTACATCAAATCTTTCCTAGAAGTAATTTTGATCTCATGGAGCTAGCGAATCTATCAAGTATTTGCAGTATCATCAAGGTCTAACGAATAATAGTGTTCCAAAGATACTGCAGGCAGCTATGGATTGGTTTACATGAGCTCATGTAAACTGGCGGCTGATTATGGACTCTGCATGCAGTACGGTTTGCATGTTCCTCTAGTTCTCGTACATTAGGTGTAGGATAGATAGAACCCAGTCATGGGGTACGCTGGGCTACACGATAAAATACCAGGTTCAGTTGGTCCGGTATATATATCGCTCAGCCTCGGGGTCAGATGTCCGTTTTACTTGAGAACTGAAGCGGAATGAACTGCATGGGTACGATAACCCATCTACCTAATTGAATTTTCTTATCCGTACTACGGGGTAGCGGAGAGTCTCTAGAGCTGCGGCGTTGCAACAGGCCACAGCTCTGGATAATTTCCTCTAACCCCGTAGTACATAGGAGGATGTAGGATGCCTAGAGGTGGCGACGGCTGTGACAGTGATAGTCTAAAGAAAAGCACCGATTAGAGTAGTTTCTATGGCATACATCAAAGAGTATCAATACTGGCTGGGCCAGCAACCCTGTTTTTGACCTCTGTTTCTATAATAATTTCACTAGATCAGCCTAGGATAAAATTCTAGAATGGGGTCCTGTTGGCTAACCCCTTCATGTAGGGTTAGTTAGTTAGGGTTAGTTAGGGTTAGTTAGGTTCAGTTAGGGTTATTGTAAGTGATGGAACGCCCCGAGGTAAAGCCCCTACCCAAAGGTTTTCGTGAAAGCCTAAAAGCAGTTGAGTGGCGAAACCCATAAAAATCTACCTAGCAACGGGTTGTCAAAATATTTTATCTCTGTTCATCGTTATAATTAATTGTGTTGTGGTTCTACACTTGGAACCTGGTTCCACCTAGTTTGGGTGGTAATTGGCCCTTTCACGAAAACCTTTGGGTAGGGACTTTACAAACACAAAACAGGGATCACTGTTTCCACTACTTATAAATACCTACCACTGTACTTAAGTATCACTACGTAGTACTTGGTTAACTTATTTAGCTGGGTGGAGCCACCAAGATATGTTTCTTCCCTCTTACATTTCCCGGAACGTCTCCTACCGAGTCTTTGATTCTAGCGCCATTGAGAATTCGGATGCTAGAGCTGCGATATTTGTGCGAGTGAAAGGTCTAATACACGGACATTTGGATATATGGCCTTTACTGATCTTAAAGTTTTCAACATAAAGTACTTTGGGTGTAGGGGTAAGTGAGAAGACACCACTCTTCCAAGGTTGCGTGAAGCCTGTCTTCTCACTTACCCCTACACCCGAAGTACTAGGGTGTCGCAAAAAGTGATCAGAATCTGATAAGACAAACACACGCATTCACTACGGCATTCACTTATCAGATTCTGATCACTTACCCACACACCCGAGGTAAAATTGTTGTCCTATTGCTCTGCCCGCGATCTAAATCCTGCCCTTGGCCCCTGTTTCTGCAATGGCTGTATCTAAGTACATTAAACCGGTTTTAAACTTGCTGTTGATTGATGAATTTTCACAGACGCGCTCCCTGTCTTTTCGATTCTGACTGCCAATAAATGGGTATAGGGATCGTCGATCGAGAAATATATATAGGCCAATAAGGAAGTCTCTGGCGCAGCTGTATGCAATTAATGACCACCCGCTGACGGCTTGAGAACTGATAGGGCAAGTGCACTGTAAACCACAACATATCATATCCTCGCCAGCTCGAATGTCTAAGCAGATAATTGTTTATACGGCTCTCGTTGTGGTTATAGGCCGGTCGTCGCTCACACATTCTATCCCTTAAGCTGGCAGTAAATGCTGACCCCCCAGAAAGAAGCAAAGGCTGGTGGCGTTTGCTCAGAGATCTTGTTATCTTTCTTATCAAATAGTTGATCTCCCACACAAATTCCGGCTCTCTATTATAGGGGGTCAGCATTGCCAGCTTAAGGGATACTGGTAAAACTTCAGGACGTAAGCATACTTGTACAGCGATGGGGAAAATTATTGTAGAAACAGGGATCTAAAACAGGGTTTGAATATATAGCTGGTTTGGCCAAAAGGACCCTTCCTATACTTCTACAAAATTTTTACCACACGCTGCGGGTCTTGGGAGGCTGTAATTTAAGGTCTAATCAGCTGATGACGTATGCATGAATGCCTTGTTTTTTCTAGATGGTCACTATCTTATACAAAGCGGTGGAAATTTTATTATAGTATACAATGGAGATCCCGCAATGTCGTTAGCCGTCTAAGATACATGACGTAGGTTTCAAAATAATGCTCTTTGGAAATCGTCACAGCTAATAGATATGTATCAAACTACTCTATATACAAGGCCCTAGGATAAAGTGAGCGAACCCGTGTGGACCCTGTATGCAGGACAGGTTGTTGAGATCTTCAGTCACACATGAACGGCGAAGCAAAAGGAGAAGGTACCAGTGGTTTCTTGAAGTGATTTTTGAGGAGTAAGAAATGAGAGAGGCTTCATCTCCGGGTTACAAACTGCTCACATTTGCCTGTCAGAATGAAAGTAATAGAAAATATAATAGATAGACTGGTTCCAAGTCTGTGTTCCACCCATCCATACCCGCCACCTCTCCCAAAATAAAAGAAATAAGAGAATATAGTAAAGGGGCCGGTTTTGTATTCCACCCGTCCACATCCATAGTTTCTTTCAGACGAGTCAATATAGAAAATAGAAGATATGTGAGAAAAAAAGAGGCTTCATATCAGCTTATCCACATTTCCGAGTATCCATACCTCCAGAATTAGTACTTTGTGTGTCCTCCCTGTGCGGAAAGGACTGCTTTAATTCGTTCTGGCATAGAATCAACAAGTGCCTTTATCTCATCTGATGTGATAGCATTCCACTCTTCTTGAATAGCAGCTCGTAGAGTGATGTTAGTAGTACAGCGAGGGATACGTCTGCTGATTCTGTCTTTCATAAGACGCCAGATGTTCTCAATAGGGTTACAATCAGGGGAGCTGCCAGGCCAGTCGAAAATATATCCTAAGATACCAAGCTCACGAAGTACATTCCTAGTATATTTTGCACGGTGAGGAGGTGCGCCGTCGTGCATGATATAAATATAGTCTAGGACTGCATTTGCTCGCTGTCTCCAGAACGGGTAAAGATGTGGACGAATAATGTAGTTGGAATATCCGGGTCCAGTAAGAGTCCTACCCCATTCCTTTTTATCCCAGAATACAAGCACTCCTTTGGTACTAAACAATCCTCATTAAACTCCTCTTCTGGAAGCCGTGTGACCCATGTATTGCCTGCAAACCCCCCTACATTAAATGCGCATTCATCGGTCCATACTATTTTCTGGAAGTCCGCAGCGGTCCAATCACGGATGTTGTCTGCCCAGGTCATACGCTTAATTTTAGCTGCCGGAGAAAGGTAGGGTTTGACACGTGCGATTCGTTTATGGTAACCAGCATCTGCAAATGCCTTTCGTAAAGTTTGTTCATGAACTTTAACACCTTCTTCTTCTGCAATTTGCATTAAAGGCTTTCGGCGATTCTCTTGTGAAGAAGTAGCATGTTGAATCAACCGCATTTGAATTGTGCCGCCAGTAGGGATAATTTTTGGTCTACCAAGTCGCACATGAGGAGGGGTGAATGGGTGACGACATATGCTATAAACAGTTGAAAGCGGAACTCCTACTTCCATAGAGATCTTTCTGAACGGCCAAGAGGCCACCCTACGCAAAGTACGTATTTTGGACCGGACACTAACTGCCAGTTCAGAGCGGGTTGCAGTAATAGAGATTTTAGGTTCAGTGTTGAGAGCGTCAGGTACTGACTGAAGATATTGATCATTATCCTCGTCAAATGGAATAGAGTCTGTCATGTCCGAGTTTTGTGTTGTATGTGAGTTTAGCGAAGCCATATAGGAAGGTCAATGTCTTGTAGGTGAGGGACTAAGTCTGTAAAATAGCGGAATCATGTCTTGCTTTATAGATTATTAAATCAGTGAAAGTAGCTATCAATTTGTCTCGGGGGAGCTCTTGATACCTATTCTTTTGAACGTATGATGTTGAGCGATAACGATAAACGCCTCTGATCATGTGTAAGGTACTAAAGCAACCAAAAACCTGAAGCGACCCCATCAACTAAACCTGTTTCTCGGCGCCGCAACCATAAAACCTGCTTCACAGACATCGGTCCTGGGGGGAGTGTTCAAAAATCTTCGACTTCCGGGCTCTACCCCATACTGCAGGCTGACCCATGCCCGTCCGCTCGTTTCATCCTAGAGCCTTGTACCTACATGACAAATAGGGGTGATTCCTACTATCCCATAGCTAGTCCGTCAATGCTAGCCCCCTATGATAGAGGAACGAAATTTGTATGGGGGATGTATTATTCGATAGGGAGATAACAGGGTGTGTTAGCTGTAAAGCTATAAAATTTGCTTCTTCTTGGGGGGTCAGTATCTTATTGACTGACTATAGCGATTTGGCCCATCCCTGTTTTTCAAGTTTTGAGGTCTTGGCTAGAGTTTCATGCCTGGGAAGCGTTATCTGTACTATACTATACTTCTGAAGATATACATCGTATTACCCATTATATTACTAGATGTATATACTGCATTACTAGACGAATCACGAAGACCTTTCCAGTATGGCTGTATAGTATATATATGTATATATATGTAGAGTACTACATGTAGGTACATGTATGTATGTACATGTAGAGGTACTTACCTTTGCAAATATAGCTACATGAATTAGGTTTGTGGGGAACTACTAAATGTAGGTACAACAATTGCAAGGTTAGAGTACACGTGTACATATGTCAAATCTTTAATTCGGGGCCCCACGCGTAGGACTGCAGGAATCACGTGTTCCATTATTCCAATCATACATGTACTACGGGTGTAGGGGTAAGTCTCCAGAAATATGGCCTGTTGCAACCATGGCCGTAGTTCTAGAGACTTACCCCTACCCCCCGTAGTACTATAGTTAAACAAAAATATCTAGGAAGGCAAAGGTCTCGGTTTCCATTGAAATCCCCTATACTCGCGCGTTAATTAAGTCCTGAGAAACCTTGTGAGCCCGTTGCTACCAAGATCGAATTCTCAGGACTTAACCAATAAGTGAGCCAGTATATACTCGTTCTATATCGAGTGAGTTCCCCAACAGATGTCTAGTACTACCCAAGGCTCGAGTATAGTATGAAACCCTCCGCCTTACAGTCAAGAGTTAACCCTTACAAGTTGGATACCACAGTAGGTATGTATATGCTGGCATGCAAACTACTTTGGCGTTTTTTTTAGGGCCAATCAGAAAACCAATGCTATAGAAGTTGGGGGATTTACTCCCACTGCCTAGATTATCTTCTGAGACCCCCATAAAAGTTTGCAGTTGTCCACACGTACGTCTGTATGTACTACATCGAAATGCGAGACGTTCCGCGCCCTCAGCCCGCGAGCATCGGGGGTTGGGCTTTGTACTATTCGTATCGGCCTGCCCTATAGGCCTAGCTAGCGTGTAGCCTTACTAGACCTTTGTCCCCTTCTATACGTACGGGTATAGGGAGCCAGCTGTTGCTTTTTTCTGGGATGTATTTACCTTGCGCTACGGGAGAATTCGAAGCGGCATTTTAAAGACCCAAATTCTCCTTTTTACCCATAACTCAGTCCACACAAACTTGGACCTGGCAGTCACAAAGCAATGACAGGAGCATAATTGTATAATTTGTAAGGTCCAATAGACACTTCCACAAGACATTTTTCTAGCTCGTGGAGTCCCTTAGTTAGTACTATTACACGCGTTTAATTCATTATCCGCCCATCCCCCGGCCCCCCACAAGCGCAACACACCTTCTATCTGCCCAAGTATCAGGAGCAGGCAGCATATGCATTTCTACTAAATCCCCTCACTATATTGAGACAATATTCGGGTTAGGTTTTTTGATTGGGTAGCCTAATACAGTACTACAACCCTAGCCCAAATGTTGTCTATCAGGGGTGTAACTCCGAGTAAAATAAACGGCAGCTAGAAGAAAAACATTCTTATTGGTTGATAAGACGTGAATTTCGCAACCTAGTAGCTTTTCATGAAAGACAGGACCGGAATTAGGGACATTAACCCCGGAGGCATGGAGTTTGAGGGGCTCAAATGACTTCCTCCACACGGCAGCTCTAACATGAGCCCTATTGTTGAAAGATAGTCTATATAGGCTTCTCACGCATCGAGATCTGGCAGTAAGGCTTAAAGTATGGCCAATTTCTAGCTCAGCCACAGATTCAGAGGCTAAAACCGACAATCGCAGCCCCAAACACACAGTATTTATGTTCATTGTAGGCGCAAAGCCTGTGCACGTGGCAAAGAAATTTCACTGATTTGGTGGCTATCGAACAAGCAGGCGATCTTACATATATAATTGTAAACTAGCTTAGTAGAGAAGGCGTCAAAATCCCCGGGCTCCACCCACATTATGAGATCTTCTTGAGTAACGCAACTACTAATCTGTAGAAAAGACTCTCACTAGTATATCAAACAGGACTCCTAGACTTGGAAAAAGAACCGCAATATCTGTTATATATAATATTAGCTTCTGGGCACAGTAAACTGGCGGCCGGTCATACAAGACGTTGAAATTCCCTATTTAGTTTTTGTCTTGGGTACGCCCCCTAGTCCTCCCTCGTACGTATACCGGCTTAGAAAAGCAACTTCGACGTCTTGTGTGACTGGCCGTTTATTCGAATTAGTGCGGTAAGGTGCCTAGGAATATATCCGGTACAGAAATGTGTGACTGTCGTATATAGTCGAGTGATATACTATGACTATACCCATTAGACGACCCTCCCAGCTCATAGTAGGGACAAACTTTATATTTGTGGGGGTTAAAGCTTTCATCGGGGTTTGTGGGGGAAGTGTCCCTATATTAGGGTTAGGGATATGATCGAGTGATATTATATGATGTCCCGAAACCGCATTTACTTTTTGTTTAATTCCTTAATTTTGTGCAGCTAATTGTTTCTAACTATATCTAACAAACTCTCTTCCACTTTGTACTCCGCACCTCTGCCGAGCAGAGGAAATAACAGAAAGTAATAGAGCAAACATATAGTAACAACAAATTCAAACTCCTAAGTTCCTTTCAGTCTGTTTGCGTTCCTGGGCCGTATCCATTACCTCTTACCCTTCTCTTTCTAACTCCTACCCTCTCGTGTCCATTTCCCATATTATGGCACCATTCCCAGCTTGGCGAATCCGCGTATATGGGGGGGTACGTTCAGCAAGGGATAGTGTTAATTCAATAACTAGACTTGAATTCAATTACAGTTTTGAGCTAAAGATATTGATTCGGTTCAAGTCTATCGAGCCTCCAAGACGAGACGAATTGACCAGCTATAGTAACAGGCGGAGTCGACATCTTCTTCTGCTTATATCGAATTGATTGGCTATTGTATGAAGTATAAATAAATAAATAAATAGCTGATTGGCTATTCAAATGGTCACTTATGTAAGCTTTGGAGGTCCGAAAACGGTTCAGGAAAGACACTTAAATAGTAGTAGTCTATTAAGCGCTTAGATTAGGTACTGTTAGAGACTGACTTCATAAATCCCGGCCTTTAGTTATACACTAGCTGAAGCTCATGTGCTTACGCTTATAAGTCCCCCAAACCTTTTATTCACGTAGGAGAAGAACTTTACCCCCTCATTCCAACTTCCTGTATAGGTAGCATGCAATTAATATAATGAATTAGACAAAAAAAACTTGTATCGTATATTGGATGATTCGAGTGATGACCAGTGATGGAACGGATCAACTTTGCCCGCTGCGGTCTTAGGCCTTTGTAATATTGGTGATAGCTCAAAAAGGAGAATAAGCTACTTGTTATATATACACACCCTATCCTGTGCTAGCGACTTTAGAGGGTATAGCGACATAAGTCAACTGATCGGGGAGACTATATATAGAAACGAAATTCAAATGAGTCGATGTGGTGATCGATAAACGTACCCAACTATTCACCGTCACGCTTCCATAACGACGTCCTGGGCTTATATACATGTATAAGTTCTGTCCGATAGGCAAAACCTTCCAGTACATGAATTGGATGTTCTTTTAGTTGGTCCTTCAACAGGATTTCCAGTTTTGAGAATGTAAAATTTGGCCGATCGGTCAAGTTTTTGAGTTTATCATATCTACACTTATTAACTCAACATCGTTCTATCGTCGTCGACTGCAAAGGCGTCTCCCTGACTATAGTTACAAAAAACAAACTTGTACCTTTGCAATTGTAGTATTCCACCCATTGCAGTATATATATATAATGATGCGTTAAGAACACAACCTGAGACAATGTTCTTTCTATTCCTTACTCTGGCGGTGCTCACTACTCTAGTGTCGCGACCACCATTAAAACTACAGTACCAAAAAGAGGGGTGGGATCACTACGGTATTCCCGTTGATACGCTAGCAATGCGGTAAGAATACAGTGCACTTCCTCTAATGCCGGTTTAATTTGGTATTCGTCACTAAACTCCGTAGTCCTATGGTAGTGATTTCACCCCATTTTTTTATACTGTAGACCTAGTCAACCTTTTATATAGCTCTACCCGATGCAATCCGATTTATATGGTGCGGCGCGTCTTAAAGGTGACATGTTGGTATTTCGGCTGGAACAGTCCTGGCTGCTCCGAATGCCTTGGACCAATTAGAGCATGCCATGGCAATCCAGCCACTTCACGGCTGGAAACCACATCAGCCGCAATTCTGTAATGAAGAGGGTATAAATGGGTATAATACTGTTCCACTTCACAAGTCTTGGCGCCTTTCACATACAAAAATAGGCAAATGCCATCCCTTATAACCTTTCAACCAGAAAAAATATCAAAGATCTAACACAGGAAGGTCTTCAGATTAGCTATATCTACAACTTCCTGTGTTAGAATTTTGATATCTTGTTTTGTTGAAAAGTTATAAGCGATCCAATTTGCGTTACCTTTAACGTGCGCGGCACCATATATATGAGTACATATATTTTAGGATAGGATCTATCGATCTACGTACTAGCCAAGGCACCTTAAAGAGCTAGACTGATTTCCGATAGAGCTGCTTATATAAGAATGATTGTTTTCACAGATTATCACTCGATCAGCCGCTGAGATAGCTGAAATTTTCTGGCTTTGTAATGTTGCACAACGCTAACAAATGTAGGGGTCATAGCGCACATCCATGCAAACTTTTTTATGGTGCGCAGTATTTCGTACTTAGGTACCGGCATTTCAATTCTTCGATTTTTATAAACAACGCTAATCCAGATTATGTTAGTTTAAAACATCCACAAAAGAGTTACATGTATATCTCTATGGAAATATGGCGAGCGTATGGTGCCACAATCACATAAACAGTGTGTTTGTTATTTTTGCATGGCTTTGGCTAGTATACGTAGACTATCCTGTGCCGAAAATTAACTATAGAGCCTAAACACAACATTTGGTCCAATCAGGCGAGTGATATATTGTGATTAATACTTTGTCCACGGAAACCCCAACGGTGGACCCTTTAAGTGCGATCGTAGTAACAATAGTGCTTCTAGCTTCGAGTAGGTCCATGCCCATATCGTAGATCCTATAAACTACCGTTGATGTCACACAAGTAACGTGGCGGCGCACGTTGGCGCTGCTGCGCGCTGTGACAACTAAGCAATTGCAAGTCGAAATTATAATGAATGGGTGTAGTGTAATGCGTTCAAAAAAAGAGTTCTTAGCTGTTTACTAACCCGTTGGGTGGTGATGTTTTAAGCTCCGCACGACTTAATTTTTGAGGCTCTTTAATCCTTGTATAGTATTAGTCCCAGTTAACAATGTTGCAATTGTCCAGATGTTAGGCTAGTGTGTATAAGTGTATGAACGTACTTCATTTACGCACTAAGGCCGATGATCGATGGTCCAATCAATGAGATTTTATAATTCGTAAAGATGCATGACTTGTCCCTAGATACATCTAGGGAGCCCTAGTTGGAGGAAACCTATCGTTAAGTATGTGTATACGTATATATTTACTCCTCGATCTGGATCGGCGACCCCCAATTAATTAAGGAGCTATTAATCGGCCCATCTCGATCTCCTAAAGCTAACAGGATCATGAGAAAAGAATAACTTAGGTATACACCTAGTAAAAGGTACAGAAATCATGGCTTTAGTTTAAAGAAATTGTTTGAGTTGCAATTGGGATATAGCACCACCATAGCTAGCAGGTGCGGCTGATATGAATGCATGATGGCAATACTAATAGCTCTGCATATGCAAAGGGTCCGTAGAATCGTTTCGATTTTTTCAAGTGCCAATACTGTGCATGCTGGCATGTTGGATCTACATGCAATATTTATAAACAAGCTGTAAATATGCATTCAGGGAGCAAAGTTAATTTGTACGATTCAATGCATGAAAGGAAACTGGACGTATACGTACTTGAGAGTTTCAGAGGGATTTTCTGGGATCGAGCACTTCGACGGACCTGCATATGGACTAAACATACATACTAAATGTGCATTAGGCCATGAGGTTTACACGTAGGTAAGTAGAGCAATAATTACTGGAGTTTATGTGACTTCAGCATCAACGCAACTGCTTATCATTGCAGCTATAAGACTGCATATGAGAAGTAGTATTAAGAGTAGAAGAGGCCTTATTATCTGGAGTATACATCGCTTGGAAGTGCTCGTGCTTGAATCAATTGTGCGCCAACGTACGGTGGTACTAGTCCCGTAGTACTATCAGATCTCTTTTCGAATATATCGTCTACGCGGCCCCATATGCAATCACATCACTCTAGATACAATAAAGAATAATATTAGCATGGCTGACCCGGGAGTGAATCTCAATTTCGAGGAAGCGGCGAATTGGAAAGTTAACCAAATAAGGGCATGGTTGGAGGAAGCTACAAAGGATCCAAACCTTAAACCTCTGCGGGAAGCATTTTTCGATCCTTTCTTGTAAGTATTTTAATTAATTAAGCTGTGCTCTTGTCGTATATGAGGATAGTTTAGTCTAAAGCTTAGCAGTTGCGACGAATCCGACCCCAAGGCGAAAAAATCGTTGCGAGTGATCAATCAATTAGGGACCGACGGAAAACTCGTTTTGGGTTTGAATCCGCTCAAGTTCACCCTTCACAGAGTCACCTGGGTGTTGCATACATTCTGGGATGCACTCGCAACAACTCTAAATTTTTCCCTCCGTTACGAAAGCAAAGTTAACCGGGGACCCAAAGATTACGCTGTCTGCATCCTTACTTTGACCCTTAAGTGGTCAAAAGAATTGAAGGAATGTCTCAATGAACCAAAAAACATTCCTCCAATTTTCAGCATCTTTTGGGTGGAGATCAGGGGCTCCTGGATCTTTCTACTTTGCGCTGGAAAGGCTGTGGAATACGACCCCAACTCCGGCGAACTTAGGGACCTGACTGAACTCTTGGTCCGTGCGAGAAGGGAGCACTTGTATCGAGACCTGCCGTTTGACGAAAACGATAATCCATTTTCACCCCAAGTACTGCATGATCACAAGGTTCCTAGAGACCTCAATAACCGGATCACGAAATACAGTGATAACAACCAACGAATCCCGGATATAACCAGGTTAGCTTTCGAGCGTTTCAACAATAAAATGCAGAAGGGTCGAGGCACGTGCACTATCCAACCTACAAATTATGAGATAGGCTCATGTGCGGAGACTTGGGGATTTCAATTAATGAAAAAATACCGTGGTTATCGTTTCTATACATTTTCCCTGAGTAATGATAAACACACAAAGATCATCATCGGCCCTGAATATACATACAAGCGTCCGGGTACGGCGGATCAAATGATGACGAAAAAAATGTGTACCAACTGCTCCTACGTGTCATCTGTCTTCGAAGTCGAGCTTCAAATTACGTTGATCGAGTACCACAACATCGAATTACCCGAAAACTTCCTTCTCCCGCCCATCCCAACCGCACAAGAGGTTGGAACTGAAGATCAAGAAGCCCCACAACCTCCATCTGGGAGGCCGGCTACGGAACAGGATACCAGCGAGCCTCATGTTAATTCTAGTGGGAGGTCCGCCCGCCGCCCGCCGCCGGCCCGCGCAAGACTCGGACCCGGGCCCGCCCCCCGCCTAATGGTCACGCGTACATGAATAACAGGATTGACATGGCTTTTAATGAATGTGGCGTATTGGGTGTGGGCTTTTGATTAGAGAGAATATTTTGCGAAGTGTCCCTGGGATAGTAGTCAAAAGTAGTTACTATAGTTGAGTCTTTTTTGGTGGAGGTTCTGATTTTTTTTGTTTCTTGGTATTTTTGTTTCTCTTCATATTTACGATTGCAGCGATGGCAGGTGGTTTTTTGTGTGTTTTACTTTTTCTTCACAGTCTTTACGCTAGCTCTGAATTTATTGCGGTACTATTCTCTTTCTATACTTCTATGGCCATATGGATTTACCCACATATATATGGCTGATAATATACACTGTGGGTATAAAGTCGCAGCGCCTCGATATCCACATGGGACTCACTCCGGCCGGATCGAATCCCTTAATTAATGCTATCCCGAGCGTACGAGATTCTCTTGAATTTGATTTTTCTTGCAGTGAAATTAATTTGCTGTACATGTCTAGGGTTGTTTGACCACCGTACGCGCTACAAAACCAATAGCATGTACTTTCACCAAACGTTGTGGTGTTTGCGTGGTTTATTGACAGCTGAGACAGCGCGACGATAACGATTATAATTACACGCATATATATATGACTTTGTAAATGTAGTGTGTATCGTGTATCTGGCTTGGCTACTATAGCCTTTATCACTGTGGCAGTCAATTAAACAACACCACGATGACAGGAGACCCGGCATCATAGGCCTAGAGGTCCTAGGGTCTTATCAGGGGATGTTGCTCTCTTTCGTCTATGAGCTCTAAACAATTAATGTCGTCATCTGCGATCCCTGGCAAAGACCTCGGCCCTCCAATCACGGTGCGATTGATCACCTGGCGTCTTAATTATAACGAATCAAACAATTAACCATGCAACCCGGCCCAGGCTACTAGACACTCATTACTTGACTCTATCAAAAGAGATGAATATATTCACGCAGTATTGAGGGTTAATGAAAAGTCTAGTCTAAATTTTCTATCTTCTAGAGCCTACATATATATCTCATTTCCTATAAAGGTTTATTCCTAGAGTTATATATATAATTGCGTGCACAGGAGTATCGTACGTATAATGTAGATTACTAGCTTCTAGGAGGAATCATAACTACCCAGGAGAAGGCGAGGCCTATCCGCTCATCTACGGTGTGCTATATCTATCACCAACTTTATATTTATATATGTGGTTTACACTTAATGCCACATTGCGCTACTCGCTTATGAAAATATTATCGGTATACACATATCAGCTAGACTCAGCCCTTGTCTAAACTACATACATGTATATGTATACGTACGTGTGGTTTCTACACTTGCGACTCAAGTGCTCATACACTACATCTACGATTATCCGTCATGCCATTTGGAGCTCCGTGTCCCCAGCTTGTTTATTAAACCTAACAGCATCTAGCTATCTATATGCAATAGTCCAGAGCCGAGACATTCGCTGGCAAGCCCTGAACAGCCTGTCCCATATATAGGGTCTCAACCTTAAAATCTTGCTCGGTTTTCATTACGAAATAATGAAACACAATTAGTTTATCTGCGGGCTAAAGACAACAGAGATTTGTTACCGTATATTGTTGGTTTCTTTTGTCATTTAGACGGTCAGATTTTCGAAGTAGCTATACATACTACATACAGACATACTTCAACCCAAGCCAAAGGACCCCCAAAAGCTCGTCTACACATGACAGCACCACCCCGCCCCAACACCGACAGTCCACGTTCAAGCTTGCCCCCAGGGCCACAGGAGTCCGGGCGTTACTAGGGGCCCCTACATTGGCTAGCGTTTGGTTTTCCGCCCGGACTTACCAGCACTCTCACATTGGTTTATATGATTATGGCTGCCTGGAAGCGCTCGATTGTTCCAAGCGACTGGAAAATACCTCCATATATGATCATGCCGGTATTGGAACTATTGAGAATAAGCGCACTGAAGCGGCACAGGCCAATCCATGACCACCACTTATCCGTCACATTTCGTCTCTGCTATCACTATTAGCTATGCGGTATCGTTGTATACCTCATATCATTGAAGAAAGGTTACGGCTGAGTCGTGTCATTCCGGAGACTCGTCTAGTGGCCCATTGATATTATATACTGCGGTCATGTTTACTTCAATTGAATTAGGAAACCCAGAATGCCTCATCAGAAAATATTAGTCGGGGAATTCAATAGATGCGTAAGCTCTATCTGTCTAGGATAATAAATACGTGTACCTATGTATATGGTTATGGTTATGTACTTAAGTACACAATAGAGCTATGTACCTACTTTTTGCGCGCAGGCGCGTCGGATTCTGTTGACGCGAGCAACGTACAGCTGGTCCAAGATTAGAACTATTTAGTGTACAAGGCTGCTTCAAAACCAGGGTCTAGACAGCTTAGGGGCCGGGGTTTGGTAAAAGATTTGACAAAAACACATTACTACAGTCGTTCACCTACTGACGGGCGGATCCTGCCTGGTGGTATTGCTTGCAGTAATTTACCCTTGGCGTCCATAACCTAACTCTGTTATTGGCCTCAAATCCCTGACCGCCATCAGACAGAATCCACCCTGTGGGTGCTTGTAGTTACAGACGCTGTTTGTTTTTCGGGGATTATCGGTACAGGCACCTACGGGGTGAAGGTGGTCAGGGATTTGAGGCCGATATTAACAGAGTTAGGTAAATTACTTCAAAGAAAACTATCAGGCAGGATCCGCCGTCAGTAGGTGAGGGACTGTAGTAATGGTCCGTTACTTTAAGAAGTGGGCCTGCATAATCGGCCCGAGCCGCCTTGACAGCTACCAACTCCCCTTTTAGGAAGTTGGACCCCTATTAAGTCCAGAGGTTGGATATAGGGTTAGGGCTCCTATCTAAGCGCCAATTGGGCGGCAGCGCGGGTATATAGGACTTAGTATCCTGAAGCGTATTTCGGTCAACTCAACTACAGATACAGTCGTTGACAGGGCTTTGGCGAACACAGGGTTTTGGCGAACAGGGGGTTGGGGCCAATAAAAACCGTTACTATTAGACAAATTCGCCAGTTTAGGCGTTGCTATGGCGTTGCTACAGAGAGATTCGCCAAAACCCTGTGTTCGCCAAAACCCTGTGAACGACTGTACCAACTGTTAGTGGCTAAGAGAAAGTTAGACCTTGCGCAACATCCCAGAAGACAGATTTCATAATATCACACATATCAAGCCTGCCCACCACCAGCAGGTACCCAACAATTCGTCTCAAAAGTGTTCTGGACAAAGGCTGCTCATAAATGGTGGAGGCTGGAGGCTCGATCCACACACAGCTTGCATGTATGAGTTCGGGAATAGAATGGGTACGTACATGAGGCGATTAACATCTGTCTAATTATAAGGGTACAGCCGGTACCGTCTCTTCTCGAAAGAACAGCCCGGTTCAAGGCTCAAATCTGAGACGCCTAATTGGTTGCTTTGCATCGTGCCACCACATATTGCTCTGTTCTTTTGCATTAAACCCGGGCTTTTGTTTTGAAATTTTGCAGTACATGTTACCCACAGAGCCGTATAGCGCGCCAAAAACTAGACTGCCAACCGGACGACGCCCCCAGACGATTAAGCAGGTCACTGGACCTGGTAAAACCATACCGAATTACAGTTGACTTATCACCCGAACCTATGAGCCATTGGAAATATCTCCTTTCCAAAACAACGAAAACAGCGCGGGTGTCGTACTAACTACATGTGGATAAACTGGATATATTACGGATAAACGCAGATATGATGTAGGTATATACACTGTACTAGCAATAGTGATATATATTTGGTCTACCGGAACCTCTTGTGAACTCGCGTCAGGGAAAAAGCAACTCATAAATTATAAAATACCCTTGGTTCTATACGCGGGTGCTACAATCCTAATTCTTATCGTGTTTATTTCTCAATAACCTGTGATTTCCATTTTGGCTAAAGACTTGGTTAGAATGTAGTGCAATCTACTCAGGCGTTACACTCAAACCTTGGCCGACTTCTCAAGGCTTAATTTATACTCTAGTATCATACAAGTCCTTATTGTTATTGCCCGCGGGCTAAGACCGGCTTCAATCCGCTGTCGCTGAAACTCTAGGGATAGAGCCAGCTCTCTAGGACTCCGGCCACAACGCTTAACAGCAAGGCAGCTGTAGCCGGTATGGTTAACAGCGTGCAACTACGACAGAACCCAACTTTCAAATGATGAATTTGAATCTTCATATATCTATCGGGTATATTACGGTCAAAAAAATTGAAAGGAAAGCCCTCCGGGATTGCCGTATGCACATATCGCGGAGTTTTTAGCACATTGCCATACGCGTACAACCGACTTGTAAATAATAGGACCCCTTGATCTTGTGAATTAAACCTTCAGAGTTTTCTGCGCACTGGTGGGTGTGGATCGCGATAATATGTATGGTGGATGCAGACTAGAACGGGCACGTATATATATATGTCCGTTGCAGTGCGCATCCACCATAGAAAATGATAAATGATATTTTCGCGCATAAATAGTGCACATATATGCAGTAAATTAAAACTAGCCAGTTTACAATCGAGCCCCTCTGATTGAGGGAAGAATACAAGCAAAGATTTTACAATGCACAAATTTATACGCCACAATATCGCTGAAGCGGTTGAGCGCTCGACACCGGCTCGACCTCCACCTAAGGTAATAGTGTGTTCCGCGTCGGGTCCGAAAATGCAGCTATTCATAAGAATTGCGTCTTAGCGCTTAAGCATATTTGGGTACCGTCTGTTAGAGAGGTTTCGCAGTGTCTTTTCAGATAGGAGGTGCGCCTACAGGCTGCAGGACCTATATGCAAAAATAAACAAGCAGTGGGTAAAAATGAAGTGCATTGACTACTCTACTCTTGCAGAAACTTGCGTTGTCTGATGCAGACCTTAAGCCGATACATCCGCTTATGATATACTGATGACGAAAAATTGACCTCCTTGCGCATATGGAGCCTAACTATGCGAAAACCCCGTTGTCAGACGCTGCGAAACCTCTCTGTTCTCGAAAGAACAACCCGGGTTCCAGGCTCAAATCTAGGCCGTCTAATTGGTTGCTTTGCGCAATTGCGTCTTGCCACCTATTTTCCATTAAACCCGGGCTCTTATTTTGAAATTTTGCGGTACCTCTAACCTGCTACGAGTACAATTTTCAACTGTTATGGTGCGCCCAATCTAAAATATGACGGCCATACAATCTTCAATTCACAATTTTGAAAGTTACTAGTTAATTATAAAGTTATGAAAATCCAAGTGATGTAAGACATGCCAAGGCCAAGCCAGCCCCCTTCCGCACATTTATCGAATATTACAATAATCTTTTTCCTAGGTACACGGCCTCCCGAAAAAAAAGAAAAAAAAAAGTAACACAAAGAAAGACTGAGCAGACGAAATAAAATAAGGAGCGGCACGCCACAGCGCGGGATATTGAGCTACATACATGTATATACATGTATACATGTATTGCTACATGCATTACTCTATGCATACATGTACCCTATATATTGTGTGCAGGGGTCTTAGGACCGGTGTCCGGACGTTTAATCGATATCAGGAATATTTAGTACTTCATGTACATACCTTCCGATTAGTATCCAGATTCCATTGGGCCCTCGCATTGGCTTTGAAATTCTTGAATGTTACTCTGTGTTTAGGCAAGGGCCACAATCAAGGACGTCCGGGTTGTAGTTCCTCGTTGTCTGAACAATCTTCGATACCAGAATCATAATAGGCAATATCTGGGTTCTGATCATCTAGATCCGACAAACGTTTCCCAAATTCGTTTCCGAAGATATCCTGTGCCGTGATATCGTAAGAACCGTGGCCTCTTGTTGTTGGGCCCTGCTGAATAGTGCCTGGAACCCTAATGAACTCCTCGGCCGCTTCAACGGTATCCGCTATTAAAAAGCCAAAATCGAAGTCGATTCCAAAGCCATATACCCCGGTTGTGCAAAGGAAAATCAGGGTATCAGAGCTCTGCTGCAAAAGAACCGGTGTTTGACGAACGGGTTCAAGCCCAAAGTGCTTCTCTATCTGGGAACGATGCTCGTCCATGGACTCATCATCATCCATAACTTCACAGTCCTGGCTAAGCCTTTCGCTTTTAACGAAATTAATCCACTTAAGCTTGCAAGGTTCTTGGCCAGTACTATCAGACCGAACCTCATTCAGGTCAGAGGAAGGGGCCGGTGGCAATTTTTCTTCTTGGGGCGAAGGCTCGGCCGTGATTTTTTGGTGAAGAGCCTGTCGAGGCTGAGGTAGCTTCTGAATGATGGGGGGGAGTGACAGTACTAGTAGTGCAAAGAGAGCCAATACACAGAATGTGGACGAAATCCCCGACCGTCCTCTGAGTACGTATGTACCTACATACCTCTAGAATTAATTACATATACTTATGAGGCGCTTGGGTTGGGGTAATATACATATATTGGCCCATAGGAAATCGAGTATACGTATATATAAATATACTTGACTACAATATGTAGTTGTAGAGTATGAAACTTGGTATATCATTTGTAGGTAGGAAGGTAGGTAGGTTTAACGGCTAGCTCTTAGACACGCTTGGAAACAGTTGTTCAACTGATGCTAAAATAAAATACCGCAGCAACCGCGCGTAGATGAGAAAGTGACAAAAGTATAGCAAAAAGTTGAAGAATCTGAGGGACAAGCGCACGCCGCTGTCGTATATATTTCATAGAAAAATCAACTACATGTATGTATTGACTATAGGCTAACGGACGAATTTGAATTCTAAACCCGACGTTAAAGTCCCGAGTGCATGTACGTGGTAGGGATATGCTCGATCGAAGGTGTGTGTGACGTTGTGACCCGATAGAGGTGGAAAATATGTTTCTGCGAAAATTTAGTACATGGTCTTACTATACTAGACGGATCGTAGGGAGGCGAATTAAACTAACTTGTCAATCAGGCTAGCCTGTTCTTAAACGTGACATATCACTATTCTATAACAAAGACAAGGGTTTCTATGATATAATACTGCACTATATAGAATACACATACATGTATTCTTGATTTATGCTATAGTTTATACTTTACGCAATGTTTTGTACTTAATTAAACAAATACAAATGATATGGTGCACCGCGCCTTAAAGGTGACATAAATTGCACTGCGAATAACTTTCCAACCAGACAGGACATCAAAAATCTATGAAGCCAAGTTGTAGGTATAGGTATGATAAAGATTTTGGCTTCATAGATTTTTAATATCTTGTCTTGTTGAAAAGTTATTAGCGATGCCATTTACCTGTTCTTGTAAAAAGCCCCAAGACCTGGTGAAGTGTAACAGTATTATACCCTTCATTAGAGCGTATTGGCCACACTCATATTTTCAAATTTTGAGTTCAAATTTCGAGCTCTTGGCGGGCTATCCACACCAAAAAACCAGTCGCCAAGAACTAAATATTTAGACTCAGAAGTTGTTGGCCAATACGCCCTATTACAGAGTTGCGGCTAAGATGTTGTTTCCAGCCATAAAGTGGCTGGATTACAATGCTCTAATTGGTTCAAAAGCATTCGGAGCAGCCAAGATTGTTCCAGCTGAGATACCGACATGTCACCTTTAAGACGCGCCGCACCATATTATAAAAAAAAAAAAAAATTACATATCCTTTAATTATATCTGTACTGAGGCGCGCGTTCAGTGAAAAATTCCCCTGTTACAACACCAGTTTTCACGACCTTTTACTAAACGCCCAAGTAGTGAGAAGGAAAATAGCCACTTTTTCAGGATACATAGCAAACCAGGCGCCACGAGTATAGAAAACCTCAAGCTAAGGATGGGGGCACTATGCTATGCGGATATCATGTAGGTTCCAATTGCCTGGGGCGTAGTTTTTACTCTTGACTTTGTGGATAACATAGGATGGGCCGGTCCCACTCAGCGGACCGAGCAAGACTGTCCTCCTCAGGTGCAAACTAACCTTCTAAGGTATATGCTTCACCCTCATGCATCGCGCGCCTTGAATATCTTGCTATGCAATGCCTCCCAGACTGCAATATATACAGAAGTGTCGAATATCTAGATCTGAGTTTGCGATTCACTGGCCGCTGTATATCATGGGTGGTCCTTGGAAGAAGGCTGCCACCGTCTGCGTTTGGGGAAGGAGTACAGGAGTTATTCACACGAGATAACACGGCTAAAGGAACCCTTTTTATATATGTGTCTACGAATAAGCTCCAAGTGTCACTTTAGTTTTAAGTAGCAAGGCATCGAGTGATCGAGTGATCAAGCCAACCTGAAGTACATGATGCTTTAGAATCCTCGTCTTGGTATATTATCACGCGAGCTGCGCCGGGTTGCCGTCGTGTTGAAAGACAAGACGCGTCCCCGTTGTGGATCGCACTTGTTATATATAGGCCCCCCTATTCTCAGATCCGGCCTCTACAGTAGCTTGAGTACGTACGTACCTCTCGTTGGCGCAAGTTGAAGACAAATCACAAGGAATATGCCACAGCGTGTAAATCAGGAGATGTGTGCATATACATGCAGTCTCTGTTAATTGCTCCCAACCAGACTATTCGGGGCTGCAAAGGATATTCCAATGAACATGAAATAGGTGGCCTATAGCTATTCAATTGGCGGTCAATTGGGTTGGGGTGACCGGCGCTACGTATACACAACGTGATGCTCGATAATGGAAAACACGGAACCATTTACTTTGAGTCGTACGACTTATGTATCGGTACCACATAATTTTGTTGTATTTAGCACCGGTGGCTGATATGGGCCTCTTCCAATTGAGTTATAATTATCCTCGGCCTCTTGGTTAGAAGTTGATATTGGCGGTACATACATGTAGGGTAACCGTCCCTGGGTGTACTCGGGTGTGTGGGTAAGTGATCAGAATCTGATAAGTGAATGTTGAAGTGAATGCGTGTGTTTGTCTTATCAGATTCTGATCACTTTTTGCGACACCCTAGTACTTCGGGTGTAGGAACTTGGCAGCTTGGTGTCTTCTTACTTACCCCTACACCCAAGTATATACTTAGGGTAACACCGGGACTTGTGGTTGCAAAAGTGTCCACAGACTTACCCTACACGGTTACCATGACCCCACAACCCCACGATGACCACAAACCCCAGAACCAAAAGTTATAGGAGTGAGGATAGGTGGAGCGCCGTTGTAACCCTTCATGATATTTATTATCTAGCTCTATATAGTCTCTTCTTGCTTCGTTCGTTGGTTTGTTGGTTCGTTCCATGCATGCGCACTGTACTACGGGTGTAAGGGTAAGTCTGGCGACAGTTACATAAAACATTGATCTTGCTTACTAATACATACAAACTGCGCGCCAAGACCAGCAAAAACGCTTTTTTTGACCATACAAGCGACATTGTCCCGCCCAAATATTTTTATAACTCAACAACCAGAAATGATTTCAAAATTCCAAGCAGATAGAATGATAGAGTAGGTAAAAATGAGTCTATCCATCCAATAAGATTAAGAATATGTGTTGTGGTTGGTGGGCTATAACCAGTCAAACTTGAGGTGTTCGAATCGCTCCGTGTCAAGGATTCCCCCACACGGCGGCGGCAGACTTACCCCTACACCCGTAGTACATGACATATGAGACACCTCTCTCATGCATCATGTGATCTCTATTTTGGGTGATCACGTGACGTTTTCAGGTAGTTATATTTTCTTAGCCTAGATCAAAGTCACAATGGCTAAGGGGAAAAAGACAATGGAGTCTTTTGCGCAAAGGGAAAATGTACTCATCTCCCAGACGTATGAGACATTGGAGAATCACTCTCGTGCATAAACCTCAAATGTACGTCCAGGACTTAATGTGGGGCTAAGTTGAGCAGATCGATTACTATTAATTAGACCGTGTGCACCTGTGGCGAGCATGTACCTGTGCCGAGCATCGTATCTAATCCACATAATAAAGGCCCTCGTTTGTAGTAGATCCTTAGAGGTCAGATAGGATGCTCGGCACAAGTACATGCTCGCCACAGGTGCCCACGGTCTATAATGCAAACCACTTCGGCGAAACCTGATGTGAACTGATCTAGACGCTATGTGATGTATGTACTCGCTATCCAATATTTGTACGGCCAAGACGACTCCCCATAAAAAATCGAAAACGCATGGAAAAAAAGCAATTATTTACACGCAGTGTTACGTATAAATAAGTGTAACTAATTGGTGCTTATCTGACCGAAGCGGCTGAGTTGCATACAGACGTATTGATTTCAAATACTTACCTTATAACTTAATGACGGGATACGATTGCAAAATTATGATAGGACCTCGGGGAAAAATTGCGTTTTTTTTTTTTTTTTTTGCATTCATCAGGCCGATTTTCAAGCAATATGAATATCAAGAGAAGAGCTCCTGGAAAGAGATTTCTCAACACCTTATTTTTGATTTAAGGTTAGGCCTATTGTGCGTAATATCTACTACTAACGATGCGTACGGCAGCAACCTGATCGACGACTAGCTAGGTAAAAGTACGCCCGAAGCAGCTACACGTGTTTCACAGAAGCTCTTATTAATATATTGTATGAACTTTAATATGGGTCCTTCGCACGAAGGGATGTTCTCAATCGGGGGCGTCAATGTGCAGGCGCAGTGTGCTATAGATCGGATGAATAAATAATCCACGGTGTCTGTAGATGGTAGCACCTAATTTCAGTACTTGTTTTTTTTTTTTTTTACTATTTATGTCCATCAATTGCAATCATAGAGTGAGAGAGAGAAAGAAAAAAGTAACAATCTTTTAGAACATTTATCACCCTCTCAGACCTAGATGATATTAGTGGTTCGTGTATAGTGATATAACATAGTTTAGTTAACTTACTATAACTCTACGTCTCCAAAATCGACGTCTGCATCTGTACTGCCATCCAAATGTGCATTTCCAGCCCTGTTTGAAGCCAGGAGAGGCGTTCTCCACGTAATTTTCACGTTGTCAAGCGTGTATGGAAGTCTTCTTGTGCTTTTCACATCATCCCCCGGAATAACAAACACCTCCACCTTGCTCACAGCATCCACGCCCTTAACCTCTGCATCCCACGGATACTGCAACTGCGAGTCCATCGTCCACTTATACCACCTCACGATTGCAGGCCCACCTTTTGCAGGGTATCCCGTAATTGAGAATATAACCGGAGCTCTCGGCGCAGCCGTGAACGGCAGGATAGATATCTGGTGAAGGTCAAATGCCGGGGCTGGCGAGTTTGGCCGTACCTGGAAATATGGCTCCACACCACCTGTATGCGATGAGTCTTGCACAAAGAGAAGATTCGGCGGTGATGTGGCATGGTTTCGTGGAAACAGTTTCTGTTCGGATTCGTTGAAGATATAGTGGTTCGCGGACCACTCGAGGTTTCCGTAGCCCTCTGGCCATAGAAAGTTTCCATTTGTTGTGACCTCGTCGAACTAGTGGAATTTCAGCATGGAATCTCATCGAACTTCATACTACGCAATTCAAACAGGAGATGAGCCCTGCCCCTCCCAAGTGCATCTGAGTTGTAGAGCGATCCCAGGAGCCATGGAAGTGCGTACCATCAATGTAATGCTGAACTCCTCAGTTACGCCGAAACCAGCACCGGCGTTAACGGGATTTGGATCGTATTCGATGATGTTTGCCCTATATTCTGAGTCTACACTGTTTGCAAGTGCAGCTATAGGATTGGAAAGAATTGTCAGAGCCCCGATAGCAGCCTTGAGCTTCCGGAGTGTGCGCATAATGATGACGGCGTACGTACTCTGGCAAAACTGCTGAGTTGTAATTAGGGGAGCTCGTTATCGAAAGTGTGTAAGGTTGTGTTGGTGATGATGATGCTAAGGTCTGAGTAAAACGAGCTGAGTACTTGCTGTCATGAAACAACAACACATGCCAACAACCCGTCCTATATAATATACCAACACGCCCAATCATATCAGGGTAGCGCCACGGCGTTTATGTGGCTGGGCCGATAAACGCAGCCAAACAAAACCAACCCTAGCCCTTGCTAGAATCACCAATATGAATCTTTGTTTCATGGTTATATTTCTGTTATAGTGGTATATATCTATCTATTTATCCCCGGCTCTGGCTGAGAGCGTTCCTTTTGGGTGGAACGAGCGTCCCAAAACGAAAATTTCCCTTTGATCAAATTGTCCGAATTTTCCATATCCTAACCTCTAATAGAAGGATTCTAATGTTGGTGAATGCCATAAGGACTGCGTGACATGAAGCGTGACAGCCCAGAGTGGGGGGGGGGTTGTGAGAAACGAGTGATAGCCGATGCGTAAATATCTTCATTGGCCCCCGGCCCACCAACCCAACCCGGGCTACTTCGCAACATTCTTGCGCCCCAGAAAGAGCCGATACAAAATCGGCAATATATTAGAACTGGGAGATCCCCGCTTACAGTACAGGAGAGAGGAACCGACCCGCTGCGGCATCCGCCTGAGCGTGGTAGAAATATATATGTACAAATATAATTTAATGCCATATATTGTTGTTGATCCATCGACGTTGATAATAAGTTAACCCGGTATATATTGTGTCTTGAAATTGACGTATTGTGGGGTAGCCGAGCTAACCATATATGTCAACGTACCTACGGGTATGCAATATGTACTCTGCCGGTACGCTCAAGTTAAAGGTCTTTACCGACTCTCGCTTTGCATTAGTGTAAATTGTTAACCCGGTTTGGGCTCTGGAGTAAGTCAACAGAAAACCTGGGCCTCGCCGCGGCACGGCCCGCTTGAGGATCGGGCCGGCCCCGTTCAGTACCTGGTTATCTCTCAGAGCGCTAGCTCATTTATGTACCGGGCCCGGGGTGGGGGCGCATTAATGATGCATGAGCGATCACTCGCACCGGGCTTGGTTAGGGCTTCGGTAGCTGTATCCGGCCGGTGGTTCTTAGTGATGACCAGTGCACGAGACGAGCGATCATGACTCCCGAGGAACTCAGGGCTGAGCGAAGATGGTGGAGAGATATCTCGAGGCGATATACCAGGGTTGGTCTCGGGACTAGGTTACAAGATTTCATTACCATACTTTAGATAGTCTACCCAAAACCCCTTGGGCAGCTTGTGTGGTTTAATTTAGTTTGCTATTTATTACTTTAATCTTTTCCTTACTGCTAGTGAGTACGTACTAGTCATGCCTATCGTTTCTGTTCTTCTTTTCTTTTGTCATTCTTGGCTCCCCCGCGACCGATAAAAGGGCCCAATCCGACTCTGGAACAAAGACCAGCAACACCCCAATAGAACTTTTGCTGTCTCTATCATCACGTGATGTGTAGCTGACGAAATGCTGTTTGGGGTGTCAGTGTTTATTCCGTGAACAGGACTGGTCCGTTTTATACTACAGGCCAGCCAAGGAAAGGCCTAGGAGGGAAAAGAATAGTCAAGACCGTGACCAGGACAAAAGGAATAGTAGTACGGGGGAAAAAAAACCCGCAGTTATATCATAAAATAAAGTACTGCAGCGAAATCTTTCAAAGTTTGGCACCCTTATAGTGAGATTACCTTATATATAGAGAGGCATGCATCGAACACACTTATAAAACAGACTGGACCGGAGAATTGCGAGGCATATTCCTTGTGTCGATCCCGGACGCACCAGGAGCTGGCGGGGTCTCTCTCATGCATTGTATATGGAGGAAATAATGGACTGAATAAAGCAGCAATGTACCTGCGGAGTTCATAGGATTTTCAAGCATCCTAAACTAAAGACTGATAATGCGGCGAACTATGTACTTACCCGGACCTTTTCTGTAGCAGAGCAGGAGTCTCATGGCGTTGAGGCACTAGGTGAGGGGCTCCGCCGGTGTCTGGTGCGTCTGGGACAAATGGTGACGGGCCCTTAAGCTTATACAGCGAAGGCTTTTTATAAGGGCACGCCCGGGACCGGAAACCGCTACCCCTATAGGGAGCTTACCCTCTTAGCTAGAGAGCGAAGGGGGGAAGCTTGTTACTTATCAGTGGGTAGGCACGTCAGACTGTACTTGGGTGAAATTAAGTATTGCCCAAATTACTATTACTGCACTGGCCATGGAAGCCGTTCAACCCCGCTAGACTTGAGACCCTACAAAATCGCGGTCAGTCCGAGTGTATCAAAGTCAAGCCACGGTCTTTTCTTCAGCTAGGGATAATCATACCCCACTTGAACTATCATGGTGAGGTCGTGCGGGAGAGCCAATACTAAATTTCACCGCAGGTATTGCGGGCTGTCAAAAATAATGAGACGCAACCGGATTGAACGCAACAAACTCCCAACCAGGACTAACCGGGAGGGTGCCACAAACAAAGTAAATAGTTAGAATACAATACTAGAGACCCGAACCATATCAGTATTTGGTATTGGGTTTATTGGAGCTCACGGGGTCGGGGCGAGTGTCACATGGGTGTTCGTTGAGCCATGTCTTCCCGCTTTTTTTTTTTTTTTTTTGAATCAGTTGTATTTGTTTAAGGTACAAAACATTGCATAATCATGTGACAACTCGCAATACATAGGGGGAATATTAGACTCGTCCAGAGTGAACCGCAAGCTGCCATGCGCCAGTAAGGGATAAGTACAACAATAGTATGGCACGACGGTTGGCGCTAGGAATGCAGGGCAATACATATCAAGTTACGGAGTGAAATAAACAGCTACAAAAGTTGGCCGAAGCAGTGTGGTCCATGAGCCGGGCCGGCTCGGCTCATCGGGGGTGAGCCTAGCTCGTCCTTCAGCGAGCCCGAGCCATCCTCCCCCGGGCCCGGGCTTAGTTAGGCTTGAGCCTTAATTAAATGTATACTTCTAACCATGAAAAGGGCAGTTTTACCTACCTTGATGTTCAACTAAATAGTTTACTCCTCTTGGGGTATTCTACATTAAGCCTTTATCACTCGTTGGGTGAGAGGATAGCCTGTTTTTTTGATCATTGGCCGCCGGGTCGAGCTAGTTTACGGGCCTGCTACCAAAGCTTGAGCCCTAGAGCCTCTGACTCCATGAGCCGGGCCGGCTCATGGCTGAAGGCTCCTCAAATACCCTAACCCTATATTCTAAACAGTATAATTATAAGCTTGTAATTGTCCATCGTCATCATCAGGAAGCACCTCTATTGGTCAAGACGGTTTGCATATTAGTGATGTACTAGAAGCATATATACATGCACCGACAAAAAGATCGCTCCCGTGAATGGAAGGGAACTACATTATAATAAGAGGATTGTACACCAAAGGGCATGATCGAGCTCGAGCAAACTCTGATAAGTACGTCTATATATCACCCGAACCCCTCAAACCTCCACAAACAGACCCAAAACAGTGCTAGTAAAGGATTATATCGGTCGGGCTGGTCGTGGGCAGAGACGAATCGTTGCGGACTGGAATGCACACGGCTACATATGTGTTTTATATGAAGGTACTCCAGAAAAACATTTCATATATATACATGGGTATTCTGACTATATAGCAAATTCCCTTCCGACCCACCAGAAAAAAACGGGACCGGCCTCTGCATAAACGGGTACCCCACTACCTCCCCGGCCACAGTACTACTACTAGAAGCAAAAAAAAAAAAAGAAAAAAAAGAGAAGCCCCCTGCCCCCCTGTAGATTAGTAGCGCCGACCCGTACCTGTCCCGGCCCGCGCTGGCGTTAGCGTGTTTACCCCGGGGGCGGGGGCGGGTTGCACCCCTTACAGTATAGTATAGTACAAGCCCAGGTAGCTAGCAGATCAGAGGAAAAAGAGGCGCGGTACACCACAGTGCCGACCCCAGGGCCGGGTTAGAACTTAGGAGCAGCGTACGGATATACTAGTAATAGCTACGTACCAACCCGCACGCACACCGCCGACGGAGCCTCTTAGGGGCCGTGTGGCCGGCGTGGACAGTCGGCCATGGCCAAGAGGCACACATACATGTATGCAGACGGTGGTTCTGTCTCTGGTGGCTTAACCTTACCGTCGTACAGCTAAATCTGTAGTTGGCTACGGCCTGAATGCGGGCTTTGGCTGGACTGGACTGACTGGTAGGCGGCATGGGGTCTTGGTTTTTGGACGGACGGTCTGGAGGCTCGTTCACAGACTATCACTCGTTGCCCAAAGTGGTTAGTTTGCTACACTTTGTTTATCAAACAGTGGTGGGCTAGGGTTGTTGACTGTCCGGTCCTGGATCAGCTCGCAGTATACATATATTGCGAGTTGAGAGACCGCTTAGTTATATGGGCACACATCACGATACTAACCCCGTCTACAGTCACTACATGATGTATACTCGCCGCTCAAGACAAACAAATCCATTCCCGACTCTAGTCAAATCTAACTTTATACACCTCCGCGCCCCTGACCCCGGGCAGCGGAACATAAAAGACGTCGCCAGCATGCGGGCTATGGCCCTTGCCCACCTCGGGGTCCAAGTGCACCAGCTTCCCCGTCGTGATGATGAGCCCCTCGCCCACAAACGCCGGGCAGGCAACCTGCTTGCTCGTGGGCACCTCGATGATGCCCTTGACGGCCTTGGTGGCAGGGTCGAAGCGGATGACCTTGTTTCCGTTGAAGACGGCGACCCAGAGGTCGCCGTCGGTCGAGATTGCGATGCCGTCGGGCGCGCCGGGGCCGTGCACTTCTGCGTCGAACTTGATGAACTCGGTCTCGTTCGTGGCGGCGCCGGTCTCGGCGTCGTAGTCGTAGGAGAAGATGGTCCCCAGTCGTGTCTCGACAAAGTACATGACTGTGTTGTCGGGCGAGAAGGCGAAGCCGTTGGGGCCGGCGACGGGCTGCTTCACGGTGCGCAGTGTCCGCGAGGGGTCGGAGCAGAAGACGGCGCCTTCGTTCTGGGGGACGCCGTTACCGAAACTGGGATTGGTTAGCTGGTGGGGTTCTATGTGTGTGGGGGTGCAGACCTTCGCATGGCGGCGGCCCAGAAGCGGCCCTTGACGTCGGCGGTGCCGTCGTTGATGCGCATCAGGTCCTGCTTTGCCTGGTCGTCGGGGTACAGGATGTTGTAGTAGTCGAGCTTGCCCGTCTCGATGTTTAGCTTTCCGAAGCCCTTCTTTGCGCCGACCGCTAGATGCTCCTTGTCCTGATCCCGGCCGTCAAATCAGCCCCGCCGCTAGATGTATATATTCAAGCCAGGGGACAGAAGCACATACCCCCTCGATCAGGGCCAGACAGCCAACATACTCGCCGACCTCGATCCGCCGGAGACTCGACTGCCCGACGGTGTGGTCGAAGCTGTAGACCACGCCCCGCGGGATGTCGGTGAACCATGTCAGCCCCGTCTCGGCGTCGTAGACGGGGGCCTCGGTGAGCCAGAAGTCGTCGACGTGGAGGACGGGCTCGCTGGTGGTGGCGATGACGGGGAAGGTGGGTGCCATTGTGGATGTGGGGTCTGATGCTGTGCTCTTGTGGTGTAGGTCTGGGTGCAGAGGTAAGTATATGTATATCTAGACGGATATATCTAGACGACAGGAACGGGGGATGTGCACTTACTTATATACGAAGATGTACTCTGTAGATTGTAGACTGACCAGCAGAGGAAAGCCACCAGACAAGAACAAGAGACAAACAACGACATTCCCTCCTGGTGGGGTGCCCCCCCACCAATGTTATATTGTCATACATTGATGCCGATGATGCCCCCCACGGGTCGCAATAGACCGAGGGCGAACCGCAACAGCCAGATTCAGCCTAAATCCGCCCCCAAGACGTCCGCCGCCAGAATTCACACCGAAGCCCAAGACTGTAAGGAAACTCCCCCCATTCCATCCCCCCACACCGGGACATGTGGAGTGGGAGCAGGGTTGGTGGGCTTGTAGTCGCTGCTGGAGATGCAGCGAATTGATCGCCCGGGTATGGTAGTGTAGCTGTATATATATATATATAAATATATATACATGTATATATTGCATATACAGGTGAGCTGCACTGGTTGCTGCTGTGTGTCTGCGTGGGCACAGTCATGGCATATCACCCACCGCCGGCCACGCTTTGTCATCCACCCATCCGTCATCCACCGTCCTCCATCCATTGATCCATCGCCCAATGCATGCAATGATTAGCCATCAGAGCTGTCAGGGTTAGGGTTTTCTACGGATCTTATCAATGAAGGCACAGCTTGGGGGATCAGATAAGATTCTACAACCACCACCAACCTCTTGCCCCCAGTGGAGGCACTACACCCGCTTCTTCTCTGGCGCTGGCGCTGGTACTTACTCTTGCAGGAGAGGCGGGGAGGGCATGAGACGGTTCCAGTCATGGGATATCACCCGGATTGAGCCACCCGGGGATGCGGTAGGGTGGTGCTGGTCTTGTAACTATAGCTACATCTACACCTACACCTGTGATTAGATTTGGATGTGGATGTGGATATGGAGGTGGAGGTGGAGGTGGAGGTGGAGGTGGAGGGGTCTGGATATGTGTGCGTATATACACGGACTGGTCTACGAATAGAGGAAGTAGAAGTAGATGGATATATAAAGCAAACGGTCTAATCCTCTACCGCTGCAAAATACGAAAGAGAGCACACCAGATATAAATAAATATAAATATAAATAAAAAAATATAAATAAACAAAATAAAATAAAATACACCACCCCCCCCCCCTCAAACCTCCACCTCCGCACCCGGCCCCGCGAGCTCGTCCTCCCTCCGCTTGATCCACCCGTTCATGGCCACCACCAGCCGCACAAGGTCCCACTCGCCCCTCTCGCCCACAAAGTCGCAGACAACGACGCCGCACGCCCCCGCGCCGGAGTGGTCCATGGCCAGGTGCCGCTTCACCTCGACGTTGACCTTGCGCGCCACGTTCTCGGGCCAGCACCCAACCTTCCAGAAGTTGCACCCGCTGAGGAAGTTGACAAACAGCTGCTGCGCCCGCTTGCCCCTCTCGGGGGCGGCGACGACGACGGCGATGGAGCGCTCGAGGTGCGCCTTGATGAGCCCGATCTTGCGCTCGATGGTGGGCGTCTCGAGCACCTCGCAAAAGTCCTGGACGCGGCAGGAGCCGCCGGGCGTCGTGGTGTCGCTCCCGTTGTACTGCCAGTCCTCGGCGTTGATGCCGGCCTGCCAGGCGGCGGAGCGGAAGCGGCGGAAGAGGACGCACTTGCCGCGTACCTCGCCGAGCGTCGGCAGGCGGTGGTGGTGGTCGGGGGCGAGCCACCAGCGCTCCGAGTGCGGCTCGATGTAGCGCTCGCGCAGGTGGCGGGCGAATGTCTCGTCGGTGGCGCTGCCCCAGCCCTCGCGCTTCAGCGAGATGATGACGGCCTCGCCCGGGTGCTGGTCCAGGAACTGGTAGGTGCGCTCGAGGAGGGTGCTGAGCTTCTTTGCGGGGAGGGAGAGCGCGACGGGGAAGGCGGCGTGAACGAGCGTGAGCTCGCCCGAGGACTCGACCTGGCAGCGTACGTCGAGGAAGCGGATGCCGTGGTCGAGCTGTGTGCGGATGCTGACGGCCTGGCAGCGCACCGAGGGCAGCGCGCGGTAGCAGGTGGCCGAGTTGTGCGTGCCCGGGATGGAGAGGGAGGTGAGTGGGGTGGTGTCGTGCAGCTGCGTCTGCCAGCTGTGCAGCGCGGCCGTGGACAGCAGCGCCAGGTGCCGGTGCGAGTGGTGGTAGACGCTGTGGAAGCGGTGGGGCGAGGACGGGGTCAAGCACACGACCGACGGGTTCGACCCGCCACCCCCAGTCAGGTCGATCCTGAACTTTCCGCCGCCCCCGCCATCTGAACAGTGGCCGTCAAAGACCTCGAAGACGAGCCGGACGACGTCCCCGGCCCCATGCGCGGTGCCGATGCGCGTCTCGACCGCCGCGAACGGGAGGACCACGAGCTCGACGCCGCTCTCGGCGAACGCCTTTGCGTTCTCGGCGATCACGACGCTGGCGGGGCCGATGCTCGGGGGCGCGACGCCGCTCGTCCGCAGCGCCCCCGCAAGGTGCTGGGTTAGGTTGCCGACGTGGTGGAGGTTCTTGAGCGTTATCGGGGCGGGCCCGGCCCCCCGCGCGAGGTGCGGGAACGTGGCGACGGAGGTTACGGTCAGCGGCGTGGAGGAGAGGTTGCGGAGGGTTAGGAAGGAGGAGGAGGCCTCTTGTGGGTCCATGGGGATTGGAGGGCGAGATAGTTAGCTTGGTGATGGGTCCGGGGTATGTATTGGGAGGGTGTAGTAGGGCGACCTAGGCGGTGAGGGCATCATTTTGAGGCGTCGAAATGGTGTTGATGCAGGTCGATAATGAATGAGGCTCTGGTGCATGTAAATAATAAAGCACTTTGATATATATCTTCCATCATATGCCAGCACTCGTTTTAATTTGTGGGAGAGTTTTGCAAGTCAACCGGTCTCATATGGACTTGACCATTCCACGATTGTCATTGAGATGATAGGGATGGCATCAATATCTTCATAGGGTGTTACAGATTGCTACACTCTGACTATTAGGAACATACTTGTAGTTGGTGCATACGTTTACTATGATAATAATAGCCATGGCCGCACGGTATGGAGACAGAGCGAGACAGGTACAATCAAGAGTTGTCACTGGGAGGTACATACAAAGTATGTATAGTTTCGTTGGATACATCTCTCCAAGCTCAATATGGCTGGATTAAGCTACATGGCATGATCAGGGGGGGGGAATATTGATAAACAGGGAGAAGAAAAATATACTAGTCATAAGTACGTATGTAAACCACATGAGTGCTTTGCATTCAATGGCACGATTTCGGGGATGGACAGCTGGCCGGGGATATCACATCAGAACCCCTCAATCAATATCTATATTGCTGGTCATGGCGGCGTCGTTCGTCCCCAGAGTCCTCGTGGTGCTTCTTGTCTTTCTTGCTCTTGTCCCTGTGTGGATGGGGTAATTAGAATTGTGTAAAGAATGAGGAGGAGGGGGAGGGTACTTTTTATCTTTCTCCTTGTAGTCCTTTTCTTTGTACTTATCCTTATCCTTCTTCTCTTTCTTCTCCTTCCTCTCACCACTTTTAAATATGTTAGCAATCGATCGCTACTACAAAGCTCACTTCCTAGACGGGAAGAAAGAAAAAAGGCGGGATCACGCGTTATCATACTGGTCATCATATTTATCCTTCTTTTTCTTGTCTTCCTTATCCTTATCCTTCGACTTGCTGTCTTTTGACTTCTTCTGGTTCGCATCGTTGAAGCCCTGGTTCGCCGCATCCAGGAACCCGCCCAGCGCACCGCCAAGCGCACCGGGCAACTTGATGCCGCCGACGCTCACGCCGCCGCCAGAGGTGCTGGATACGCCCGGGATATTGGCAAACGGGTCGTTCTTCTTGCCCTTTCCGTCCTTCTTCACCTTCTTCGCCTTCTCCCACTCGCCCCCCTTCGTTTTCCCGTGGCCACCGCCATGGCCGCCGCAGAACACGCCGCCGGTGTGGTTGCGCCCCGCGCGGACCCCGTCCGACGACAGGATGTTGTTGAGGCTTGCGCCGCGGTCCGGCAGCCGGTCGAGCCAGCGCTGCACGGTCGCGAACATGATTCCCTGGATCTCACAGTCTTGGCCGGCGCGGCGGAGCGCGGGGTGGTGGAAGACGCTGAGGATTTGCGGGAGCACGACTTCAAGGGGCGCATCGGGGCGCTCCCAGGCGTATACGACGCGCGGGACGGTGTAGCTGACGATTGCAGAGGCGACCTCTCCGGCGGGTGCGTTGAGAATGTTTGAGAAGTGGTCTTTGGAGAGGAGGGAGTGCGTGGGGTCTGTGCAGTAGGGGTCTTCCCAGGGTGCATGTTGCTGCGCGGTGGAGGAGTCGACGACGGCGGTGGAGCCGGCTTTGAGCTCGAGGGAGGCCTGGTTGATGAGAGGCTGGACGTAGGGCGCAAGGAGACCGAGGACGAAGAGGGCGAGGGTATCGGAGATCTTCTCGACGAGGGCGGAGAGACCGGGAATCTTCTCAATGGTGGCCTCGATGGCGCGCATGACTTTGTCGCGGAATTCGAGGATGGGGTAGATGTCTCTGGCGGTCTTTACGGGATCGAATGACCCAGGACCGGCCGGTCCAGGGCCCCGAGTTCCCTGGGGCGAGATATGCATGTTTGCCATCTCTCGTGCGTTAGAGTCGGCCTCGAGTCTATCGGCGTCGCTCGAGAACGAGCCCATGTTTGGAACCTGGGCGAGGAGCTCTTGGAGCACCGATTTCTGGCCCGATTTCTTGGACTTCTTTTGTTGCTCGTGGGCATCCCCGAGGACTGCATTTAGCTCCGAGAGCTCGTCGGGGTCAACTTCGGTCTGGGAGAACTTGTCCTGCGCCTCACCCAGGACCGAGTGCAGAAAGTCCACAGCGCCAAAGGTTCCGGTGACTAGTGGGAAATAGGCCGCCATCCGACTAGTATCTACACCTGGCGGTGCTCCGATAGGTCTTGCCGTGCTGACACCAGTGTGTGGGAATACGGCGAGGAAGCCGAGTTCTCTCAACGTAAGTTCAACATAGTTGCTGTGTGCAGAGAAATCCTCAAGAGTATGCAGGGCCTGTCCAAGGCAGCGGAGAGCTTCGCAAAGGTCGGCCTCATTGCCAGCAATGCCATGCCCGCCGGATGTATACAAACGGCCATAGTGAATGGACCGGGCAAGCGAATCCCGGACGTACCTAGTGGAGGTTGCCCAACCTCCGGCTTCATTGGCGATATAGTTCTTCATGCCGGTCCATGGGTCGATATCCAGCTCGATATTCTGTACTGGGTGGCGAAGACGTGGATCGTAAACCCGGGCATCCATCCCGTCGGCATAGCCTTTTGGGTTGTCTATATATATAATTTACAAAGGTTAACAAAATAAACAATATATTAGCTACCCAATGGAAAGATGTGATGCGAACCAATGTGCTCCTCAGGCCTATAAACACCCAATCGATCCTCGGTAACCTCAAACTCCCCAGTGGCATATCCAAAACTCAGAAAGCTCAAAACCCAAACAAGAACTCTGATCGTGTCTTTGTTCACGCTCTTCAGCGTGCCCACATCCAGCGCCTGTGAATAGTCGCGCAGCCAGTTGCCGAAATACACACGGCGGAGGTTCATGGTAGTCCATTTGGCGCCATGGAGGGCCACTAGTGTCTTTATCGTGTCCTCGATGTCGCCATGACGCCAGTTATGACCTTCGATTTTTGATATGGAGGCGATGTTTCCGGCGCCGAAAGCAGCAGCGGGTGATGCAAATACTAGTAATAGAAGTAAAGATAGCACCACAAAGTGCAGAGAATGGTCCACCGCCATGATTGCAATGAGGGGGAAAATCAGATTAGATTGTGATGGGGGGAGTAATTAAATGGCGTGAATATATAATTCTTTAATTGTTGTGGTGGTTATTCTTTCGAGATGAGGTTTGAAGAAGTGAAAGGTGAATAACAGCTGATGGTGAAGATGAAGATATTGATGGTGGTGATACTATCAGCATAGTGTAGCTGTGTAAGTAACACAGCCCTCCCACACCCCTCCTTTGTTCCCCTCTTCAAGGGCAAGGATTGGTAGTGATTGATATTGGGATTTGGACTTCCTTAATAGGTAATATGCTTACCAAAAAGAGTAGTGAATTGATTATTCGGTCTATGGGTCAGCTTTCTTTATCTGGAAAGCAGTGCCCAGCACATGTGAGGTACTTTTCAGCCCTAACAATCCCTGTATATACTCGTCTGCCGGCATAAGAACCAGAAAATGCAAGTGACGGAAACAGGAATGATTTGTAGGAGAGATCATCACTACTCCATACAAATTACATGTATCCTTGCCCTGAGTAATCGCACTTTCTGGTTCTTATGCTGGTAAACATTTGCCTATGCCGTTCCTAGACGGTTGTGATGGCACTGGTGGTGTGCGCGCTGACTCAGCACCCAACATTCAGCTGAAACCCCCCGCTGATACGTGGGCCAAGATCCCCCCTGCGCAAATAATGAAAAGCTCAGCCTCACTCCACTCATCTTCACCGCGGATACCTCAAAACGGGGATACATAAGCAGTTAATCTCCATTAGAAGAGGGACGTGTTTACTGGGGGATCAACCAACCATTGAAGAACAACAGATATGAAGTATGTACTCTATGTATCATGTATACATGCAATGCTCTGCTAGTGACAATAGAAAGCCTTCGCAGCGGGTAAGCGGGAGTAGACTGCCTTCTATAAATCATTCCTATGGGGCGGATTCGAGCCCGATATCCACTCTGCAAGTCATGTCGACCTCTTCTAGTTCGCGCGCTTGACACCACCAACTGCTCAGCTTCTGCCTATCGCTGCCTGGTAGTGGCAATGTGAAAAACCGGGCATGGGCACTAAGACCCTGGCATGGGAGAGTTAGGCTTCGCTCCTGCCCGTTGTACCTGGCACGGCTCGAGTTGAATCTTACAGGTACCGACCACCCCCATGAACTACCACTTCTTTCTATACTGCATCAACCATCACTCGCATTGAGGGATGGATAGAAAAGCATCGGTCAGGATCCATACAGACAGCACAAGAATCCCACTCCCTCTGGCTGGCAGAGTACCCAGCCCATGAAAGCTATGACTCCAACTCCAGGAACCAGTGGGCAGGGCGTTTACCTCATACCCCGACCTTAACAATCCTGCCGGTGGTTTTCGGGGTAGCCCTGGCACTTGCCGCGGCCTGGTGGGTGGTGTCTGGCCGGCCACAATCAAGGCTCCCATTGAGCAGGGTGCTAACGGCGCCAGGTGCCCTAGGCGTACCCCGGAATCCTAGCATCGGGGGCCGGGCTCGACCAAAACACTCCGTACCTATGAGTCGGGGCCCAGGGCATATATATATATTCGGGTCACTTTATCGCGTCAACTAAGAGTCGTGGATCACGGAAATACTCGGTAATTCGGGTATAGCATTGAAACATGGGTTAGGGTTAGGTGCGAAGTTGCGCTCGTGGGTTGTTGTTGATAAGTCATATATTAATTGAAATTGTGCTCGTAGGTTTAGATGACAGGAGGGTGCTAACCTTAATTCCCCGTCATAAGATCTTGAGTATATTTAATTGAGATCTTTGCACTGAGGATCTGGGGTGTTGTGTTCGCATAACCTGGTACCTGACTGTATCCGGAACGGGGAATCACTTTGTTGATACATGTACTTCTCATATCGATGAATAACACCATATCGAAACCTATTAAGACGGTATCTTTTCTCTCCGATCACTGGATTTTGGAGTAAGGGGGGGGGGGGTTTGTTGATTAACCAGGTTACATAAAGATCTCGCCCTGCTTCCTAATATTGATGGTTCGAGTGATATATCATGATGAACTCTTACCATGGTATATATTTTTTTGTTTAATGATTCGTTAACTGATAAGCTCCAATAGGACAACCCACTCAATGTGTTAAATCTTAAAAAATAAGGTTTGGGTGAGTACTGCCAAGCTTTTCCCGCAGATGGGACCTGAGCTTCTGAGGGGCCTGATGATAGGCTTTTGTATTCCATATCACCGATATACACAAAATGCCATTCCGAACATCACCTTACACTTGGCTTATGCCAGCTCGTGGATCGTCCTGTCTTGACTTCGGCTCCAGCCAATCCTGGATATATATATCTATTCAGTTGCTTATACACGTATCGGTACTTGTATACGTTCCGCCTATTGGTTATTATAATGCACTTTCTTATTTTCAGGACACCCCTCGCCCACCGATTATCAATCATTTGATCAGTGGCAACTATGCATAAGCCGGACGGCAATTGCGGGTGAGACCAGGACGCTGTGAACTGGTCACAAATACGAGTGGGCCTCTTCTATCTGAAGCCTTTCCTTTTTTTATCGAACCCGCCCGCCATTGAGCTGGTTATTGTAATCTTTTGCAGATTATGCTTACACAGTGTACACGCCAAACCTTTGTACAGTCACGTACGGACTTTTTAGACTATTTGGGATGTCGGCGTCGTCGAACAGCTTAGCACCGCATGAATGCAACGTTAGACAACTCGAACCTTACTTGTTTTGAGCTTCGAAGTTTTACATTGCGGATAAGCCGTGCTATGATCTAAGGTTATACATGCACTTGATTATGATTCAAGACGAATATATTCGACTGCGCCGTTAGATCATACAGGTAGTTCGACCAAGATACTGATAGATAACTATTCTCCTTTCCTCTGATACGTAAATAGTGCTGGGCAAAACGCGGATTCTGGGAGCGAGGACCTTCTATTTAACGGTTTAGACATTTCAACTCTAGTCTCGAGTGGACTTTATAATCATTGACCCTCGCCCCGACCCCCACCCGAAGGCAGCCCTCATTCACCTTCTCATAACTGGGTGATTAAGCACTCCGGAACGGTGCGTGCAAGTATATTCAGAGTCATATGTTATGTTTCAACAAGATTTTCGATTGAAGTGATTTATTATCTGCCGACCTTGTTGCTTGAACGGTTATACGTGCCGGAAGCTCGTGTAGAACCCTAAGCCAGCTGAAAACCCTTCCGGGATATGAAACAAGATTGGCTTGAGAAGACCAATGTTTCGCTTAATAGAATTGTTTGTGTCTGCGTTGCGGGCAATTGTATATGGTCGAGTGGGGGGAGTTCTTGAGGAACCTATTCGTACATATTAACTGGGTGGCGTAACGTACCGTTAACTGCATTTAATCTTAAGCACAATTCTTTAGAGTTAGGTCTGTAATTTTGAAATGGAGAGATACCGATGCTCAAGTATAAATATCAATTTTAACTATAGAATTTCCCACGGCGACTATATGAGTTGAATAGAAAGTCTAGTCGGTTGGAGTGAGGAAAGGTCCATAATTCAAGCTTTTACCATGCCCTGTGAAAGCAAGAACCTGCATTTAGTATCCAGCTAATCGTTATCTTGCTGTCTGAATATGTTATTACGTCTAATAGGGACGTTGCCTTCGCGACTAGAAGGTTTAAACCGACATTAATCCCGCATCGCTACGGAATTAACCGCACCCCCACCGGCCATTGGTACAACGAAACAGGGCTGGCAAATGGTAACTGGCTCAGCCCCGTCTTACTTAGCGGGCTCTGCCATTCGTATATCATATCAGAATCCAATACCACATTACCTTTTCGATTCTGAACCCCACCACATTTATGATAGACATAGGGTCTGTATGAGCGATTTTCGGCGACATTCAAGTTTGTGTCCAAATTGCGGTGAGAATGAAGGCATACGTGCTGTTTGAACTTGTCCCAATGTATAGATCTAGCTAAAGAAAGAAACTTTAAGCTGTGTGCACACTCGAGCTTTATCAATGTGGAAATTTAGCTCATACTATAACACAACTGAATTGCACTTCACGGATTACGCGTCCTATTAGCAAACCATTTATTTATCGTCATAAATGCGTAGGACATTCGATCTCAGTCGAGCCACAACTTCTTCAGCTGTTTATTATTCGAGATAACATGAATACAATACAAGTACATGTGCTCAATTGGAGTGTATCAGTCCCCCTCACAGGAGAAACATGAATAGATGTAACTTTATAGCCTCAGTCGTCTTTGGCGGGTGATATTATATTGCACATATGAAAGGCCTATATATAGGGAGATAATTGGGTCAGTGCTATAAATTGGTATCCTGTGGCTACGAAATCAAATGATTTCATACGATAGGACGTAGTAGTTGCGGTTACATGTGGTATTTAGGGACGTATTCAACTAACTTTCAGGCGCCCCTAGGGCCGACTCACAAGCAGGTTCCATTTGAACACAGCTGTATGGCCTGAACCTAGCGGTCATGAGTACACGTGGGAAATAGGCAACCCTCATGCCTGATCAATGATAAGCTCTAGAAGCTTTGAGGCATTATATTATATATAAAGCGCTTTCCTTCCAATATCTTGCCTCGGGGCTTTCTTAGTTGGCCAGTACTATCTAACCTTTCTCCCTCTACACAATCTTCAAACATGACCGATATCCGGTCCTTAGACCACCCAAGTGACAATGTCGAGAAAAAAGGGACTGCAACCATCAAAAACTCTCTAATTGATGGCAAGGAGGCTGGTAGTAGTAACGCTATATTCGAGGATGTTGAGGCACATATCCGGTACAAAGATTTCAAGACAAGGCAGGTATGTGGACAGTATCATATTTGAGACCAGACAAAGAAAGCACATAATTGCAATTGGTTTATATACTAAGATCTAGGGCATTAATAGGAGTTTGGCGGGGCTATGCTAGCATGGTAGATATATGCTCCCTATGGCTGATAAATAAGCTTTTCACATTATTAAATAGCGTTTAGGCTCACCTACCAGTCGATCGGAGTCATTTACGGAGATATTGGCACTAGCCCGCTATACGTCTTTTCATCAACGTTCACATCGCCACCATCTTATGAAGACCTCATAGGTGCTTTGTCGCTTATCATATGGACTCTCACTCTCGTCGTCACGCTTAAATATGTCACAATCGTTCTTTTCGCTGATGACGACGGAGAGGGGGGAACATTCGCACTGTATTCTCTGCTCACCCGCTACGTATGCTGAAACTCTGGTTCTGACTTGGCCTCAACTACATGTACACTGACCGGCAATGCTTGATTTAGTGCGATATCATGCAACGCAGTCCTCGCGAGCCTTTGACAGTGAAACTGGAACGGCAGCTCACCCTTGAGATGAAATCACCAAACGCCAAATTTCGCTCAGTCCTAGAGAAGAACTTTTTTCTTCGAACTTTTGTCAAGTTCTTGGCGATATTTGGTGTCTGTTTGGTTATTGCTGATGGGATACTTACTCCTGCGCAATCGGTTCTCGGAGCCATTCAGGGTCTTAAAGTCAAGGTACCGGATATCGAAACGAACACGATCGTTGGTATCTCATGTGCTATATTGGTTGTGCTTTTTCTCATCCAACCGTTGGGTATTACAAAACTTGGAACAACCTTTGCACCAATCGTGGTTTTGTGGCTACTTTTTAACATGGTCTTTGGAATTCACGTACGTTGCCTATATTACCTTGCCGCGTTCAATGGTTTAGAATATGAGGCTAACGACCAGGTGATATTTTGTTCTAGAACCTTGTTAAATTCGATGCCTCAGTCTTAAGAGCTTTTAACCCAGCCTACTGTTTCTACTTCTTTAACAAGAACAGGGAAGAAGGCTGGAAAAGCCTTGGTGCCATATTGCTTTGCTTCACGGGTGTAGAGGCCCTCTTTGCAGACCTAGGTGCATTTTCAGCAAGGTAGCGTTTTGCGGGGACTATTAGAATAACTGTTCCTCCTTTCTCCAAACAGCATAACTTACGTTTTATAGGGCAATCCGATTATCATGGCTCTTCTTCGCATATCCATGCCTCCTTCTTGCCTATATTGGCCAAGCTGCTTATATCAGTAGGACACCTGAAGCGGTTTCAAATCCATTCTTTAATACAGTCCCTCCTGGGATGTTCTATCCTAGCTTAATCCTCTCGATACTAGCAGCAATAGTGGCGTCACAGGCCATGATAACTGGCTCGTTTCAACTTATATCACAATGCATGGGTTTATCGTATTTCCCAAAGATAAAGGTCTTGCATACGAGCACAAGATTTCACGGACAGATATATATACCGCTAGCAAACTGGCTAATGATGATTGGGACTGTCATTGTGACAGCGGTTTATAATAATGTAAGTTTATAATAACCCCACCGAATCCGTTCGTATAATCTTTTTTTTTTTTACTGATAAGTCTACTAGACCACAAGCTTAGGGAATGCATATGGCGTTTGTGTGATTATGGTCACTTTTATTACAACCACTATGGTGTCCATAGTTGCTCTCGTTGTGTGGCAGCTTCACTTTCTCATCGTTTTGGCTGGCTTTCTGCTGTTCGGTGCTATAGACGGCGCATTTTTGTCGGCTGCTCTCACAAAAGTACCACAAGGGGCATGGTTTACTATTTTGCTTGCCTTGATCCTCTCCTCTGTTCTGTTCCTATGGAGGTTTGGGAAGAGGCAACAATGGAAAACCGAAAGCGACGATAACATCGCACCTTCCTCACTTGTGGTGTGCGATGAGAGCGGAAGATTGATGTTGCAACGGCCGGATGGCCAAAAAGAGATGGGCATGATTAAGGGCGTTGGTATTTTCTTTGATAAAGTCGGATACCATGCCCCAGCCGTTTATACCCACTTTGTCCGGAAGTTTGAAGCGCAGCATGAGGTTATTGTATTCTTTCATCTTCGCCAACTTGTTCAGCCAACGGTTAGTTCTCAATTCATAGCAGCTGTCTTCGTTCAGTTAGACTGATCATTCGAGTTGTAGGTCCACGAGGAAGAGCGTTATATAGTTCAGCGCGTCGGTTCTTCGAATACTTTCCGGATCATCGTTCGTCACGGCTACAATGATCACATCTTTACCGAGAACTTTGGCAGTATTCTCTACGACAAATTGAGAGCGTTCCTCGATGCCGAAATTGGGAACAGCGGTTCTCAGCTTTCTTTAAACAACGAGCAGGCGAGAGCCAATTCTAGAGCACTGCGGGAGAGGGAGGCATTAGATACAGCATACGGGAAACAGGTTATTTATATCTTGGGAAAGGAACAATTGAGACTAAGTGCAAAGACTATCCTTCCGAGAAGGTTTGCTTTGAGCACATTTATCTGGATGAGGGAGAATACAAGAACAAAGCAGCAGGAGTTTAATGTCCCCATAGATCAACTCGTTGAAGTTGGATATATCAAAGAGATTTAGAGTATGATAGGGAATTTATCTCAATATATTTGGCCATAGCTACATGTAGTATTAACGCGGGAGGGACCTTGTTTGACTTTGTAACATTATATACATGTATACATGTATATTAAATGTTAATGAATGTTAGTGAATGTTAAGATTGCCACGAACACCAGTTCTTTACTCAACTGGTAAAGTGAATGAAGACTCGGAGTGTAGTCCTGAATAATAACCAGTCAATCTATGGATGTAGTTTCATTAGACTCTGAGAGGATTTGGTTCCGCGCGGGGGCGAGTGTGGAAAATATATCTGATTTTTATATGACAAAGGTTGAGGCCAGTCATGAAGGCGTTTGCAAAGTAGCCCTATATAAAACATGTATATAGTCGGAAAAAGTCTTAATAATCAATTATAGAGGCAATAGCCTCACCCTTTCTCTGTTCTTGTCTTTCTTCTTCGCTATTTTGTACTCTTTCCCCCTTTCATGATTCCCTGTCCCGCCCTCCTCCTTCTCGCCATCCCCCCCCCCCCCCCACCAGTGCCACTTTGATCTTTCTCTTGGTTACGCCTCTTTTACCTCTTTCTCTCCCAATATTTCTCGTTAATCTCTTTCCCGAAGCTCCGCTTGATTTCTCACTAGCTCCAATTGCCATTGAAACTTGGGATTTCTTAGACAAAAGATGGCACATCGCACATGGGACGTTTGTTAACACTGGCCCGGTTTCCTTGCCCACAGTAGTTATAACGTGTCCCTGACTCATGGTCAATAGTTCCTGACACGAGGAGGGGTGCCAAGAACAGGTGTCTGGAACATTGCGACACCTAACCCTCCCACACAAGGAGCTAGCATCGCACACTATTTCAGACAGATATAGTTTTAATTACGAGGAAAGGTGGACGGATTAGTGTATATAAGGTGTAGGTATTGCCATTAGGTTCTCCTGTTCCACTAGATCTCTCATCTCGCAACAGAGCCAAACCTTGCTATAAGGGCACCACTCTTTCATCCTCCCCTTTTATTTGTGTGCTTGGTACCCTCTGTATAAGGGTAATCTCGCTATGAGGGTACCGTTATAGAAAGCTTTCGTTGTAACTTTGTTACTTGGTACACCGGTTCTTGAGAGAGGCGAGCGTGATTGAATCGAATCTACCTGCTGCGCGTTTCTATCTCTCGAAACTATCAACACATAAACACTCACTTCGATAATATTTTTGAGAGCTTAGCTAAACTAAACAACGTAAGTTTCACTAGTAAAATGCTTTACTTAAACCAACCCGTTCACCACCAACGATAAAAACAGAAGAATGACTAATCTAGAGCTTCCTGACCCCGTGGTGATGGGAAGATCAATGAATAACATTGCTTAATCGTTCATGGAGATGCATTAGCTATGGATCTAGGGAGGATGGGGAATATCCCGGCTATTGACGGCGGCGCCCAGATTTTGGGCAACGCTTCTATTGCACGCAGATGGGATCTGCGGTGTGAGCATTCGGTGAGTTCTGGGTATCCCTCTGTCCTAGTTCTTTACTGATAGAAAATACAGGGACTATATAAACCATTACGCGTCTGACGAAAAGACTCAACGTAACGAAGGCACCCGGGATCTCGCTATCTCCTAGTTCTCATAAATTCCGACCCTCTATTATAGAGTATTAGCATTGACAGCTTGGGTGATAAACTCACTTCGGGAGTCTTAAGAGCCAAAGTAACGCCAAGTTTAATAATTAACCCAACGTCTGGTTCGAGACAAGGCTTGGGGGTCTTTTTTTCTCTTGCGTGTACCTTATGTAAATTTCTTATTATTAGTTGCTGTAGGTACATGGGTGGCCTGTGTAGGTACTACTGAGGTACAAGTCCAATATACATGTAGTTTAAAAGGCTTGGCGAAGCCAGATGTCTGGTAGAACCACCAGTAAGAGTCACGATTATTCAGTAGTAAGTGGTGCGCCGACCAGATTAGTCCGCTATCGACCACTGCCAAAACTTAGACGCATTATGGCCATTAAATGATCATTCTCGAATTAAGGCCCCCATTGAAGGCTGCATTTTTGTATTTTAGCCTCGCTCCGTTTGCCACTGGGTAGAATTGACTCAGGTTGCCTTTCCTCCGGGACTTCAGAAGGCTGACAGATATCAGACCTTTTTGAAGAGTAGTTTGAAAACACCAGGTCGTACGTTTCCCCTTTGCGCACAAATGTAAAGGTAAGGCGTCCCAATCGTCCTTTGCCTCAAGCTGTGCGCCCTCATTGAGTAGATCATTTTGGCCTTCTTTCATAGCGTAGTGTATTGGTGTTGCGCCTTGAGATGGTCTAGCCTCGATATTGGCTCCCCAGATAGCAATAATTTGACTATCGGAGCACCGTTTCCAGATAGTGCCTAATGTAACGGCGCTTCTCTAAAATTTGTGGACAAATTAACATCAGCGCCTAACATAGGGGGAGTTCTGCAAGTTGCTTATTTCCCCCGTTCCTCATAGAGAATGTAAGGGCGCTAATTACTCCGTCATTAGTTTGTTCGGAGATATCTGAAGCATACATAGTCGAATCATTACCCCGTGCTGAGATATCAGTCCTTAAGGAGTAGCTTGACCCTTCTCTGTACCGTTTAAAACGGTAACGTGCAAGGCCCTGCGCCCTCCTAAAATGGTGGTGTGGGGATATCTCTCTCCCCCACAACCCTTGGCGATGGCCTCTGACTGAAGGTTTGGGGTCGCAACAGCCGTTTCCCGAATATATCTTTCGACAGTAGCCTAAGATCATGAATCATTAAGATAGTGTCCTAAATGTCCGATGTTGTTTCTTCTATATATATATAGTGTTCCGCATTTCCTTTGTATGGGTGTCAATCTCTTTTGACAGTGTCCTATATCCCATTAACTTGGGATAATAGGAGGGAATTTGTTATGATACCAGGGAATTTGTTATGATACCAGGGAATTTGTTATGATACCTGCATATGATCTTCCGACAACACAGTATTGAAAATAACTGTATGTCTGCCTATCATAGTAACCCGTTTCTCAGTTTCCTTCTCTCCCAGTGGCTATTTCGTATTTAGTCGTTTATTTATTTCATTATTGACGAGGAGAATTGTACCCCGCCTCCGGAGAGTGGGAGGAAAGGTTTTACCATAGCCTACAGGCTGCATGCATGTATCAATCAACCAATCCCAGTGGGAATTTCGTCCGATCAACCATCTTAGACTCCCCTTAGAAAACAACTTTTTATACAACCCTTTGAGTACTTCATCGATTGTTCCAATAGGACGATTTGATCTGTTGAGCAGATGGAGTGCTTCGGTTTGTGGCTTTTTATCAGCAACCCTTTGTAGGGGTTCTAGGACACTTTCAGACTGGATAACGCATCCAGGAATTCCCGAGTACCTTGGGGGAGGGTGTGTTTTTGACTGGCGTAGTAATCGTATGAGGCCTGAAAGGCTTTCCCTTGGGGTTTTGGAATGCTAACTATGCTGTCTGCAAGGCCTACTGCCTCAGTCATGATTGAAAGGGCCCCATCGCTGCTTAGAGTACCAGGTCAGGAGGTCTTTCTTATCAGTCGTAGGAGGTGTGGTATAACCAAAGGAAGCTACCGAAAGGGTTAAAAACCAGATGGAAAACTACGCTGCTACAGCGGAAGATTGACTCATATATAAACTCTTGCAGCTCAGCCTACTCTAGGCGGGGACCGAGAAAGTATCTGGTCTCGTGTCTCCATACATGCAGCCTGCTGAATATATCAAGTGGCGCGGCAATCAAGCTTCATACGGACAGTCTATCAAACCAATGGTAGCTCAGGAGCCCAGACTGAAATTTTTAAAGATGCCGATCATAAGCCATGAAATCTGACTTGTGTTGATCAGTCATGCATATGCATGGGATGAGCCGACGGGAGACGTGCCCACAGGCCCGCCCGGAAAAAGAAATGTAACCTAATAAGCAAGATAGTAGGCGCAGGCAGGGGGTACTGGTTGGGGGTTAGCGCCAAAATGATTTACTCTAGTACTATTAATGATGGTGAAAAAAACTTACGAATCTTATTGAAACTTGAAGACAACCGAAACAGAGAAGTATTATATATATGTAGGTTACTAACATAACAGAGAGCGTGTTTTTCGCCCTAGCTGTCAAAAACCCGAAGTGGAGGGAGGAATTTATGTGTAATGAAGGAGTTTTTTTTTTTTACTACGATGTAGATATAACTCTAAATCCACCTAATCCACTATATCTCTCAATTACTTTTCATAGTCTCCAAAAGAGACCTGGACCTTTGAATTTTTCTTCTTCTCTTTCTTTTCAGCCTTTGCCTCCTCCCTCTCATGTCTTTCCTGTTCTTCAGTGGCTTCTATTGCCAGTCCCTTTGCTTGCCTCGCTTGTGTCTCTGCGACTTTTCCATAAATCCCCATTGCGCCGGCAATCATACCACCAATATCACCAAGCTGAGCTGGAATGACAATAGTGTTGCTCTCTTTAGCAAGTTTCCCAAATGCTTCAACGTACTTATCCGCCACTGTAAGGCTGACCGCATTCTGCGCAGACTCTCCATTTGCGCGGATTGTTTGTGCAACAGCCTCAAGCCCTCTAGCAGTGGCCTCGGCCTTCACTAGAATGGCCTGCGCTTCTCCAGCAGCCCAATTGATCTGCTCTGCCTTCTTCGCTTCGGATGCTAAAATGACGGACTGTTTTTTACCCTCTGCAATATTGATCGCACTCTGCCTCTGACCCTCAGATTCGAGGATCTCAGCACGTTTCGAGCGCTCAGCAGAGACCTGGCGGTTCATAGCTTCTAAAACCTGGTCAGGGGCATGGATGTCCCTAATTTCATAACGGAGGCACTTTACGCCCCAGTCAGCGGCTGGCTCGTTGAGAGCTTGGGTAATATTGATGTTAAGAGCTGCTCGCTCTTTCAGGACTTGGTCGAGCGTTAGTTGACCGATTTCAGAACGCATTGTGGTTTGTGCCAGTTGGGAAATTGCATATTCAGCATCCTCCACTCCATAACTCGCCTTATATGCATCAAAAACCCGTATATAAAGGACGCCCTAGACAGAATTAGCTTCCTTAAGTACGAGCTGTATTGTGGCGGGGTACTCACGTCTAGGTCCAAGGTAACGTTATCAGCCGTGATTGCACTCTGGCTAGGGATTTCAATAGCAACTTCTTTCAAGGACTTGACGTATTGTATTTTGTCGACAATAGGCAGCAAGATAGCTAGACCTGGCTCAAGAATCCTATGGAATCTTCCCATCCTCTCGACGACCCATGCTGTTTGCTGTGGAACAAACCTAGAAGAATAACAGATTAAATGGCGTTCCTAACATGCTTTCTTTTAGGGCAAAATATCAGTAGGTGGAGGTACAAACTTGATAATTGTGTTTGCCGGTAATCTTTCCTTCCTGAAGTAGCTTGGAGATCCCCCTCTATCCGGCCCAGGGCTACCAAACAATGAATTCCCCCCAGGACCTGGAATCGAATTGAAGGTTCTTCTTTGTGAAAGCTGGAATTGTTCTTGTGATGGCGGGGGTGAGGACATGGACTTTGAGAGCAAGCTGACGGTGGTCCTATATGCCACCCTCCCTGCAGGGCCTTGGAGAGAGTTATAGAGGGGCAGAGCGGAGGGGCGCAGCATGTTGACGCTCATTATGGGTATCGAATTTGGGCGTCGATAAATTGGGGGTGTTTCGTGCCTTATTATTCAACTTCAAGCAGTGTTGGTAGTAGACGTAAGTGGACTCATACTCGGCGAATCAGCTAGGCTCTCTTGAGGCTCTCCAGCATCGGACTAGTACGAATTGATGAAAATACATAAAGTCTTCTACTGACCCGTTCAGGGATATTTTAATGCTTTATAATCCTTTAAGAAATTGTTTTGCAACGTTTGCGATCCCATATCATAAGTTGAGGATCGAATTGGGTCACGTGATGCATATCTCAAAGAAGGATTACATGTACTGGCCGTCGAGATCAATCTTCTATACAGGGTGCCTGTGAAATCCAGCTCCAGGAGCTGAGATTAATTCTGTTTATAAATCAGCATCTATAACCGTATAAAGTCGCTACTAACTTCAAATGAGTTTCTAGTTTTAGAGCTAGACTCATACCCTATCACTCGGCCTACCAGCAGGCAATTTGGCAAGTTTGACATGTAGCCGCCTGCCGAGAATGCCCTCAGAGCGTGCATGCCCACTTGCTGACACCCTAAGCCCGGCCAACAAGCGGTCACCCCTCCACTCTCCACATCACATCTCACCCACATTTGGGGCTTCGCCAAAATGGCTTCCACAGCCAGAAACAGCAGAACAGGCACAAATGCTACACCACTAGGCCTCCGTCGCTTTCAATCTGATGATGGAAAAGGTGCAGCAGTTGATGACCCAACACTGCCTACTTTGCAAGCACTTTCCAAAGTGAACCTCATCAAATCGGATAGAATGCTTTGTGCAGAAAATCCAGGAAGCATGGGCAATGGGGTCAAAACAAAAAGAGAGAGGACCTCTGATGAAGACACACCAGAAAGTATAGATAATGGGGTTAAACGAGGACGCCCAGAGAAGCGTGGTATGTTTACTCTTTCCCCTCCACCTCAAGCTTGTCTAACAAACGCCCACTGATGACTGCCGTGCTAACCACCGTTCATGTATTAGAATTATCCGACGGAAGAAAACGCAAAAAAGCCAACCGCTGGGGAACAGCCGATGAAAACAAGGTTGTTGGCTTGATGGGTCTCCCTACCATCATCCTTACTCCCATGACAAGTGAGCAACTAGATGCATATACTATTCATCTACGGGTTGAAGAGATCACCCAAAAGCTCAAGATCGGTGACATCGTCCCAGACGACGATAACCGGTAAGTGTCAATTCATCCCTTGTCTTACTTTCACTCTAACCTTTACCTCTGGGCATAGCTCTCTTTCTCCAGCACCTATATATGATAATCAGGGACGTCGTATTAATACACGTGAATATCGCTATCGGAAGCGTTTGGAAGATGAACGCCACAAACTAATCCAAAAAGCTAACGCTGTGTTTTCAAATTACCATGCACCTCCTGACTATCGTCGCCCAGCCAAGACCATTGAGAAGATCTATGTGCCGGTCAATGACTACCCAGAAATCAACTTCAGTAAACTAACCCCCACCCCAACTTGTTTATATATTACAGAGAGCCCCAAATCTATAAATATTCTCTAAGGTCCACTAACGTGCATTTCGCTGCTTTTCTTGCTTTTGGTACTAATAGTTGGGCTTCTTATCGGTCCTCGGGGTAACACTCTTAAGAGGATGGAAAATGAATCTGGGGCCAAGATTGCTATCCGTGGGAAAGGATCCGTCAAGGAAGGCAAAGGAGCTAGTGATAGAGCGACTGACTCTAACCTTGACGAGGATCTTCACTGTTTAATTATCGCCGATAACGAGTCTAAGATTGAACTGGCAAAGAAAGCTATCCTTGAAGTTATCGAGACGGTAAGTTAAGTGTTTTCCGCGTCAACTATTCTTACTCACAATATATTAGGCTGCTTCCATTCCAGAAGGACAAAACACTCTTAAAAGAAATCAGCTTCGGGAGCTAGCCTCCTTGAACGGAACTCTCAGAGATGACGAGAATCAAGCATGTCAGAATTGTGAGTCTAAATTCTACATCAACTTGAATTCTTACACTAATTTTGATAGGTGGTGCCCTCGGTCATCGTAAATTCGAATGTCCTGAGAAACGAAATGTCACTACCAACATTATCTGCAGGGTTTGTGGGAATTCAGGGCACATGGCAAGAGACTGTCGCGATCGTCAGAAGGGGGTTGACTGGAGAAACAATGATTCATCGGCACCCCATGCTGATGCGGTTGAACGTGAATACGATGTTCGTTTCCCCCATATGTGAGCTGAATTAAACAATACTGACCAATCCAATTGCTATTTTAGCAACTCATGCTTGAGCTTTCCGGGAATAATCCCCATCAAAGCGCCCATGCCCCTCCCACCCGACAGAACTTCATCGAAGATGGGCGTAGCCAGAACATTGATGACAGGAAACCCTGGGAACGCGGGCCCACGGGTGGGCCCGCGCCGTGGCTCAACCCTAATAATAATACCAGTGTACGTCTCACAAGAAATGAGGGCCACGATAACTATAGGGACGATAGTAGAGACCCTCTCAGAGTTCCGCCAACTGGCCCAAGTAGACCTGGCAGCACTCCATGGCAAAAGCAACAGAAGCAGTATGGGTACATTGATGAGGCCGAAAAATCTAACAGCGGAACCTCTTACCCTAGCAATTCTACAGGATCACGTCCTTGGCAAAGGAGTCATGGAGGACACCAGAACGGGGTCTCTCAGGGATTTTCTCATCAGCAAGGGCATTCCATGCACGACCAAAGCCAGGAATACTACCAGAACCATTCCCAGCCTCAGTATCAACAATCACTTGGGTACAGTACCAATGTAAGCTCTCCCCCATCTAAGAAGTTCCTTCATTTGCTTACCCCTTCCTAGAACTCTGGTGCCGGGAACCTCTACCAATACATGCAAAACCAACAAACACAGGTTGATATGTTTCAGGGCCAGCAAAGGTTTCACCAACCATACTACAAGCAAAACCACCACGGTACCAGCTATTACCCCGATGGCATTGATTCTGGCGATCATACTCGATCTTTAACACAATTGGCTGTGTATCCTCCCCCGCCTCCGCCACCCCCTCCGCCGCCGCCCCCACTTCCCCCACCTCCGCCGCCGCCGCCCCCTCCACCTCCACCACCTCCACCACCTCCACCACCTCCACCACCCTCTCGTCCCCTTTAAGTATGCGATAAAATACGAGAGACGCTTGGACGGCGGTTGGAATCGATTTTCTTCGGCATACTATCGTGAAAAGGGAAATGGCAAGTGAAAAAAACTTCAAGGCTGGGCTACGTGGCTGGCTGGATTAACAATGACAGAAGAGTAGTCTAAGAGTACTGGAAATTTTAGTCGTTTCGGGCTTTCTTTCGCTGTATAATTTACTAGCGTACCTACTTTACTCCAAGCGAATATCCAATTAGCTAGAATAACGAAAATAACGTATTAGCAAGTTGAAACATTGCGTGCATACTATATTTCTAGTAGAAGCGTATATAATAATAAATATATAGCATAAAGAGAATCTCGGAGCGCACAGATACTACATGTACGTATGTACTCGCAGGTACATATGTGTATCCCTAGTAGATCTAATCTATATCCCCCTCCACCTATAGCAGCCCCGACAGCCCTGTTGCCGGTAGAAATCCACGGAGGTGACAGCATCGGCTATGGTCGATAATGCCACAGGGCATGGGTTGTCGGTGAACCCATAGGCATCTTGCCAATTGGTATAACTGGGCGGGTTTGCAATTAGAAGCGGCAAAAGTAGGAGACGAGGGAAACCTATCAGGGCCTCGCCATTCCGCTACACATGCTGGAAGAGCCAAATCTAGGCGGGCTTGGATCCCTTATATAAGTCAATCTCTCTGCTAACGTTACTGCACCTACGTCCTTTCAAGCTAGTACCCGCAGCTAGATCTAGGTGGTAGTGGTGGTGAGGGCGACTGCCATAAACTACGGGTTGTATGCATGTATGAAGTCTGCTCACACACACACGGCAATAAAGCACGTGACCAAGGCTAGCATAGCGAGTGATATTCAATGACTGCGCCATGAAACCTCAAACCAACCAATATAACCCGAATTTATAGGTCAGATGCAGATAAGCCCAATCTCGTCTATTACTCCACCCCGACTACTGAGAGAGCATATATGTATATATATCGATACTATGCAACGCAGGTAGGTACATACATGTATGTACTTATTTGCTTATCTACATGTACGTAGGTAGGCATTGAACCATGGGGGCATACATATGGGGGGGAAAACATGAGGTTGATAGCCGTAACCGTTAATTATCATTCCTCCCACCATTTCACCTTACCCATACGAACACAGGCAGAAGCAAGGAAAAAAAAAGTAAAAAAAAAACTGAAGAAAAAAGAAAAGTGGTAACAATAAAAAAAAAAATACCACAGGACTAGCGTACATACAGCCAGTCCACCCCACCCACCACCCCCAACCAGCCAGCCAGTCCATACACCCAGCCAGCCAGCCCCTAAACTATACCCATCCCTACCCACTAAAAAAAAAAGCCCACTACTACCACCTACTTTGCCTCCTCCTCCTCCTCATCCTCCTCCCCGCCCTCGACCCTCTTGACCTCTACCCCCGCGTCAATCAACCTCCTATCCTGCCTCTCCCGCTCGCTCTCCTGCCACCGTACTAGCGCCGCTTGCGCATGCGTCTTGAACCCGAAGCATCGCGGCGTGTACCGCTCATTGGACTTTGGCGGGATTAGCCCAGGGTATACCTGGAATAGGATGTGCGGGAATGACGCGCCAAAGTACGCGCCGTCGATTGCGGCGTGCCGCGTCGACTTGGGCGAGTACACGTCCTCGCACTTTGCGCAATACAGCTTCACGGGCTTTTGCTGGGCGATGTCCGAGAGGCCTAGAGGCAGCAGGGGGTGTGAGCGGCAAAGGACGCGCGGGCAGCGGCCAAAGTCACATTTCTTATATTTTTCAAGCTAGGGGGCAGGAGGCGTTAGTGGTGGGGTTTGGGGTGCGGGATTTGGAGGGGAGATACCATTTTGGCGAGGCCGCGGGTGGTGATGATGTAGCGGGCATGGACAAGACCGTAGAGGTGGCGAGCGGACTTCTCAATCTGCTCGCGCATGTCATCTTCGCATTCGAGGTCGAAGACGTCGGTGACAAGGTCGAGCGCGTACTGGTAGTACTGGACTTCCTGCTGTAGGCCTGTGAGGTTGAAGCGGTCCGTTAGGTACTCTTCGTCAATCTCACAGAAGTATTCGTGCCCGCGAGCAGAGATGAACTGGTCGAATGTCATTAGTGCTAGTTGGTGGTGGTGGTGGTGGTGGTAGTGGTGGTGGTGGTTGATGGGGAGAGGGAGAAGTGGGATGAGGAGGGGAAATTGGAAGAGAGGGGGGGGGGTATACCCAGTCCCGCCAGTAGCTGGTATAGTCGCTGTCGGTCTCGGAGTTGATCTCATCCACTGCGGGGGGGAGGGGTGTTGTTAGTATGCGTATTCTATGCGCTATGGAGGCGGGGAGGGGGCCTTACTGGTTGGTTGATCTGGCTGAAAGGGCAGGTAGTAGTAGTAGTGGTGGTGGTGGTTATGGTTGTGAGGCGCGGTGGCTTTCTTTCTTTTTTTTCTTTCGATATAGGTAGATTAAGATGTATGTACTTATGTATGTATATCTATGTGAGTCTAGGATTAAGAGCTGTAGGTATGATATGTAGTATGTAGTCGGCACTGAGGTGTGTAGGTATGTAGGCAGATTTTCCTATTACCGGCAGAAAAAACCAACGGTCAGCTCACAACCAATTCCAGGGGAGGTGTATGTATCTAGCGAACCTATCGGCTTTTCCGTTGGTCTGTAAAAAATGGTTTTTGGGCCCTGCGGGAGGGAGCCGGGTGACGATGAATTGAGGATGTAGGTGTTGGTCGCACACACACACACCACACACACAGGACAGGACAGGCACACGCAGGACGCAGCACGCACGATATTATGCACTGCAGTGGGAGGTTGGAGAGCTGCAAGCTCTTTTTTATCTTTCCCCTGCCTTTTCGATTTCCCCCGCTTTGGAGGGAACGAGTGGAGGAGGAGGAGGAAGGAGTGGCCGAGTTAGCAAGGGAGGAGTGAGGGTGAGTGAGAGAGGGTGAGTGAGAGAGGAAGGTGGGGAGGAGGTGAGAGAGGAGGTGGGAGGAGGAGGGGGAGGGAAGGAGGGAGGGGGAGGGGAGGGGAGGGGAGGGGAGGGGTGCAGGTGGTGGTAGGCGGTAGTGGTGGATGGCCTATACTCGGCCAGGATGATATGATGGATGATGATTAGAGATTGGGTTCAGTGCCTGGCTGCAGACTTTTGGTTGGTTGGCAGTGGCAGTGGCAGTGGTGGCAGATGCTGAATGGGCTAGGGGTGACTGTGTGTGATTTACCCACAGAGCCGCACTGTGGGGACGAGACGAGACAAGACAAGTCAAGACAGGACAACAACAACATCAAACAACTTATTTACTCTACAACATGCTAACAACCAATTAACCCCCCCCCCCCCCAAACAATCATTTCTTCCTATATACACCTCAGCACATCAGGCGATACAATGCCCAAGTATGTGTCAGAGGTAAGCTGGCTGAGTTCTGTCTAGATCTACTTCACCACTGCCACTACAATATGTACCCTCTTCGTGCCGCAGTGGGTGAGTGGGTACGTTACATGACTCGACTCACGCATACATATGCGTATAAAAGTCATTGGCGCCCCCATTGCACATCACCACACATTCACTCACCTCACCTCACCTCACCTCACCCCAAAAAGCACACGCACGAACCATGCCCCCCAATCCAAAGATCTGCTTCATCTCCGGCCCCCTCGAAGCAAACACCACATACTTCACCACCCACTACGCCCCGCGCCTTCTCGACGCAATCTCGCAGAACCACCACTTTGTGCTCGGCCCCTCGCGGGGCATCGATGCCCTCGCGCTTGGGTTCCTCGCTGAGCGCTGCGACGTAGCTAGGATAACGCTCTACCTCCACCGCAGGGAAGCGCACTCCATGAGGCGCCGCTATGCGTGGCTCGACGGGCTGGGGCGCGTGGTCGTGGCCGGGAGGGACCATACCAGCCGCGATGAGGCAATGACGCGCGCAAGCCATTATGACATCCTCAGGTATCGTACGGCGGAGGAGTGTAGGGCCTTGTATGGGGAGAAGTACCGCGAGAGGGTGAGCGGGACGGAGAAGAATGAGCTGAGGAGGAAGACTGGGATAGGGTTGGTCTGGAGGGAGGCGGAGGTGGCGGCGGGCGCCTTAGAGGCTGTCGAGCATTTGGAGCTTGCGAAGGGGGGATGTGGGCTTGAGAGAAAGGTGGAAGAGGCGACGGCGCTGGTGGGGGGGGGCGGAGGGAGGAGAGGTTCCGGGAAGGAACTAGGCCGCGAAGGCCGAGAGATTAGAAGGAGCCTGAGGGGTAATAGCCCTGGGGCATAGAAACAATATTTAGCGTGATATATAGAAGAGTAGGTAGCATATGTATATAGACACTACCACCCCAAGGTCCATAGTCTTAATACCAAAAGAGAAACGCGCTCCTCTCCCGTAGATTACATAAACCCCAAGAGCCAATGATCCCATCTGCCAAACACGGCATATCACTCGAGTCCGGCTTTTACGGGCAGATGTGGAAGAGTAACAACAGCAATAAATAAACACATGCAGATAGATCCAGTGTATGGTACAGCGTGCGACCGGGACACCTTCTTCTTTCCTCCTCTTCTTCTTATCTCTTTACTACAAGGCCGTCGCAGCTAGCAGAACGGGGAGCATACCCTGCTCTATACACATTCATACATACATGTACCCCCAGCGAATAGCTGCAGTCCGTCCCAGCCCTGGTCACATCCCAGCCAGTCTCGGCACACACCACAGTATAACCCCTACACCCGCAACGACAAGCATCCCTTTGTGGTGTAGTTGGTATCACACCGGACTGTAATTGCTGCAATAATCCGTTGGTCACCAGTTCGACTCTGGTCGGAGGGAGCATGTCTTTTTTTTCTGCTTGTGGTGGGAGGTGGTGGCAGTGGTGGTGGTGGTGTTGGTGGTCGCTGCCAAAAAAAAACAACCTTTTGATCAGGAAGCGAGTCACGAGGTGTCACTCGAGTCTGTACGCCAGTAATCGGAGTCGTGGTTGGTTGATAATTCTTAATCTACCCAAGTACATGCACGTATACATACATGTGCTACACACAGATGCAAATTACATATATCAATAATCCAAACGCCATATTTTTTTCTAACTATAATACAAAAAAAAAAAAAAAGAAAGGAGAAAAGCAAGAAAGAAAAAAACAAAGACCACGCCAGTTGCTCCACTCTATCCATCTAGGCCTCAGATCTTTTCCTGATATTTTTAACCTTCCTCTTCTTGAAGACGATGCCGTCGTCGGCATCCTCTTTTTTGACTTCTGTGGGCCGTTCCCCGGTTTCAGTCTTGAGGGTGGGGGTGGTGGGTCTCTCGGCGTCTATGTCTCCCTCCTCCTTCTTGATCTGTGTCGCGTCGGGGTCGGGTTTAATCACCGGCGCATCCGCATCCGCATCCGCATCCGCATCCTCTTCTTTATTGGCCACCTTCTCCTCCTTCTCCGCCGCCGGTGCCGAGGGGTCTTCGGCTTTCGCTTTGCCTTTCCCCTTAAACACCATGGGCTTAAACCCGCCTGCGAGCGCGCCCCCGCTTTTCGGTGGATAGGTCTTTGTCTGGATGCTGAATCCGCGCATCTCGCGCTCATCCTCGTCCATTGCGTTCCACTTGCGCTCCTTCTCCTCCTCGTCATACTTCCTCTTGAGCTCCCTGCGCACCATCTCCTTCTCGGCCTCCTTCTCGCCCAGCGCCGTCGGCGTGACATCCCCGTGCACCTGCACCTCCGCCCACTCGCCCACCATCGCCAGCTCGCGGCGCGCCTCGTCCGGCAGCGCGACGCCGAGCGCCTCGAGCTCCTTCAGCTGGCGCTTTCGTTCCTCCTCTGTTACGGGGCGCTGTGGCGGGGGCTTGAACGTTGGTGGTGGGAGGCCGGTTGCTGATGCAGACGAGGAGGAGGGGCCGCCGGAGACGAGGGCGTTGAGGCGGGCGACTTCGCGCTTGGCGGAGGCGGCGGCGGAGGCTTCTTTCTCGGTGGTGCGGTGGAGGTCGCGGAGGAAGCGTTTTAGCGCGCCTTGGTGCTTGGGAGACGCGTCGTGGTTCTTTTTGCTGATGGGGGTGTCGACGACGAAGGTTTTGCAGTGCTTGCAATAGTACTTGGGCTGGTGGGTGTTAGTTGTTGTGTTCTGGGTGGGGAGGGGTAGGGGAAAGGGGAAAGGGAGAGGTACCGTAGATTTCCAGTATTCGGACATTTTAAGGTAGATCTAGGGGGGGAATTGAATGGGATAGACTGATTCTTGAGTGATGCTTTGGGGGTGTGGGTTGTTGGAGGAGTGCGCGATGGTTGTGGTTGTTGATGGGAGAAGGAAAAGGTTGTTCACAAGCTTACCTGGGGAATGACGCTGCATAAGAACCCGGTGGTTACACACGTATGTAGCTCCAGTAGCTGTTTTGTGTCTGTGCGACGTTGACTTACCCGGCATCGATCTTCTGCTTTTTCCCCTCCCCCGCAGTTCGTTTTGTCTATCGATAACAAAAGACATTAATTACTACAATACAAATATCAAGATATCACAGAACCACAAACACCTCCAGAACCACCACCCAGAATCTATAGAAATGTTTAAAAAAGGGTACATACCCCCCCTTCCCTCCTCCTCCTCCACCTCCTCCTCCTGAACACCTCCCGAAACTAACCCGACACCACAGCTTCACCGGCACCCAAAAGTCCAGACTCAAATCCTCCGCCCAACGCTCCCTCCGCACAAAGATCACCGAGCAATTCCCTCTCCTCGCACCTCACATCGACGAGCTGATCCCCAAAAAGTCCCAAGTGGACCTGATCAAAGCGCCGGACCGCGTAAGCTTGTACGCCCTAGGCCACGAGGTTCTCTTCTTCCAGCACCACGACGACGCGCTGTTCCCGCACCTGCGCGTTGTGCACCGCTTCCCGCAGTGCTTCCCGACCCTGCAGATTGACCGCGGCGCCATCCGCTTCATCCTCGGCGGCGCACAGCTCATGTGTCCGGGCCTGACGTCGCCGGGGGCGCGCCTGCCGCCAAAGGAGCAGGAGGTCAAGGCGGGTACCGTGGTGGCCATTGGAGCAGAGGGGAAGCAGGAGGCGTGTATGGTCGGCATGCTCAAGATGGATACGGAGGCCATCAAGACCGCCAAGGGCGGCGCGGGCGTCGAGACGGTGCATTATTTGGGGGATGGCCTGTGGAGGTTGGATGTTGACTAGCTATGATGGGGGAGGGGGGTGATTCTTTTTCTTCTTTTTCTTCTTTTTTTTTTGTTAAAAAAAAACAAACAAAGACGGGCTGGAGATAGATCTGGGCCCGAGTTTAATACCATTGCGCTTTTCAACTTGTCTTCTTCACACTGAACCGTGAACTGCGGGTGCCTACAGTAATAATTCGCATCCATTCATTTACGGTAAAGTCACTTTGGGGACACCGACGAAACTAGTTGAACGACGAACAGGGATTTTTGGTTCGTCGTTGCCCCCAAAGTGACGTTATCCCCCACCCCCAATTCCATCCCATCGATCATTACCCCCACCCCACCGATCATTACCCCCACTCCAACCAACAACAACAAACAACCACAGCACAGCACAGCCCCCCAGGACATGACATCACAAGTGCACAATCCCATCCTGCGACACGCGATCATTGGCCGTCGGCACGAACCCTCGGGTCCGTTTCAGCCTTAAGCCTCTTTTCCCCGGTGTTTTGTCTTAAATCCTCCGCGCTGCGCGTCGGGGGGGGGCGCACTGCATAATAACTCCCCCTACATCTATCTATCTAGAATAGCTTTCATCATCATCATCATCATCATCATCATCATCACCCCGCCATGCCATGCCATGCCAGGTCTCACACTGAAACCAGGGAGAGTTAGAACGAAAAAGAAAAGAGGGAGGGAGAAAGGGAAGGGACCTCCCCATGTAACAAAAATTCCTATTAAGTCTACCTAGGTTACTTTATACGCTACTCCATTCCACCCCGGACCCACCCCCGTTCCCCCAAGGGGAAAAAGAGAAAGAGAAATAAAAATTGAGGTATCTATACCTCCTACTACTTTTGGGTTTTGCACTTGGAGAAGAAGACAAGAGAAAGTAAAAAAACTGGCCCCATGAAAAACAATTTTAGTTGCAGAGAAGATCTGAAAAACAGAGGAAGAAGAAGCGCACTGTCCCGTCCTAACCCATACCCCGTCCGCAGCGCCCATTACACACACGCAAACCGATTAAAGAAAGAAAAGAGAATGAAGAAAGTGAAGAAAACGTAGATGATGACACAATTTAAGAACAGAAAGGCAAAATATAAGTTGAGGAAGCCGAAATAAACAGACTATGCTGCACAGCACGCAAATAACAGAAAAAAGACACAAACCTACCGCAAGACTAAAGACAAGAACCAGATTCACCAGAGACCAGACCAAGGCCCCTGCAAAGTGAAAAGGAGAGAAAAAAGAAAAAACAGCCCAACAAACCAAATCTACCTATTAACACCATTCCGCGCGGGCCCAATGCCCCGTGTCTTGAAGCCCCGGCTTCCGTCCGGGCCCCGCGGCGCCCTCACAGCCTGAACGACGCCAGCCTGCATCGACCCAGGTGCCCGGGCATTTTTTTCAGGTGGGGTTTTATCATAGACGAAGCGGCCCTCTCCCGCGGCGGCCCCATATATTCCCGGGTTCTGGCCTTGTCGTGTCTGGAATTGAGGGATATAGTCGTAGGCCACGTTACCATTGCCATTACTATAGTTACCACCGCCGTTACCGTAGATACCATTTCCGTTGGCGTAGTTGCCATTGCCATAGTTGCCGTTGCTGTGGTAGTCATGCTCGCCAGCACCTGTGCCATAGCTAGCCCATTGTTGGTGCTGCATGGGCACCGTCTCCCTCGAGAAATCATCCCAGTCAAGGCCGCCCTCCCTCAGATAAGCGCCGCCCTCTATATCCCTATCAACGACAATCCCCTCGCCTTCCCTCGCTATCAGCTGGCTCTCTAGTAGCTTCCCATCCACCTTTTGCGTATACCGTCTTCCTCCTGCTGGGACCACCGGCGGGGCGGTAAACTCCCCCCCGTTCAACGAGAACGATGTCACCGAGCCGCCAACCAGTGGCGGTGACTGTCGCCTACTTGGTGTTTGGCTTCGCGGTACGGGGGTTGTGCCGCGGCTATTGTTGGTGCTTTGCTTACCGCTGGGGGTCTGGGAGGGGGATTTCGGCTTTGACGTTGTTGCGGCGGCAGCGTCTGGAGAGCGCTTGCGTTGCTGCTTCTGCTGTTGCTGCTGCTGCTTGGGTGTACTTGTGCCAGTTGGCGTGGGGGAGGATGAGGTGGAAGTGGTGGTAGATTCGCCCATGATGCGCTCGCGGGCCTCGCGGTACCGGCGCTCCTTCTCTTTACGCTCGCGCTCACGGCGCGACTTGTCGATTTCTTCCGAGGGCGCGACGGGGGCGGCTACCTCGGGGGTGCCGGCGGCGCGTTTGAGGATCTTGAGCTCGGGACGGTAAGAAGTCCGTGGCTGGCCGTTAGGGGTGTATTGCTCAAAATCGGAGCGGAGAATACGAGGGGAGAATGCCGGGGCCGTTGGGTTGGGGCGGGAGGTTGTAGTGCTGGAAGGGCGAGTGGGAGTCCATTCTTCTTCTTCCCAGGAGGTGGGAACACGGGTTGTCATATCTGATTTTTGTGTGATTGTGATAGTGAAGAATGACCAGTTGCTGGGGGGGATGAAGGGATTATATATATCTGTATTTATATATTGTATTTATATATTGTAGTAATGGTTTGTCGGTGTTGATTGCGGGATGCGGCACTGTGCTTTTATATTTGGTAATGGGGGCCAGGTCTTCTTCTTATTCTTCTTCAGTGATGGTCGCACTGTATTGTGGTGGTGATGATGGTCGTGGTCGTGGTGGTGGTGGTGGTGGTGATGATGGTCGTGGTCGTGGTGGTGGTGGTGGTGGTGGTGGGGTATATATGTAGCTATTTATCCCAGGCCTCACACTCGCTCGTCAATGGAAGGCGCCTTGTTCACTATGCAGGATGCCAAACCACACTGCACCTGCTTACCTCTGCTCAATCAAACAAGCAGGAAGTAGAGCTCAGTGCGTAAAGGGGGGGTAGTAAGGGGGCTGCTCGGAAAATGGTAAGTATGAGATGATTGAGGAGACTGGAGGTGGAGAGGGGTGAACGAGTGAATGAGCGAGGGTGAGGGGTGAAGGGAATAGCCCAATTATGCGTTTGTTTTTTTGGCGGTTTGAAATGTGCGAACTAGACTAGCTTAGTTAATAAAAAAAAATTAATTCTCTTTTTTTTTTTTTTTTTTTTTTTTTAATTTTTTAATCCCCCCCACCCCTTCTTCGGAAACACCGGAGGTGAGAATGAGTGAGTTGAGAGTGAGCGAACAAAAAACGTTCCCGACCGACCGGATGAAGAAAAAAAAAGACCATGTACATACATGTACCTTTCCAGAGCAAAAAAAAAAAAAGTTGGGGGTATTGCAGTTACACCATCCCTCTGTCTGTATGTACCTAGCGACGGATCAGGGCCTGTTACCCGGGGCGGTGGTTGGTTCATGGACAGCTGGGAGCCTCCAATTGGATCTCCTCAGTTGTGGCTTTAGAGAATACATGTTACTCTGTGTATTTTCTGGAAGTCGAGCTCACAGAACCTACACAACACAGTGCCAATCCTCCATCCGTCCAGTCACTCTCTCTTCAGTCATTTTCGTCATCATCATCATAATCACCATCAACACTACCGCTACTACCACTATCATCATGATTGTAGGAACACAAAGTACATGTACCTACCTACCTACCTACCTACCTCTCTCTCACCGGACCCCCCGCCGCCGCAGATCATATACTATCACTCACCACTGCGCACCACCGCACACCAACTAGTGAAATTACTCCCCTTCTCCCCTCGAAGTGGAGCCAAGAACAAAAACCGACCCCTCCCATCTTATTCTTCCCTCAGCCCCCTTCGGCCCTACGTGGTCCACCCGGGCGGTAGCCACCCCCTCCCCTCCAGAAGAAGGAAAAAAAAAAACAAAAAAAAAAACAGCCACACAATGAAATGAAACAAGGCTGAGGTTCGGTATCCGGCTCTTTCATGTTGTACCCCCTTCCCGATTGTTATATTTTCCACTATTCAAGAGAAGCTCCAAACGTGCGCAGAGACATACTAGGAGGGAAAATACGGGGAGAAAGGGACAAATGCATAATAATCGCTTTCGATCATGGCTGCACAAAATCTGAACGACGTGGTGGATGTTGAAGCGTCCTCTTCATGGGTCGTCACTCGGTATCCGAGTGGTGGTGGTGGTTGGTGGAGGTGATGATGGTTGTAACGCCTTGTCGAACTAGTGTTCGTTTTTATGCCTACTTTTAATTTTACACTCTTGTGGTGGTGGCTGGCAGGGGCTTCTACACCTACTTACAGGGTGCAATTAACAGACACCACCTTAGCTCCCGTGCCTACATCCTCACTCCTTCATTGCATCACTTACCCACAAACATATCAAGGCGTTTTAACACACCCAAATAATAATCAACCACCCTCTGACGAGCCCACCATCACCACCCACCACCCCGTAACTGAAGAAAAGCCTAATATTCTATCTATCTACAGGACTTAGTGGGCACCAATCACAATAACATGTAGAATTATCATTACCTCCGGTCCGCGGCCCACCACCCCTCCCTCGGGAAACATCAGCACACATATTCAAATCTCAGCTGGCAGCACTCGCTGTATCAGTTCCTAATTGCCCTTACCCCCCCTCCCCCCCAACCTAGCCAACGATTATCCCGAGGTCGGGCAAAACCGCACGGAAAACTTTTCTTCACCTGCCCAGGCTGGAGAGGCCCCGTAGTGCCTTGCAGGAGGTTGTGTTTCCAGAACACCTGGCAAACCTCCCACTACCCGTCATGCGTCTTCTAGGACTTCAACTTCCAGCAACGTGGCCCTCTCACGACAGCTCCAGCTCTAGCTCTCCTGCCGGTATCGTGAGCGTTGGCACCACTATCTTCTCTTTTCGGCTCCAGCTCATCAGGGTTCAACGCCCTGGGGGATCATCGATGGTAGCTAGCGGGATGAGCTCAACATCTCCTCTTCAATACAACGTCGAGGAATTTCTTGAAGATCCCACTGCGTGGGGCGAGCGGGAAACATGCCAACCACCCCCATTGCCACCCTCATCCCATCTGAGGTATTTAATCGGCCTCACTGAGCTGAAATTCCTCCTTACGAGTCCTGATTATCTTTCGGGTAATCTTGTTGTAGGGGCAAGGGAACTCTAGGAGTGGAAGATACGATCGTGGGGCTGCGCTGGAAAGTAAGGGCTAGCTGGCGGGGAGAATGTTGGGATTTTTTTTACTAAAGAAGTCGATTGCGGTGATACCAATTCCGGTGCGAAGAGGCATAGATAGCTAGTTAACTACAGTCTACGATCTTCCGGACACTATAATGAGGCGGTACGGTGATATGATCATGGGATCGTCGAAAGTCTCTTCAACATTGCGATGAGCTCTCCGGGAGAGAAGAAAATTGAGGCGGTAGAGAATCCCCTTGTATAATTGCAGATTGGGTTGAGGCGTGAGATTGAGCAGCTAGCTAGCTTCGCAGATCATGACGACAACTTTGCCTGGGGAGCTACAATGGGCAAGCCCTAGCTTGCAGGAAAAGAGTCACGGCGAGAAATACAGAAATTGCCTTTTTGTTCTACACTAATACGCTAGAAACTATGAATATACATGTAAGTGCGCCTTAAACCCGATTATTTTGTGACGAAATTTTGTTTTCGTATGCTTATCCTTTTCAAAGATTGGACGAAAACCACTTGGGAAAGAAATTGTTGGGGATCAAAGTAATCTAGGGATTTCCAGAAGTAAGGAGTGCCAAAACGCACTATGATTGCCTTAGATGTCTCTACGCTGTAGCCTAGAGATGGTGAAAATCGATGGGGACGACCCAAAGCTCACGGAGAGTGGGAGTGAGCCAAAGGGAGCCAAAATCCTCAAAATGTTCTCATCATTGGTAAACCAAGAGATGATGATAACTCCCCTAGCAGGAGGCGAACCGGAAAAAAAAATATAAGAAAAAGCTCCTGAGTTAGAATGAGTCAAAGAAGCCAAAGCTCAGAGCCAAATCCTACAAGATTTTTTTCATTGTCCCCTCGCCCCTCAGCAGCCAGAAGACAACGAAAAAAAGAAGCCGCAAACCGACCTCCCAAAAAAAAGCTCTCAAATCCTTTTTTTGTGGGACACACACCATTCAATGCCTTGGGTGGCACCAACTATAGAGGATATCGACCCTCTATAGAAAGGCTAGGCTGGCTCTTGTGTGTCTGGAGAGGAAAGGGGGGAAGGGAGGAAGGGAGGGATCTTTCGAGCTCTTTATATAGCCACATATATATATATTATTTTTTATTTTTTTGGCTGAAATGGCTTACTATCGGATGTCAGGCTGGTTGAATGTGGGGGCCAGAGGCAAAACCGACGTTGCACCGTGGACTGGGTAAGTGGGTGCGCGCTCACCCTGCTGCGGGGACCAGTCAAATTCCGCCTTGCTTCTTAGCGCACCAATCTTAGTCATTATTTCACGCATATTGACGTTTGCATAATTTCTTACAAAAATTGTTCTAACCTCCTGAATTATGAAGCTGTGTGCTACATTGCTGGTGGAGCTGAACCTGCAGGCCTGTGCTTGCTGTGGTGGCAAGCTAGTACTCGCGGTTCCCCTCCCCTCCCCTCCCCTCCCCTCTCCCCCACCCCCCACACTCACCAACATTGACAGAGCTGCACACTTCCCCATCGTTTCAGTTACACAATGGCGGCTCTCAATGCCATCAGGAGCCTGGGGGACGGGGTGCACACCTCTCTGAAGGGGCGACCCTTCACCCCAACAGATCAACCCCATCCCCGCCCAATTCTTCATATTGCAATATCATTCCGCGCACCTTACCAACCTACGAATTTCCTCCCCCCAGTTTCTCCACTCTTTTCATAAAAACTAGGCGAAATCATCCCACCGCCTTCTTCAAGTACTATGTAGAGATGCCGAGTGACAAGCCGTGAGTATATATCGTTACCAGCATCTCTTGATCCTTACCATGCGGACCTGTGGGGAATTACAATGTGCACTTGACAAGGCTGTAACACACCATTGGCTCTTATCTGGGCCTGGGGGAGAACAGGGGTTGGTGGGCTGCTTCTATTGGTTTCTTTTTTTTTTTCTGTCACTACATTGGTTGCTATAATACATGTACTTGCGTTACTATTTGACAGCCTGCACCTCCCCCGATCAACGGCTGCGATTCGAGTTGACAGATATATGCCCGCTTTTTTTTTTTTTAGCAGCCCGGGTCCCAACGAAAGTTACGTTTTATGTATGTAGGCATACATATGTATGCGCACATATGGTATACAGTGTACCTACATCTACACCGCCCCCTCCACCATCCCCGCCCCCAGTAAAAAAATTCACGTTGCCATGCAACACATCACAGATAAAACGACCTTAATCGCTTAAGCAGTATGTGATCACAAGCCGAAGGTTTTTATGAGGTCATAGTTCGGTTTTCAACTTTTTTCTTCACTCTACCTACCGCGCTGTCATCTCTCCCTGAGCCGCAGTTCCAAAGAAGTGTTTTTCAAGATGCAACGCTATAATTGACCCGACACCGTTTCAACAATTGACTTTGTTCTCTGAAATTTTGCTGCCGCTGTATCTTGAATAATGTCTAGCTTGAGTTTTTCGAGTTTCTATTTTGCTGGAGTCCCCCATGCATTTAAAGGAATCTGGGCGGACTCGGAATATCATGATCCCTTTACGTTTATTATACTGCTTGTAACACAGACTCGTTATTTCTTATTATTCCAAGAACAATAGCTTTTTTTTTTTTAAAAAAAAAAGGAAACCCCCTTTCTACACCCACTTTAATATCCTTTACAAGCGACAATTCTCCAATCCCCTAATACTAATACAACAAACACAATGGGCTGCATATCCTCCAAAGAACCCGTCCAGCACAGAATAATAACCTATTGTGTTTGCCGCGGCTGCCAAGCAAGCCCCGTCCGAGACGAAATGCGCCTCTGCGGAAAATGCGAGTATGCCAAAGCCAGCGGTAGACCAGTAAGACCCAGACAGCTCTGTCCATCCTGCCAGACAGAAACAGTGACGTACACTGGCGAGATTTGCGCAACCTGTAAGCCATTCCTTAGAGGCTCGGTTTTGAGGGAGGAGGTTCCTGATTTGGCGGTGAGTGTAGGTGCAGTCAAAGCTAGGCAGCCAGACAGTTCTGCGGTAGCAAGACTACCGGGTACTATCTTGAGTAATGCACCAGCGAGAAGAGGCGCATCATCAAAGCAACAGCGTGGCTCCAAGAAGATTGTTGTTGAACGTGGATATTCGGGCGGGACCCTACCACAGAGACAGCCGCAAAGAGATGGCGCATCAACGGAATTTTGTATCGATCGTGGACACTTGGGCGAGACCCCGAAACAAAGCAAAGCTACACGGTCTAGCAAGTACGATCCGGATAGAATGTCGAGTAGGCTCCCACTTCGGATGCCAAACAGGGAGATTCCTGTATTTTAGGTCGCAAGGGGTGTATTTAGGTGGTAGTAGGAGTCAGTAGTTTAAAACGAATCTCTCTCGCTAATCATAGAGAATATTCTAAAGGCGTTATGTACCATTTAAAGCAACAAAGAAGTGTGTGTAGCTTATTACAGCTCGGAGTAGAATGTTTCATGAGCACATGCTAGGGTGTGAAGCAAACAGCTCGGGTGACCCAAAGGAATATTATTATAATTGACTCGGTAAACGCTGTACTAACAGGGAAGCCGAGAGGTTGATTTAATTGGTCTCTACCCTGAGCCAAGGATCCCTAAGCCAAGGATCCCTCAACAGCGAATGTGCAGTTTTGCGCTCGTCAGGATTCAGTCTCATCATAGACCGAAGAAAACGTATAAACCCCACCAAATCCGCCTCAGAGAGATTAGGATTCCATCTACCGAGTGATTTTTCCAAAGGAAAAGGGTGCATAGCTAAGTTCTTGACGTGGAGTAGGTCACCTATAAGATATGCGTTACATTATCTCCTCCCGTAAACTGCGATACAACTCGAGGGCCAGGGAGGTATGGGTGAGAAAACACTAACCAAAGCAATCAAAGTATTTGCAGGAGTATTTTCCTTTATTGATTAGGGAGAGAGGGAATGTCCCGAAGCATTGAATCATTTGTCCCAAATGATCTTCCTCGGGCGTTATTCCTTTCTCCATATTCTCTCTCCCCCAAAACATAACTCTACCTTGGAGGAGCTCGAAGATCTTTATTTTGCATTATAGCGTTAGCGAAAAAGGAAAGCAAAAAAAAAACGGACAATACCTGACAGGACGCTTACAATGCATCCTAGGTTCCAGATGTCTGCACTGTGGGACCATGGAGCTCCGATAATAACTTCTGGGGCCCTGAAGAACGGTGCTTGGATCATTTCAGGAAGTATTTTGTCTACGTACTTGGCTAGAATATCATAGTCAGCCAACATTCATAGATCAGCACATATGGTAGATAGGTGAGAGCTTACACATGCCCAAGCCGGCAAACTTAAACCTGAAAAGATCTGGTCTTGAAACTAGTTGAATTGGGAGCTTTTCTGACGGCACGGCATACCCCGGGAGCCTTTCATATTCGTCTCCGCAATAGCTCGGAGGAGTTGTTTCTAGAAATTTACGAATAAAACCATCGAGATCTTCCACGCAAACTGAAACCAGAATGTTCCGGGCCTGGATATCTATTAAGTTTATCAGTACTCTGAATGGTGCGCTTGTTTAAGGCGTGACGTACCGGTGTGTGTAATGTCACAAGATTGATGTAGATAATCTAGTCCTGAGAGAAGTTGCCTTGTCATCTCCTTTACTATGACCGTAGGAAGTATCCTATTCTCAGTGCGGGCTGTGAAGTCAAGGAGATTCTGGTACATTGCCTCCATTACCAGACAGCTATGTATCCCGTATGGGCCCGAATGCGCAAAAATGGCAAAAATCTCTAGGTTTTTGCCGCGTCCTGAGCTCTTGATATCACCATCTCTGATGTACTTAAGTGTTTCCAGCCTGCTGAATTCACCCACCCCACCCGAACTTTTGGCAGTAAATATTTTCAAAGCGACATGGCGGTCAATCCTAGACCTATTAGCAGTAGTTTCAATGTTGAATTGTTGTTTAAGGGAAGAGACAATTCCTCACTTTTCGTCTAGGGCAAGCCACACTGTAGAATTTGGGCCAAACCCTAGCTTACGGACAACTTTGTATCTATTTTGAAACACATCCCCAAGAATTGTCGGATGATAGCCTCCTTTGCAATATTTCTGGATCTTTTCCTCCGGGAAGGGTAGAGGAGCCGAGACAGCTTGTACTGTCACTGACTCAGGAGGGGTTGTTGATGCTCCAACACTAGACTTTCTGCTTCGAATCGAGGAGGCCTTGCCTCTAAACCAGTTTGTAACCTTCATGATCTCCAAGAGGTACCAGGGATCTATGGGGCAACCTCTGTTGTTCTTCTGTGAAGTCGCTGGCCAATAGCTTGGCGGAGGTGTTTTGGAGCTATGACAGTTTGGTGGAGGTCCCGCCTCACACTGAGAGGGATGTGCAAACATAGGAGGAGTTGTCGTTGTAAGAGGTATGGAATGTGAAATGCAGGCAGCAGAATTACCCCAGAGCTTGCGCTATGTAGCAACCTAAAGAAGGCCCACCTCTGACGGTTTTATTGTTAGCGTAAGGTCCAAAGCGTTTATTGCAGCTACATAGAAAGCAATGATCACCTGCTATCACTCGATACTCCTAATGCGAGAGACCAGTAAGAGGAGTTCTTCTCTCGTTGGCGATCTCAGCGATAGGACCCTAGTGAGTGTAGAATATTCCACCGTAAGTCTCCCAATAACGTCGGAGCGTTATTCCACCATCAAGAATCTAGGATCGCCGCACACGGTTCATGTCAAATGAGCTTTCACCTCGATGTCGGCGGTATATGGGTTTATGAATAGCATGGGTATTTGTGAGCCCCGGAAAAAGGAGAAATCAGCCGCGAATAGATGAAACGTGCACATATTGTTTGAAGGAGACATTGCCCAATCATCCAGATTATACAGCTCTAGTGAAATAAATTTGGGGTTTAGCTTTGGCCAATCGGGTACCCGAGCCATCCCTGCAAGATTGGCCAGGGGTGTTCCAGAAAAAGCCTGGATACATACAAACCTTGGACGTCGCCGGAGGCATCCTTTGCGAGCGCGACCACAAATGACGACCTCACATAATTATGGCTTCTCAAGATCCAGATAATAACGCGAGATTTCAGCTCTTGGACGAATGCGAGCTTTTACTTCCACTAACGCAAGAGGCAGGTAATTTCGCCAGGCACGGAGGCGAAGACACGAACAGCAGCCAAGAAGTAGCAGAGAACCTCGAAAATGAAGCTGTCTTGACCAAAAGACAATCATGGAGTCTGTATCTATCTCACTTCCTATCAACGTGGAACGCAAGAGGATATGAGTTTGCTGCCGTGAGAAACTCAACTTCCCACTATACAGTATTTGGCTAACATATAACGCCCAGATTGTCTTCACAGCATCTGCATATCCAGAGACACTTACGGCTTCTTCAATTAGGTTTTACTGCCTGTTTCACTTGGGAATAGGGTCTAAACTCTAATACTTGCAGCCTAGGGGTATTATTACGACTATCGCAACCCTAGTATTATCCTCTTCAGTGGGACGATGGTGCGATACACACCCTTCTCGGCTACAAACCTTACGCATAACCATATTTATACAGCGTACATGTGTCATACTCGCATGTCTTGGGTGGTTTTTTATTGCCGGAGAAGAGTTTCTTGGGGGCGGGTTCTTATCCATTGTACAAGCGCCTGCCGGTAAAGGTGGCCAAGGTGGAATTCTCGATGGAAACCGGTTGGCAAAAGCAGCAGTTATGGCTGCGGTAATGGTTTTGGGGATTGGCGAGCGGCTTAGTGCTGTAGGAAATATGATCGTGATGGAAAGGGATTGGGTATGTAACCCCTCAGAAGCACAATATTATAATTATCCCTCCCTACTCCCAAAGTCGTCCAAATCTCCTCCCGCAAAGTCTTGGCAGCCCGGAAAATCCCCTTAGTGGCTGTAAGCCCCTTTAGCGAGTGATACACAAAGTCACTTTGGTTGTGGGTTAAAGGTTATGGTTTTTGATACACCTGCTAACCATGGTACTGGATAAGGTTCCGACGTTAGCTGTTGGCTCATCACCACCATTACTCGCGGAGTTGAATGCTGTAATGAGGCGGATAGATCTTATTTGTAAACTCATCTCACCAGTATTTATATCTGCGATCGTTCTTTGGGTATCTAGTGTTCGGGCGACGATCCTCATCATTGCGGGTATGAACTGTGCGTCGATGGGCATAGAGTGGCTTGCTGCGAGGCGCGTTTGGATGGAGTGCGAAAGACTGCAAGCGCCAAAAGCTACTGATACCGAGCAAGGCTCTAGTGGTGAAAGTGGCGATATTCTCAAACTAAACAGGTGGGGACAAAGCTTAAAGTTATTCTTTGGGAGTAAGATATGGATCCGTGAGTATCTCTTTGAATCACTTTACCGCCAAACCGCGGATTTTTAAAGGCTTATTTTATTTCGGTAAGCTTTCAACTAGAGACTTACCCACAAAATCCTCCCTACAGCTTTAGGTCCCTGTACTAGACCTATTAGAGGCTTCCGTGGGAGGATGTTGTGGGGTTAGGCTCTAGATCAGGCTCTGGATATAAAAAAAAAACCTGAAATACCCATGGCCCGACAGTAAAATGCCCACTTTGAAAGGGAAATATTGACTTTTTCTACAGCATCCTTATCACTCGCCCTCCTTTACATCTCCGTCCTATCATTCTCAGCATCGATGATCACCTACCTTCTCAATGCTGGTTTTACCCTATCAGTTATAACCATGGCTAGAACTGGCAGCACTCTTCTTGAAGTCTCTTCAACTGTAGTGATGCCATGGAGTGTCAGAGTTATGGAGAGGGCTGCTACATGGAAAGCAAGAAGAGCGGATGCACCGGCACATCTAGCAGCCAGTGGAGCAGCAGCTGTGGAAAGAACTGGGCTTTGGGGTTTGTGGTGGATGGCCCTAAACTTGGTATCACAGCCCATTCGTGGAAGTCTGAAATATCTCTGCTGACCACTGAGCTCTCCATTAGATACCGGTAACCATTACACTTTTCTATATCCCGGTAAACTTAGACGACCATCCAAGCTTCCTTCTAGTGTCTTCTCTCTTCTTGTTCCTTGCCTTTTCCCGCCTTGGACTATGGACTTATGACCTTGTTTCACAAACGCTTGTCCAAACGCGCATACCCGCGGCCAACGTAGGGGAGTTCTCAGGTGTGGAGATGGGTTTTATCAGCACCTTCGAGCTTGTCCAATGGGTTCTTACTGCCATATGGAGTTCGCCAGAACAATTTAAGTATGTGGCAGCGGCTGGAAATGCGTGTGTTTTGATCAGCGCGATGGCGTACACAGCATGGATGTGGACATGCCGTGGACACCTGGTGCACTGGGAAAAAGTACAGGCATGCGCCGGGTGTACCCGGATTTTCATGTAGTTTCCCATTCACTGTACTGGATTCGTGTCCCTATTCTAGATAGTAATATCCACGCACCGTTCGGAAACAGCAAGGAATACGATTATGTGACCCCCCAAAAATCTCTTTTACTGACCCTCGGGTTCGTTTCATCAAAATTCTCCTTTGGCCTCTCACAGATCGGAACATAGACGGGTGATAATACAGAAACCTGGCGAATAAAGAATGCTAATTTATCATCAAAGATAGCTTCAAAAGTCTACCATGTGGCAGGGGAAAAATATAGTATATGTCCGGTACCAACTTTCTGGAGTAGAAATCCCTGACACACGCGGGACAAGTACATGTACATGTAGTTAGTGGTATCCCCACATGGCGCCCCACCCCCCACACCCCTCCCCCGATCATATCTATAACCATGCTCCATCCTTGCTACCCTATTCTAATCTGGCTGGCTGGCTTACGGGAATGCCGAACCTATGCAGATGTAGACACACTCCGCTCTGGAATCTTTTCCTGGATTTTAGAACTATAAATAATTCCGCGACTTATATAAGAAGCATTCCTGTTGGATACAGTACGTAACAACAACTCTAATCCCAATCCTTTATTGTTTACCCGTCTAAGTCGTGTTAGAGTAAGTCTTTTTGCCCGTGAGAACGGGTACCCGTATTATAAGACATCAATAAAGGAGGCAATGCCCGGTTTAGATGGTTAATATGGTTAGAAGTATCCATAACTCGAAGCTTCCTTAATATCATTGGTATCGTTTAACAGCAGCAGCATGGTAATAACACCGGAGCGAGCATTCCTGTACAAATTCCGTTCGGGTCCCACTCTAAAGACGCCAGGAATACCAAAAGTCGTTGGCTTTCTAATAGAACTACGTGCCGCATGACATAGTATCTATGGACTAGTTTCCTCATATGTATGAATCAGTCGCCTAAGTGTTGATGTTATAAAGTTAGGCGATATCCGCCACCTAGATTACAGCCTATATGTATTGAAGTAAATACGTATACGTAGGCTTTGTGTACAATAAGTGTTCGTGAAACATCGGTTGAGCCATGCCGTGATTTGAGTCTCTTTATGTGAATATCGCTGGGAATGAACCTAGTGGCGTATAATAGTTACTCTCTCGCAACATCAACAGTGCCGGCCAGAAAACGTCGGTCTCTTCGGCCGGATTCGTCTTTATAACAGCTGAACCTCGGCATTGCCAAGCCATTGTCGGATATTGACAATAATGCCGAACCAGGGTTTACCTAGACTTCAATCTTATGGGTTATTTCCATTAAATCACACCACTTACTAGGAATTGATGTTTCTGTTAATCTTGCAGGTTGTAGCAAATTTCAAAACTTTGCTCACCACCTAAATGCCTCCGTTGGCAGGTATGATGTGGGGGTGTGGTCCTCCGAAACATGCAGCGATTCTTCGAGAACAAGCAAGGATAAACAATGGCCAATTTCCAGGGGTATTTGCCCTCTTACTTTGCCCATAGAGAAAGTTGTTACGAGGGTTATGCTAATTGCGGGACCCTGCGTTGTATTTTATCGTTACCACGACGAACCCGAAATCCTAGCGCCGGCAGGATCTTAGAGCCGCAGAGCCTCAGCCCTGTGATTAATTCGGACAAGTCCATGGACCGGAAAACTACACTAGGAGAAGTGTAGGGTTACGTACGACATGTCCTCCTCGAAAGTAAACAACAAAAAAGGGGCAACCACATTTTATTATCCCGTCCTCCCTATTCAGTTTTTCCCAGGGCAGTAGTCGACGAAAAATTGATTGTCCGAAGCCTCCATGTCGCGGTGATGATCCGGTCGATCTCTCATTGCCTTTCTGATCTATGATTGGCTAGGTGTGGCATATCCCTGTGCTTGCGGTGCCGAGCTTGTCTGGGGTGGTTGTTGGAAGTTCGAATGAGGGGAATTTGTTTCTTTCGAGTTCCCTGCTGAAGGGTTTTCCAAGGTGTGTGGTGCCTGGCGGGCGGCTATTTTTAGCAGGGGCCAGAACGAGCAAACTCCGCCTCTGCCTATCGAACCACGAGCAAACGTTGGGTCGACGAACAAACGAACTGTGTGTCATAACCCTTTCTGCCCCATTCTCCTTCTAGTGATCATTCTGCACTGCAGGAGGCCAAGAGACCAAGGTGTTTACCGATAAAACGCACATCGTCCGAATCCACGCGATAGCTTCGGGAATTAAATATACGTTGAATTAAAAGGATCAGAGATAGCTGGAGAGACGTGCATCAGATTGCCCCTCTTCGCGAAAGGTGTGTTCCCTTATTCCGAGCCCCCGCACTTGAGCATCGGGCTCTCTGTGAACAGCTCTTATTAGTCTACTAGCTATGAGCTTACCCCAGAGACCATTAGATAGCCGTGCCGTAAAAGGAGTTGCTAATCCAGAGCAGGTTAATCCCGACAAGTAGTAAGACTCTCAGTTGGCAGTTGGCATTTATCTCGGTCACCAGATCTGTGCAACACCCCAAGTTACGAGCTCATAATCGATATAAAACCGCAATCCCCCCCTCCCTACGAGCCCGCAAATACCCCCAGCCTGCAAATATCCCCCAAATCAAACCATGGCATCCACAGAACCCCAAAACGATAGCACCATCGACAACATAGCACCCACCATCGAGATTTCCGAACCAAAAGTCACTGTCGAGTCTGTTCTCGGCCGAGGGAGAAATGAGTCGACGGGCACCAAGGTTCTTTCCGTGTCATGGGATGTGATCAATGTAGACACTGCCTTGAACGGCGAATGGGTCATTGAGTGGGATAACATGTATGCCAGCGATGGCGAAGATCTTCGGTCCGCTAAGAGTGAAAAGGGAACCTACTTCGCGCTTCAACGAGGGACCAACACGCCAGGTGGAGGAACTCCTGTCCATGAAATCCCAGAACCTGTTTACCACCCCGCACCGGACTACACAAACGGAGCACCCCTATCAACGGCAAAGCTAATCGCATTCGAAAATGGGTTGGATGACTTTGAGGAAACCGAGGATTTGGTCGGATTCTTTTCATCCAGGCCCATCGTTCAAGCACCTACTCAGATCATCCCGGACCCAGAGTCCAAGAGAGCTACAGTGCATTTCTTGCTCACCGGAAATGCGCCAATTCCTGATTCCATCCATATATTGTTTGTTCCCACCTGGGGGGCTCCCATCACACTTGCAACCGTCCTCGCTCCATCGCGGACAAATTATCAGAGCGGTGGTAGAAGAGATCTTCACACCGCATGGGCTGAGGCGAGAATGGATGACCTTACAACACTTGGAGAGATAGCTCGAGAACTCGAACTAGAAGGTGCGCGTGGGGTTGGTACTGGCACCCTCAAGGTTGGCGTCGAAGGTGGAGGGATGGATGAAGAAGCAGTCAGACGAGAGGGGTGGATGGTTGGTGAGGAAATGATCTGGGTACGGGAGACGTTCCTGAACAAGCATATCGCCGAGGAAGAACCCGGCCCATCCAGTGACACCGGGCTCGGACTTAACATCAACACAGATTCTGGAACAAAAGCGCCGCTCAAGCTCTCAACAACCGTCTCTCCAGGCGGAACTGTTTACCAAAGTGCATCTTCCGCAAACCACATCCGAACGACGGCCATCGCCCAGGAGGAGGAGGAAGATCTCTTTGCGCTTCCTCTTTCCCCGCGTAGTCCCGAGATGTCTGTGAGCCCGTTTAGCATGTTCCGTGGAGAAGCGGTGGGAAAGCAGCCAACCTCAAGACTAAACCAAGTTGTATCTATTGATACGAGTCTGTCTCCATCGGCATCTGTGGGCGGCTCTATAGATAATACACCGACGGGATTGAGCTCTATCACGCCGACGATGGGAAGGCTGAAAATTGGTGCTTATGAGCCGTTGACCCCACCAATGGATAGGGTCGGCGTTGGAAAGGAGTAGCCGGAATCTAGCAGGGCATTTTTTTTTGTGTGTGTGGCGGGCGTGGTAAACATTCAGACGCACTGGCCATGTTTTTCCTTGAGGGAGATATTGATGGACATTTGTGGAATTAGTAGTAAGGAGGAAGGGAAGTTGCGTTCTTATCGCAGGTGGTCGCTTTAAGGGTGTTTGAAACCTTGGTCTATTTATTTAGCTTCTTTCTTGTGTTTTTCCTGTTCCCTGGTTGAGCTTTTCCTTCTCTTCCTACATATACCATGCATATGCAGTTGGCAAGAATAGGTGCGAGAGGCCGGGGTTGTGGTTGTGGTTGTGGTTGGTGTTTCTCCCTTCCCTTTCCCATTTCTTGAATAGCTTAACTTAGTTAGCAACTGTTTTTCTTGTACTTTTTACTGCGCATATTTGGAATTGGAAAGGAAAGAAGGAAAGAAAGAAATAAAAAAAAATAAAGAAAACTTTTTCACAGTTTCCCCTCCACTGTGAGGTTCCCTGATGTAATGTTTGCGAAGATGTATCTACCGGGGGTTGGCCGAGATGCCAGTGAATCTGAATCAAATGTGGGCGCTTCGTGGTGGTTCATGCGCGCACTAAGCATTAAATGTACATTGTTGACCGGACCAGAATCGTCTATAAGGTTATGTGGGTCACGTACTATCACTCGACTTCTTACTCTCGGTTCCAGGTTTTTAATTTTTTGTTTACTTATTCTTAGCCCTACAGAGTGCCAAAGTACACTACCAAGTAATTCCTTTAGGCTCTAACTTATGTTTCAGCAGAAAGTGAGGTCCTTATTTTAGTTCCTAATATCAAATTAAGGATTCTGAAACCTGAATTGTGCGCATAGCTTGAGCGCCTTATAATTGTTAATTGAAAAATCTCTCAATATCAAAAGATATTTTTACTTTAAATTGTTCTCTAGCTATAACAGTAGTAGTTCTTTGGTTTTATAAAGTACCTTGGACCGTAGCTAGCATCGTGAAAATAAATTATATATTACCTTTGATCAATTAGCATAATAAAACTGCGAGTCAAAGTAGATGGCCAGAGCCCTAACGGTTACAGCTGCGGCCATTATTGAAACTTGTGCTTTGGGTCAATTCCTCATATTTGATTGGCCCCGCGATATGCCTCATTTTTAATAGGTCAAGAATACTGCCAGCGGGGTTAGTTAATTAACTCTAAACCTGTAAAAATCTGCCCACCGAATCCTCGTTTGGGGTTTAAGATGATATGCTCCGCGAATATATCAAGATATTATTACATCTGTACCTGACCTAAGAGTCGCGTGTCAATGACTAAGCACTCAAACCAATCGAACGTCATTCTGCAACGCGTCGGAATTAGATTACACAAAACGCCAATTCCGTCCACAATATGTCGTCTGGCTTCGTATCTGCGGGCACTTCCAATATCGGGGAGAGCAGTGCCGAGAGCGGCGCCGCACCGGCGCTGTCAAACGACGCATGGGCCGCAGCGAAAGCAAAGGTTGAGGAGGCAAATAGGCCACGAGATGAGGAGCCTCAGGAGGAGAGAAGTCTGTATGCAATTCTACAAGCCAACAAAGGTAGATCTTGCTCAGAAATACAAAGATACTCGGGCGTAATACGCTAACAGCAGGCCCTTATAGCGAAGAAACAGGAGGAGTTTGAGGAGAAGCTGAAGTTTAAAAATCAGTTTAAGCCGTTGGACGAGGATGATGTTGAATACCTGGTATTTCCCTAACTTCCGCTCTCCAGGTCCTGGAAACTAACTGCCATAGTAGGATTCAATATTAAGCGGCGAGCGTCGGGCGGAGGAGGCGAGAAAACAAGAGCTTGAAGCTCAACTAGACGCGTTCCGGCAGCAACAGTCCGAGATTGAGCAGACTGGTGCGGTACCAGAAACAGAGGATACCACCGAGCTTACAAGTTGGGGTACCGCGGGCCGAAAACGTAGGAAGAAGGATGAGGGTAGCAAAGGAGGGAAGATAGGCCTGGGTGTAAAAGTGAGGAAGACGAGCTCCACTACAGCGGCAAAAGTGGAGGAGAAGAGGGAAACGCCGAAAGAAGATGAGAAGCCTAATCTTAAGGAACATAAGGTAGAAAAACTCGAGGCAAAGGTAGTGTCGTCGCCGGCGAAAAAAGAGGTACCACCGATCGAAAATAAGCAGCCAACTAAGCCTCCTGTAGTTGGAGGATTAATGGGCTTGGTTTCATATGAAAGCGATGATGGTGATGACGATGACGATGACTGATCTTTGATCTAAAGATTTACATTTTGTAAAATATTATATGGGATAATAACTGGGATTGTAATATTTCCTTAAATGACAAATAGGTTTTCGTGCGTTTTTTAGAAACTTCTTGTTGGCGGTCTCGTTTGTCCGTTCTCTTAGTAATGATGTATCTACATGCAGACATATGTATCTACAGGCTTGACATGATCATGTCATGGACAGTTTATTACAATACCAAAAAAGGGGGGGTAATAGGTGCCACAATTTTACAGAATTGTGTAAACTGAATTAAATCATAGTCTTACCCACGGTGCCACAATCTCATGTACATACAAGTAGATAAGGTACATGTATGTACTATACATGGATTTACGATAAGTATACAATGGTAGTGTTAATAACTAAAGGTAAGATGAAATAAGAAGGTTTTATGTAGCTCTCTATAGTGATACTCGTAAGATGACTGTGGAAGATCATATAGCTACTAATTTCAAAGGACAGATAACCTAAATATGTGTAACGCTGTGAAGAAAAAGTTGGGAAACCATTAAATGTACTTACCTTCCTTTCATAATTAAAAACACGTGGATATATTCCTGGCTATAGACTTTAAATCTGAGATACACCCCTTCAATATAGCAGACGAAGCTCTCCAAAGCTCCCTATTTACACTCTTAGTCACTTTGAAATCGATTTGAATCTAGCACTAGTATGACAACACCAATGTCTGCAACTGCAGCTGTCACATGCCGTTCACGCTGTGATGGTGGAAAGCCAGCCAAAAGATTTCGAAGTTCCCCTTTTTCGATATTCCCCCTAATTGGTGCAGCGATTTGGTTCTGTCAGTAATAAATCCTTTAAGATTAATTAAACCGCCGAAACTTACATCTGTTAATATTATATATAGCTATGCTCTGGTCTATGATGATCATCTGGGTCTCACAACATCAACCTAGATACAGTCACACAGATTCGAGTCAATGGGCGGCCTATATCTCTGATATTGGTATTGCAATTGACCCTAGCATGTTAAAAGATTGATTTCTAACCCTAAATTATAGGATCTAACGTATTCAAGCCGTTCTTTATCGCGGGATGTTCAGTTACGGCAGCTATGTTTTCTATATCGCTGTTTTCCGTTCGTATGGCTTACACGGAAATCCAAAATGTCTCAAAAGTATTGGTCTAACCTATACCTAGGTTTCAAATATGATCCAGCGGCAAGGCTAGAGAAGGCACTTGCTATTTTGTCAATTATAGCAGGTATAACAGGTTCCGTGGGCTTGGTGCTCCTATCTATTTTTGACCTGGCAGGTCACCGCAGTGTACATATCATTAGTTTGATATTGTTTATGGCGGGTATATCATTTGGCCTTCTATAAAACATGTGTGTACAAAGTGATTGACATTGGTGTATAGGTGTAATCTTATCAGCTTCCTCTACGATGCACGAGTATTGCAATATCAGGAGGCATTATGAGGACTTTGATATACTCAGGGTCATCTCATTCGTGAAGATTATACTTATTAGTCTTGAGTTTACATTGTGAGTCCTTGAGCGTATATATACATAAGAAGGGCGGTGTTCTCTCGAGGGACTTTGCTAATTCGATGATATGATAATTGTGAAAGAGTTATCCTTCTCGCCGGGTTCACCTTAGGGAAGTGGTACACAGCCGCTACATTTTGCGAATGGGGTTAGTTTTTACCCTTCCCATTACTACAGGATACATGACAAGCTTACCAACTAGCATGTGCATATGTGTATACATTCTATATGCTTTCCTATTTCTTTGATCTCGGACCAACGGCCATAACCAAGAATCAAGCAGAGCTTCTACGGGCCTTGAATTTTAAAAGAAATCATACACGGCTTTTTAACCCACCCCAAATGTCAGAGAGAACGATAGGGCGGTAAACTTTAGACTGGCGGATAGAATGGGGAATACTAGCGCGGGCTTCGGGGCCAGACACTGGCCACAGGTGCTATGGAGCTTGAGGATTTATGTACACTTAACCCACTTCAACTCAGACATGACGGCCCAATTATGATTTGATAACTGGTAGATAAATAGTCTACTCGTAACTCACGAAACCTTTCAGAGTAGTTTTTGGCTTAATTCCAAATCCTCTTTATTTTTTGCAGAGTGCTTTAATATCCGGCACTTGATATAAGGGTTGTTGTCGTACCTTACCTACATTGTAAATAGGCTATGGCTATATATGGAGGAGACTCAATGTGCTTAAAGTAGTAATGTAGATTTGGTTCTTCGTCTAGGGTTAAGTAATTGGTTCGGGCCGGGTAGCTAAACATCTTGAACCTTTGGCTGTGATATAACCAAATACCAAACGTTTTTACAGTACTTAAATACCTTTGGGTGAGTAATTAACTACAGCGTGTTGTACCCAGGGTGTTAGTTTGACCTGACAATACCCAAATGCCTCAGGTTCATATATTTTATCACAAAACAACACGGTCCCTAAATTCAGATTTAAGGTGCAGGACTCCTTTACCACGTCTAAACATAAATTGTGTTGTATTTGGGTGGGGAGTATCTACAGCCCGTGCAAGATGTTACGGTTAGGCGGCAGAACCGTGTAGTAGGGGATCCAGGAAAGCGTTTGTGACAGACTTTTTTTTTTTTTTAATTTTCTCATTATGTTTATTGAACTAGCTCCTTGCGTGGGAATTCATTATGAGATGCATGTATCTGCATACCCACAGCCTAGAGCACTACCCATCGCACCAAGGGACTTTTGGTTGATTGTGTATTTCACTGGTTGGTTTTTATCAGGCCTCACCCTATATATGTACTGCTAGATTCGGATTTTGGGGGCAGGTATGGGTTTTATAGTGGTCTTTGGGACGACCCTCATATCCCGGATTAGAGCAGCGCGTGGCCCACCCGACGTCTATGTTGCTTGCATACATGTAAGCAGTTACCAGAAGAAAACAAAAGGTTACAGCTACATGTACCCGGGGGTGATGCAGCGATCAAATAGTCCATATTCCTCAACGGCCAAGCTACATAGCTAGCAGAATCTAGAGTAAATCTGTGGTAAGTGAGGAGCTGGAGACCCCAGTTATGGTAGGAGCTAACACGAATAGCCCTCGCCTCTCCTTCTACTACTGTCTCCTGTCATAAGTTGTTCTTTTGCGGACTAAGGCTCATATCAATGACTCGGGAAGGCGTGCAGATCTATTCTAGAGACTCATGTATCATACATGTGACTAAATATCTGTGTGTTGTTTTCAAAATTGAAAGGCTGAGTACCTTTCCGCGTTTCTGTGATATGACACATTGGCCAGGCGGGGGTCGTGGCTGCAGGTGGGTGCGTGTGTGCTTGTATGCACAGCTAGCTATGGGTGGGGTTATTGTGTCTAAAAGTTAACAGGGCTTAGCTTAGATCGCGGGTAGGCCAATGGGACTTTTCACACAAGTTGTATAGCCACTAGCTGTTCCCCCTGTTCCTTTGATGGGTTGCATGCCGTCGTGCTTTATGGTTAGTAATTATTTTAGAGTTTTTTTTTTTTTTTTTTTTCTCTCTCTCTCGTTTGATTTTGCGATTCTCGTCCCTCAAAAGCACTGTGTCAAAGGCGTAGGTCATGAGAACTCACTCGATCACGTGCGACACATATCAGCCCGTTTTTGGAGTGCCAAAAAAATTAAAACTAAATATATCCACTTTGTGGCCCCAATAACGCAATGAATACCCAAAATAAAGTTTTTTTGTTGTGCGTAGAGACGAGACTTGAGGGATACAAACGTGTAAGATAGCATGCGGGAACAACCCTCTCCCTGGGCCAGATGCACAACTGCATGTCATGCCAGTCTACCGACAAAGCTAGTATAGTCCGGACTCCGGTACCCCTTCGATCGATCCCAGCCAATGACGGAATCCTGATTCCCGCGCACTACTGAGCGAACCTTCTTCTCCCCTGACACACTGTCACCCATCAAAAAAAACACCTCGACAGGCACTCCCGTTCCCAATTTGCCACATCATCCTTGTGATTTCTTGGATTTCTTGGGACCTACGTAAGCCCGGCCCCCCGACACCCGCAATGTCTTGGCGGATGCATGCATGCACTTTGTTTTGGATTTTGGATTTTAAATTTAGCGAGGAATAGAGTTGAAGGGTTATTTTTTAAGTCTGCAGTCCGAGGATCCGGTGTGTGAGCGAGTGCGTTGACGGTGAAACTTAATTTCATCGTCGGGGTCTCACTCTACATGTATACATACTCGGAGGATTTCATACTCTAAATTTCTGCACGGGCCTAGTGTTGCCGGGAGTGAAGCTACAATGTACTTACATGTAGTACCAAGGACATGTACTCTTCGCTCTACTCTACTCTACTCTAGACTAGGGTGTTGAAGAAACCACCTTCTTGTACCGTATGTAAATCCGTCTGCGTATCCACATACATACAAGTAGTTGATTAACCTAGGAATGCGGCGGTGATCATGACATACACGTTGTATGTGCCTACTCTAGCTAGGGAGGGAGAGAGAGTTGGAATGATCGTTTGGCGGCGAATATTACTCTAATTTTATTTTAAATTGCTGGGCGAAGCGGGGGGCGCGGGATTTGGCTAGTACGCGCGGTTGCAGGGGTCGTGGGTTAGGGTGGTGATGGGGCGAGTGACAAGTGGTGTTGCTTCCAGTGTGGAGACGGGCATGCTTTCGGGGTCATTGCAAAACGAATTCCATGCATGTCCCCTCGTGCCCGGCGTGGCTGCTCTGCCACACACCACCGACTCAGGGCGGCAGGTTGAATATATTCATGGAATGACGGTGAAGGCAGTCGAGAAAGCACTTTAACTTACCCGGAAAGTTTTTATAGCGGGCCACACCAGGCCGTAAGTGTCCTACTCTATCTGAACCTACCTCCGACCTCACTTCACTCACTATCCTTACCCACACTGTCCGCAATTGACAGGCCCAAAAATAGCAAGAAACTCCAAGCAGGGAAACCAAGATGTTCCAACCCCATGGAAAAAAAAAATACCAGTTTTCCCAGCACCCCCCACCCCCGCCCTGTCCCAATTAACCCCAGACTTTTCGCTTTAGAGTAGAGAGTGCTAGCTAGGCACACACACACACAGAGCAGAGTAGCGAGTAAACGGACAGCATAAAGCAACCAAACAAGCTTCCGGCACTTCGGCACGTCGGGACTCCATTGCAACCCGATTACTGATCGGGATCGGGGGGTCGGGAGAATGCCTTGCAACGAGACGAATTCTTTGGATCAACTACCTACGTAGTGCTGCTTGTAAGAGGTTTAAGTTGACGGCACCCATTGATGTCATCGCAGGCGGATATGTTCGAATCGCGGGTGCGCGTGATATTGGTGATCGATGGCGGTCGCTCGCAAGGCGTAGCGGCAACTATCGATAAGAATATCAACAACATGCTTACGTGGATAGCAGGCCAGAAGAAGATGAGGAAAAAAACAGCGCAGCCCTACCGAGAGAGAGCTGAGCCCCACCGCGGCGAGAGAGAAAAAAACGGCGGCGTGGGTGTCAGTTAGTGCGGCGGGGAGTGTGAGGGATCGAATAATAGTAATGGGAATTAACTGTACAGTGCGCCCAAGTGAGTGATTTTCCGAGCAGCTGAAAACAATTGGGGGGAAATTTGAGTTTCGGGTGCCGTGAGTGCCGATTATGTGGCCACACGTGGAAATTTGTGTGATTAGTGAGGGACGTTTGGTTGCGAACAGGTAGAGGAAGTACTCAGTTGAATGAATGGTGGGTAGAAGAAGTAGATACAACGACACTGCCTCGCTTTGGTTTCCATCTCACTGGATGATGATCTCGAGTGGAGATGCTGTTCTTAATTCTGACTGCTATATTACTTACGTACACACTTCTCCCCGTAAAGAGAGACATCGGGATAACATGAGAACAAAGACGTCGATTTGCCCCGATGCATATATGTTGCGTACGCAATTGAAGAAAAAGAAAAAAAAGGAAAAACCCGTTGTCTGGCTCGCACTTTGTGGCTGGCCATCCGGATCTCAAAACTGCACTTTTACATTCGAGTACCTACATTTACCTACACCTGGCTCTACCTCGTACTGTACCTACCTACGTAAGTACATGTATGTAGGGCAGCGATAGGTGAATGGATGGGGGTGTGCAGACCGTTTTTCAAGAGCTTAGCCCTCGAACCCTGGTCGGCAATCAGGCTCTGCCAAGGATTCTGGAACGTGTGTCCGAAACCGGTTTGGCAGGATTGAGTATCCAGGTGTGGGTGGAAATCCCGGACCCTGTTACATTAGACCTTTCTTACATTTTTGTATGTATGAATGGCGGATATGCCGCTACTTAGAGTACGGTTGGTAGGTTGAATGCTGCTGCTGCGGCTGAGCCTGTTGATTTGGGAATTTGCACTTGTCCAATTCCTCTCTTGTGTGTGGCTGGACGTTTGTTGCTGCATGCATGGAGGTGCCCTTCTTCCGTCACAGGTCCGACCAGGGGAGGGAGGGATATCCCTAACCACCACCACCACCACCACCACCACCACCACCACCACATGTGGAAGGCAGTACATACATACATGTGGGTTGGTAGGTACATAGTTTTTAAACGGGGGCAGCAGTTAGAGTAAGAGTGCAGCAGAAAGTTGCTTGGCTTTGGTTTTAGTTTTAGAGTAGAGTAGAGTGGAGTTAGTCTTGGATTCTTCTTCCCCTTCTTCTTCCCTGCGATTTCGTGCACAGGCTTCTTCTAGCTTCGGATCGTTCGGCGGAGAAATGAAAGGGGGGGCAGTGTCTAGCTTGCTATGATGATTATACTTTCTTGTTGGCCTGTCTATGTAACTTGGAGGGAATAGTCTAGTATACCCTGATCTGTGCACATATGTGTGTGTGTGGTGTGTGGGTTTCCTTAGGTGTGGATGATTGAATATATAAGGTCTCGTCCACCCCGAGGGTCATACCCAGAATCTTCACAGTTCCACGCACCAAACCCACCACAACCCACCACCACCACCACTACAACAAACCAATTCTGCTCAGTACATATTACTGCTAGCTACTAACACCACCACTACATACTACACTTCACCCAACAAATACATTTCTCAAGATGCAGTACAAATTCTTCACCGCTCTCCTCCTCACCTCTGCCCTCTCTTCCGTAATGGGTGCTGAGGTCCAGAAGAAGGATATCATGTAAGTACTCTAAATAATCAACTTCCCACATCCCATATCCTATATTACCCCCCCCCCCCCCCCCCCCCATTAATTAATTATCTCTACTAACATCAAACCCACAGCAACACCTCCATTGTCAACGAAATTAACTCCGCTGGCAACAACATCGGCTCCGCTATCGCCACTGCCACCTCTGCCATCGGCGGCGTTACCTCCGTCGTCGGCGGCATCGGTAACTCCATTGGCTCCGACGTTGCCTCCAGGGCCACCTCCGTTGCCTCGAACCTTGCCTCTGACGCCGCCTCCCTTGGCTCCGCGGCCGCCTCAGCCGGTTCTGCCCTCACTTCCGATATTGCATCTGCCGCCTCAAGGGCCTCTGCACGCATCGCTTCCGTAAGGTCAGACATTCGCGATGACCTTACGGCATGGACTACCGTCGTTGGATACACCTCGGTGCTCTCTGGCATTGAGTCTGCGGCGACGGCGGGAACGGCCGCGGCTGCCAGCTACATCTCTGCCCTTCCTTCGTCCGTGGATGCATCATTCAGGTCTGCGGCTGCCTCAGCCCTGAGTAGCGCTGCTTCACAGATTGCGGCGACTTCGACTGGTGGTGCGGCGGCGAGCGCTACTGCTGCTGCCGGTGCCGGGTCAAAGGTTGGTTTGGGTTTCAGCATGGTCGGTGCTGCCGGTGTGTTGGCTGTTGCGCTCGCTTTGTAGGTGGGTGTGGTGCCTGTAGTGTGGGGGTTTCCTTTTTTTTGTTTTTTGTTAGGCTGCATGATACCGGGTTTTTAATGAATGGGCTGTAACATCGGATGTGCATGATTCTTTTTTTTCTTTTTCTATTTTCGGGCGGGTGTGTGATATAGCATTACTGCATGAGACGCACGGGTTTTTCTTTTCTTTCTTGATTTCTGGCTCTGTATGGCTATACGTATATACTACTACTAGTACTACTACTACTACTACAGTGTTCTTTTATATGTAGCTTTTTTTTCTTCAAAAAAAATAAAGGGGAAAATTTAGAACAATTGACAAACAACGTCCGTCACTTTCTCAATTTGTTTTGTATACGGTTGTAAAATATGTACAAAAAGCCTAGGATAGTATATGTGGTAAAATTTCCACCCCCCCATCAAGGCGTTGTCTTTAGCCGTGGTGGATTACTTAACTTCCCAAGTGTCTCCCGGAGTCTCAGCGCCGGACCGAACCCACCCGCCCGCCCCAGCGCCAACGGCGGTATCTAGGCGCCGCTGACGTGTCGCCCTTTTCTTAAGCTTAAATTCAGGGTTGAAATCCTGTAACTATTGTACGGGACATTCATTGAACTCTCAGGAGAACAAAATTTTTGGAGGCACGAGTGATAGCCCGTGATCTCGGGTTGGTAGGTCTGGCGGTGGTGTTGGCGGTCTTGGGACAACTCGAGGTGGGTTATGGGGAGGGGGGTTGGTTTGGGTTTGTGTCTGCGTCTGTCACTGGGTGGGTGGGTACAGGTTGTGTGGTTGGGGTTTTGTGCTGGATATTTGGGGGGGGGGGGGTGCGTCGTTGGCTTTTTTCCACTCCTTTTTTTTGGCTTTTTTGATTTTTTTTGATTTTTTTGCCTATGTGGTGCTCATGTATGCTAGTGGCAGATATATACATGTACATACTTGCCTGACTTTTAAGTGAGGACGGAAGTACAAGGAAGGGCAACCTTAACCTCAACTCTCGACGCCGGGCTGAGTTCGTTGCGTTGCGCCGTTGCACTGAGGTCTACGTACCCCCAGGGTCCTCAAAGTGATGCAACGGCGACAATTACAAAGGACCACAACTCTCCAGCTACTGGTCAAAGTTGGGAAAAAAGTTTATATAGACCGGATTGCATCAGGCAGGGCTAGATAATAAATAGTACGTGGGGACAAAAACGGGGGGGTTGGCTGTGTGCGTCTAGCTTTGGTGGTGGTCGTGGCTTTGGTGGTGGTCGTTGCATCACTTAATTTAAGGACCCCGGGGTACACATCTAATATGTATATACTGTCGTTGGGTTTTCTGAACTCCTGGTCATGGGCCTTTGGTTGGTCGGGGGCCGTGGCCCCTAGCCCTGACTCCAGCCCACCTCATCAAAATCTATAAGGTTGGAAAAGATCTGTTTTACATGTGCTTAACGTGGGGCGGTGAGCCAAGTGGAAGGGGTGGAGGTGAAGGTGGAAGAGGTGGGGGTGGGGTGAGTGTAAATTAAAGAGCACCCAAGGCTACAAAATAATTAAACGATAAAAGAGCCGGCAACAAAAGACTTATGTGAGTGAGTACTCATCCCTCAAGAGCGTCGCTACCATGTTGGGCATTCTCATCACTGCTCCCACCAGGATTTGAACCTGTCGTGGTCATATGACGAAGCCCAGTGTATTACCACTAGACCACGCCACGATGCTTTCGTTTGTGTCGTTGTAGTTTATGAGCCCTCCATTTGTGGAAAGATCTCCTTGGCAACGCACCAAAACCCGTGAACTTACACGTACACAACTCGCGGCCGCGAGGTGTTATATGTACTTTACGTACTAGCGGGAAATTTAGCTAGATGCGGGAAGATTTTACGCATGTTTTCGAACCGATTGGTTGTACTGACCTGGGGCTTGCAGTGGTCCGGCGTGGTACTATGGGATTTATTTAAATTTAACTCAATCTATTAATGGAATGTAAATTGCGCTCATGCTGTGACGAGCTCTATTGCCAGTGGAGAACAGCCTGGTTGGATTTAGGGCGTGTGTATACGTAGCTACTAGGTACTTATATACGTAGATACATATAGCGATCACTACGTACACGATAACGTTGTGGTACGCGTACGAACGCTGGAGTTGATAGAGAATTCATAATTAGAAAGAACCCCCTATTGGCCCGCAGGCCCTAAACTCTGTTTTTTTCCCTTGGGGTTTAATTGGGGGCTGCGTTCATTTGTGTACAAGGAGTAAAATCGGCTGCCGACGCTAGCCCGGTGCATAGAGGAAACCCGCATATATACATGTATTGTACCTCCTAGGATTTATGTAGTTTCGCTACCCCAGAGATTTCTAGAGGGTACAAAGGACTTTTGTGCTACGGAGATTACTCTTGGGGGTTCAGGTGCCACGAAAGCTCTTGGGCGCATATCAGCCCATATCATAGCATTTTAAAGACTGCAAAACTATTGGAGGAATCAAACATTGAAGCGCTGCTAAAATGGCTAAGCGGCGATTATTTATTTATTTATACTTTAGACGCTAAGCGGCGATTGATCAATTGATCTATATATGTTATTTTGGTAAAATACATGTAGTTATTTTTCGACTAGCTGGCCCGCATGTGAAGCACAGGTGGGTTTATGGTTTACGGCCCCAACATCAGGGACTTCTGATATATATTATAGCTCGACCTGCCCTATATATCGCCTTCCGGTGAGCTTAATTCCTAGTGTAAACTGAACGATATTCAAACATTTAAATTATAGAGCATCCTACATCGCTAAGCTAAGAGAGAAAATTTCATGGAAAAATGCATGTCTTTTGTAATTTGGCTATACTGTATTGCACTTCATAGTGTTTGAGTCTTTAATTTTGACTGGTGGTTTTGGAACTCCCCAACACATAGTGATATCCAGGTCCAAGTCGATCAGCATTGAACAGGAATGGTGGGGTGAAAGTTAAAGCCCTTTGCCCATAAATGCATGTATATCCCACAGGGCCTAAGTCTAGCTTTGGTTTCATAAAGCAGAAAACTATTCTTTTAATGCTACATAGTACCTACTACACAACACATGTAGTAATGTATGAAGTAGTGGGGTGTTAAAAATAACCGGAAATTACCAGCCTCGCAACGAGGTAAATGGCCTACAACAACGAGATTTTGAAAGTGCCACCGGCCCTTGAGCCCGTATTAAAACCCTAGACCATATAACTATAGAGGGTCACAGAATTGAAATCCCTTGTTTTATTTCTCTGATGGTTGTGGTAGGGCGGTGTTGAAGTTGCGTTCCCATACAAAAACCTACCATATCAATCAATCAACACATGTAGTACATGTTCTTGGCGGTTTAGCCGTCATAGAACATCACTCGAATGGATTTATGATCCACGCCAAGTCTATCCATTTTGGTCTAGCTCTGAAATATGGGTGTCGCATAGGTTGTTGCCGTTGCTAATTAATCGTAGAGATGTCTTCTCCATGCTTTTCTAGAAGGGGAAAAATTTAAAAGGTGTTCCAGCGGTCGAGGTTTCTGACAGCGTTCGAGGCTATTTCTTCAGCCTACTACTGTATCTGACCAGACACGCCATTCTTTGGAAGAGGGGGGTCAATTGCAAAAGATATGGAGAAGATCTCGCTCGGTATTTAGTAACCACTCTCCTACATGCAAGCGTTCTGTTTGCGTCAAGAGTGGGCATGGTGGGCGAGTATACTGCCCAGGAAGAAACCGGTGCATGAGCAGCGACATTATTCTTGGTATATCTATTATCTATTTGATACACGTAATAAGAAGGACATGGCTCTGAAACTCGTTGGACTAGTCGTATACTTAGCTTTGGGTTGCTTTGCGTGCCCCGGGGGGGGGGTAGGATATGTGTGCCGTTGGAGGTCATCATTGTTGCTCGACAATATCATTTTTGCCCCGCAAATAAATGTGGCTACTCGATACACCTATCTAGTAGGTGTTGAGTAACGACAGTAACCCCTAAATCCAAATTGATATCCAGTTGCTAGGACAATTTTCTATGTTGACAAAAGCCGCTTTCACCAAGCTTGGCAACGCATTGCAACCCAACGTCCATCAACCTCACCTCTCTCTAACTTACCTTCTGCCCCACCCACATCATTCACCACCTACAAACATCCCCAAATCGCTCTTGTTCATCTCTTTTTGTTTCTATTTTCCGCAGCTTTTTCGGTCCTGCTGTTCAGGCATTTAAAGATTTGTAGGTTTTTGGTTCGAATTCCGTGTTTTCTGGGTATCCGGCCTGTGCTAGTGATAATGCGGAGGTTTCCGCTTGGTATATTCCCACTAACACGTAATCATAGCTGCTCTTTACTAAATCAATCACTACTAAGATTTAAGATGCTTAAAATTGATCGGTTCAAGAAGAAAGTGAGTTTTCCATGCTCTCCTGCTCCTTTTACTATCCTATTTTTACAAAGATTTTATCCATCGCCCACTATTTCCCTTCCCTTCAGATCTACCCTCCTCTGCACGAGAATTTATCCCTGCCCTAGTTAAAAATGTATCCCTAACACCTTGTGCCGTGTAGCATGGGAAGAAACATGAGCTAGCTGAAGTTCAGATGTGCCATGTCCAATACCACACTCAAAACCAACCTGGCCTCAAGGAATTCAACTCCGGTAGTACGAGTAGCCGCTTGTTCCCCGCTATCGGGGAAAAGTATACTGCTGGTACTACGGTCCTTTGGTCGAGTGTCATCGCAGGGCAGGGCACAATGATTGTAGCAAACCCGGATGTTGTAGCTACATGTAACTTGGGTGCCTCTCACCCTCCCGGAACCACTCATCCCCCCACCCTCTCAGCCCTTCAAAAGCTCTCATTAGACTCCAAGTGCATTGCTGTTCAGAACAGGCCTGGTCTTGCTACTCTCTTCCCTATCGGGTCGGGGTGTGAGAGGTTTGAGATCGGCCCCCGTCCGGATATCTCGACGATGGAAAGGAAATTCTTCAAAGTTCCCGTTGCACGATATGGTTGCCAGAAGGGGTCCTCGCATCTTCCAAAGACCCTTCTAGTTGACCTGAAGAGGCCTCTTCCCTCTTTGGACATTACCAAAACCTCTCATACCCCTTCAACCCCACTCCCAGACAATAAGATCGACCCCTCCTCACCTTGTATCTCTGAGGTAGCTCCTCCTAGTAGGACCCTCGCTGAACCTTTTGTCACTGCAGTCCCCATCTCTTCAAAAACTTCAGATATCACTACTGAGTCAACTCAGTCCGGTGGTATTATCACGGAGGTTGACGTTTCTAATTGTTTGGACAATACATTTACTATCTTTACGCTTGATGGTACATACTCTCCATCTTCGGGGTCGGTTCACTCCAGTGAATGTACCGACACAATCAATGATCTTGAGCTTGAAATGATGGGATCCATCAATGGAGGATGCAGTTCGGTCGATACTCCGTCTCAGGCGGATCCTGATGCCACTTCAATCTCCGAACCGATCGGAATCTCGACCCAAGAGCAAGAAGTCATTAGGGAAGAGGCACCAAAGCCTCCTGCACAGCCTAACCCCCCTATAGCAACTGTCCAGAGCAACAAAAATCTTTCGCTTGACGATCTTGTAAAAGACGAACGCCTCGCTTGGGCTGGCACGGAAGAATTTCGTTCAAAGAACAAGAGCGTCGTTCCTGATGACGTCAAGGATAACTCCAAAGTTGGAAAGCTTTCTCTTTCCTCTTCCCTAAAAACAGGGACAGTAGATGAACATATGCTTGAGAGGAGGGAGGGCATTTCTGTCGAAGAAAGCAAGGCCGGTTTCGACATGGTTAATTTGCCAGTCATGAAGACCTTTAGGCCTGGCTTCGGCAGGCGTGCTGCTCCAGGTTCTATCCTTATGAAGCAACTTGCTCTAATTAATAAACAAATTAGTGCCGAGCCTTTAACCCCCTTCAAAGATGCCGATCCTCAGGCTCCTCCTTCCGACTTCAAGCTCTCCAGTTTGAGTGGAAGGCCCTTGCCCCGTGTTCACAAAGGTGAACAGGTAAAAACCACTGCCGGATCTTCGTCCCGCAAGGGAATATCCCACACTCCTATTACCATCCCTCATATTGTCTCGTCACAATCTATTATATCCCAATCTGTCTGTAGTGCTCAGGCCGAGCCCAAAGTGCTACAGCCTCATCTCCGACCTAAATCCCAACCTATACAGAAGTCTGTCAAGGACTCTGATGAATACATCCCCCCTCATCTTCGATGCAGGCCTGCACATAAACAGCAGGCAACAGTCAATGAATCTGCTAGAAGTCCCTCCCGGGCCAAGGCTGCGATTAAAAGTACCCCCGGTAACTTTGCGCCTAGTGTCAGCAAGTCGTCACAACCTATGTCGAATTCTTCGTCTAATTCTATACAAGGGGTTGCCAAAGGACCTGTTACTCGACGCGAGTCGGATGCTACTGAAACCTCTGACGATTGTGTGAATAGAGTAGCCAAAGACATCCATTCAGACACTTCAGAAAGTTCTGGTGTCAGGACACCCAAGGAGCCTGACGTTGAATTCCCGGTTATTGTCGAAGCCTCCGCTCCCCCGCGCTGTGCCGGTTTTGCAAATCGTTCTCCAGCGGGGATTGCCCAAAAAACTTTATCTGATGCACAAATAGAAGCAAAAGGTCAGACTCTTGTCACGGCGCACAACCCCGGGAGGGAGTACCCTCTCAGGACCGAGAAAGGATTTGTTGAACTCCCTGTTATGTACACATTCTGTGATGATAAAAGTTGCTCTTTTCGTCAAAACTATCAACCGGTAGGAAAATGTCTCCATCCACCCTTTTTCTCCTTCAGTCACTGATCTTTTCATTTTTTCAGTGCGAGAAATCACACGTCAGGCCGCCACAATACTATATTCCTTTCAATGATGTAGTTTGTTCAGAGTTTATTCTGCACGGTAGTTGTTCAACTAGTGCCAAGCGCTGTCTGCATGGTGCCCACCCATGCCCATCCGAAATCCGGTAATATCCTCCTGTTCTAGTTTAAATTTATAGTTACCTAGCTAAAATATGTTTATTGGATTTTATAGTTTTAATAAATGTCATAAGCGAGCTTGCCCCAATGATCATTCAATTACAATCAGTCCATCTGGCGGTATATACTCGGTATTCCCAGGACAACCACAGGCAATACCTACGATTAACACCTTAGAAGAGCCGTTCCCCACTATTATCAAAAGTCAGACTGAATACAGCCTTGACCCCCCGGGTCTATCTACCAAATTGGGCCCTCGGAGTGATAACGACTGGTATGACTTCACACGCATAAGTATACTCCCAACAGTGGACGAAATCATCAGTAGTCGCCCTATTTATCTGCCCCATAAAGGTTCAATGTCCAGCGCACACGAAGTCTTTGAGGTCGGTTTCCGACATCAACGCGAGGCAGTGCTTGGTCAGGTCAGGCTAGCACTTTCACACCTGATCAAGAAAATCATGAGGGGAGAAAATTTTATGACTGGCAGTCAGGGTGGCCAGGACCCAGTCTATAGGGTTTATAAGAACTGTGTGATAACTCACGGCTTCGTTGAACAATGCCGAATCCCTACTCTTAATTTTGGTCTCCGTTTCTCCTCTCCTGGGAAGGAACAAATCAGAGATGAGGCTGTTTTACGCATTGGTCATCTGTTGGCTCTTGTGGTTCAATCCACTAAGGGTATCTCATTGATTTGGCTCCAGGCCACTCAACAATGGTCAAATAGAGATGAAAATGGGAATGTCTCAAATATTGGTAGGCAAATTACTGGTCTCTTTTCTCTAGCATTGCTAATAAATAAAGTAGGCCGTGTGGATGTGAAGGCGATAAATAAAAATACTCAAAAAGAAGACTTAGAAAATCTTCTTTCTCTGCAAGCTGATCAGAAAGAATGCCTGTTGGTTGATTTCGGCGGTGTTCTTCCGGAAACTTTCATGAATGTCCTTTCTGCTATCCAGAAGCTTAATAACGGCGTACGTTCTTTTTTTGCCCAAAACCTATTTCAAGGAGAAATCCCTGAAGTTATGCGCCATACCCCAACATATTTGCATGGGCAAGAGATCGATTTCTCTTCTCTTGGGTTTGAATACAAGTGCAGGTTTACACCAGGCCAAGTTGGGAGAGATGTGTTGGTAGAAATCAAGAAACGACTCTCTCAGAAAAACTCCGAAGGGATTACTTTTACCGCGGGTCAGATCGAGGCACTCGTCAATTCCTTCACCTCCCGACTATCATTTATTCAGGGCCCCCCAGGTACGGAAAACCCAGATATTAATTTCTTTCGTCTATGGATCATCATTAATGTCATTTTAGGAACCGGAAAGTCTTTTATTGGTAGATCAATTATAAAAACGCTGGCAGTCAATCGTCGCGCTTGGAAGAATGATAAAACGACTCCAGTACTCTTAACGTATGTCTACCGACTTCCTTTAGCATAATCATCAAGTTTTACTAATTCCCTTTCAGAGCACAGACAAACCACGCGCTGGATGAGACAATCGCTGGGTACATTAAGTCTGGCCTTAAGGTTGCACGGTTGGGTATCGCTCCCGGCAGCCAGGCTGCTAAGCCTGAACATATTGCGTTTCAAAGCTATGCGCTCCCGAAAGAAGTCTACGAACCAATTAATAAAGCTTACAACCAGGCCCGCACTCAGGCCGGGGCATCTAGCAGGGAGCTTGAGTTTCTTATGGGTGAACTGACCAACTCTTCGGTAGCATGGCGTCGTCTGGGACCCTTCCTGCAGAAAGAACATCTAGAATTTTATGAAGCCTTTGTGAAGATTTCTGGTGGAGTGCGTGAAGCCGAAGGGTTTATATCATGGTCAAACGACGAGGGGGTACAACCGGACTCTCTAGTTGAGGGCTTGAAAGCAACCATTCCGGAAGGGTTCCAGGGCTCGGGCTCGAACATAAATGAACTTGACGTCAATCTTCAAGACTCATCTTCTACTGATGAAGGACTTGATTTATGGAAGTTTACCCCTAGTGAGAGGCAGGAGCTTATTAGTGGTTGGAAGAAGGACCTCGACTATACTCTCGGTCGTAATATCGAAATAGCCAGAGCGAAGCTTGAGGAATCTAGCCACAATATGCGAATTTTCTCTGCTAAAGAAACAGCGGCCAAGATCATGGGTTTTGGTAAATCTCTATCCTTTTCTTTTCTCTTTCAAATTTTTCTTTGTTTCCTTACTAATTGGGGGGGGGAATATATAGGTATCGATGTTGTGGCGTGCACTTGTACTCGAGCAGCTCGCGAAGTGGAGCTTTTGAAATATCTAGAAATAGAAGTTGCAATTGTTGAAGAGGCTGCGGAGATTGTGGAGCCAATGGTTCTCCCTATTTTTGGGGGTACATTGCAGCAGCTAATTATGATTGGAGATCATCAACAGCTAAAGTAACGCCCTACTTTCCCTTTGTTATGAGTCTGCTAACGTAATTTTAGGCCGTTCTGCGACTCTCCCGGGCTTGCGGGCGGGTATTATAAACAGGACCAATCTCTATTCGAGAGATTAGTTAGCCCATCTGCAGGTACTCCAAGCGTTGTTCCTCTAGCCCTTCTTGATTGCCAAAGAAGAATGCGGCCGGAGCTTGCTGGCCTTGTGCGATCTTTAGGACTTTACAAAGGTTACACCGATGGTGATAATGTCAAGTCTTACCCTGATGTCCCAGGAATGGGGGGCAAGAATCTCTTGTGGTTAGACCACAATTCTCCTGAATCGTTTTCTGGGAGGTCTTATTATAACAACCATGAGGCCGATATGATTGCGGGGCATGCTGCACACTTGATCAGGTGTGGTGAGTTCGGAATCCGAGATGTGGTGATACTTGTATGTCCGATTAACCATCCTTTTCTACATATCTGGGTCGTTACTGATAAGATTAAAATAGACACCCTACCGTGGACAGGTTGCGGTAATCACCGAGGCCCTTAAAAAACAGGGGGCGTTTGGTCTTAGGATTTCAGCTGAAGACATGAACTGTCTAGCTGTGAGGAACGCCGAGTATAAGGTACCACAGGAGTCTGAACAGAGTGATTTCACATGGGTCAATGTTGATATCTTAGATGCTATCCAAGTTACTACGATGTTCGTACCATCGCCGCACTAAATGTCCTGTTCCCTAACTAACAGCTGTGACTAGTGATAATTACCAAGGTCAAGAGGCAAACGTAATCCTCTACTCTGCCGTTCGCAGCAACAATGATGGGCGTCTAGGGTTTACGGATATCACAAATCGCGCATGCGTTACTCTTTCGTAAGTTTATATCACAATCATGCAATTTTCATTCAAACTAACTGTGTGTAGCCGGGCACGACATGGAATGTATATTTTCGGCAATGCCGACACCGCACAAAATAGCAAAGATTCTTGGAGCAGGGTTATTAATTATATGAAAGATCGACGGATGGTGGTTGCGGAATTACCAGTCCAGCAATGCAGTCGTCACAACGGTCAGACTCATATGATCAGATGCCCAGCTGATTGGGAAAGGTTGAGACATACTGAATGCGTTGAATTACGAAGTACTGTGCTGCCTTGTGGCCATGTTGCCGACTTTCCTTGTAACGCCAGGGAAACCCATGCCCATTGCCCTGATTGCAAGAAGGCTCTGGAGGAGAACACGCCTCTTGTTAGTGTCGCTGATAATAGTCTTCAAAGTATTGATGTGACAATCTTCCCGCTACGTATGTTTCACCTATCAGTATTTTAATTCAGAAAGCCCAGCTAATAGGTTTTGAATAGATATATGCGAGCTTGATTTAGAGGGCACTGCAGAAACCACAACTATATCTAGTCATGAGCAATGGTTCCTTAGCACCTCCCGGTACTTCCTTTCCAATGCCGACGCACTCAAAGATGGCCAACAGAATGGGGTACCGTCCCGTACAATCTTCCTTCAAAGCCTCAACCTATCACAAAACGGTAACAAGGAGAACGAACGGATGTTCGCCGAAAGATATGTAGTTTTCAGGTCTTTCCACGAGAAGTATGAGATAGGGCTGAAGCAGGCTAAGGTTGTTGAGCAAGATTTTGGTACGACAGGGCTGGTTTCCCGGATGGATGATTTAAAACGCTCCATTCGTGATGCTATTGCCGATGACTACAATTTTATCCTCTCGGAACTGATGAAGATGGCGAGGCCTCATAATAATGTCCGAAAAATAGCGGAAGCACTGAGGCAAGCCCTCAAAGAGAAATTCGAGTGAGAGAGCTATCTTTGCAGGAAATCTTGTATTTATTCGTTAATTAAAAATGTTGGAATACTCTTACTCATGGGATACGTGTCTGGTCAAGAGAACATTATTTTATTAATTTCGTAATTTAGAGATACGGGGATTTCATTCCTCTGGTATTACGGTATTGAGTGATAGTATTATCGCGAGCACTGTGGTTGGGATCAGATTGTCTTAGACTTTTTTTGGCTTGGTCAGTGTCAGTGGGGTCTTTCCAATAATTCTTGTCTCATAGTCTCTATATTTGTAGCGAGTAACAAGAGGATGTTTTTGGATGTAGTTGGGTTAGGGTTTTACAGCGACCTTTGTCAAAATTTTATTTTCCAGCATTTTGTCAGGGTCTGGGGCGCCGTTTTCTCAAAAGAGGGGGTTTCTGAATGAAATCTTGTCCCAACCACAGAGCCCGCGACAGTATATGGAAAGGGTCCCAGATGAGTATTCGGTACAGGAACTGAGTGACATTTCGGTGCGATGATACCTTGGTTCTCATGATCCAATCTCTGCGAACTACGCGTACTTTGGTCAAGTTCCTGGCATATTTTCCCTCACGGGCGACTTTGACCTTCACCTATCGTTTCGGTCTAGCTGCACAGAAAACACCGCTCTTCGACGTTATATGATGGCTTTTAAGGTTTCATCTAACCACAGACCACTCTGCAGGCGTTGGTCGTTAATCTGAATGGAGGAGTTCGTCAAGACGTGTAAGTTAATCCCCCAGCTTTACTATTCTAAGGTTTAAGTGTTCTGCCTCAGCTTTAATTACAAACTTAACACCAACCCATCCTTCACCTCTACTTTGATTTAGTTTTGACCTTAGCTGAAAAGTAGTTACTAGGTATCTGGACATTACTCTTATTTCTAGATTGCAACCATCTGTTTCTCCTTTTCCTCTCTACTGTTTCTCAACCATACCTTCGCCGCTTCATAACTCCCCAAGTACAACCCGCTGCCAAACGCCGTCCACCCACCTCTCAGTGCACCACCTCTCATCAATCCCTTCCACCCCTCATCTCTCAGAATCTCCTTCACAACCTGGCGAGTACGCTTCCTCTCAGACCCCTCCGACGACTTGCGAGATGCCGACAGCATAATCCTCGTCTTGACAACATCTATCGGCGTCGTGATGACCGCTGCCACACATCCCGCTGACCCAGCACTCACCGCTGCGCCGACCCCCGTCTGGAACGGCGTTGAATCCTCCGCCAGCAGCCGCTTCTTCATCGCCTCAAACACCGGGAACTGCATCGCTGTGAAGGGAAGGTTCCGCCCAACGAGTGTCGTGTAGCCCCGCCATAGATATGACACGCGCGGTATCCGACGCAGTGCCTGCAGCGAGGACGAGCTCATGTTGAGGCTTGCAAGACCAGACGTTGTCGCGTGTGCGCCAGGTCGGGGCGCAGCATGCGTGGCGGTAATGATTTGGGCGTTCTGCTTTATCACTTCGGCGGGGGTGATGATGGCGCAGGAGCAGACCTCAGCGAGGGACGAGGAGAGAACGGCCGAGTGCGTGTGCGATAAAAGGAATTCATAGGTGGAGAAGAAGACGCCGGCTGGCGGTCCAATTGTGAGTGGACGTTGAGATGGAAAAAAGAACAGTCAGGAACCAACTAACCAGCGGGCGCAGTGGCGATTACAACGCTGCCGACGCCTTGATAGAGGCCTTTATATAGCTGCGGGTTCCGCCAAAATGTTTGCCGGGCAGTCGCAGTACCTGGGCTCTCTTTCTGGAGGCGTGTTTTCAGCGTGTCGAGGGGATATATTAGGAGGTCTACGGTAAACGCAGCGATCGCGCCGGCCTGTGGGAGTGGGCGGTCATGCAGATGTCAGTTTGAACTGTCAATCGACTCGGCGTTAGGAAAGAGAGATACGTACGAGCAGAATATCGGTACTCGACATTTTCACGATATGTTGAGGATTTGGAGGTCGTTATTAGGTCTGGAGATAACTTTTTGTTGGTTTCTGTTTGTCGGGTTATGACGTCACTGGTAAGTTCTCCAATCATTGGCGTCACCGTATCGATAAGCGGCGGCGGGTATGCAGGGTCCATTAGCTGAAAAAGAAAACAAAAAAGCATCGGGTGGTTAGGTGCTATGCGCCGCCGCCGATCGCTGAGAGTGGTGAGGGGTCTGGAGTAAAACATTGCTAATGCATACGCCTTGGGGATAATACACGGGTTATCCTAATGCTCAGTTAGACAGCTGTTGCCTTTCGTCTTGCTGCTTAATTTTGCGATTAATTTAGCAACATAGAGCGGTGGAGACGACAACGGCTTTATTTGGGCTAGTGGGGCTGGAGGTCTTCGCTGTTCAGTACAATTTGGGTTCTTTGATCATTGACCATCTCTACAGCTTTAATTAAGATAGTTTACGTTTGCGCGCCACCACCGCCACTACCGCCCTACATACACGCCGGAGCGAGGGGGCCAACTAGCGAGCTGCGTCGATTTTTCTTTCTTTTAGAATTCTGCCAATGCACATTGGGGAGGGGGGGGGGGGGAGTATTCACTTGTTTGAACCACCCTCTAAATGTCCGTTGTGAGATGTTAAGATCAGCTTTCACTGTATCCGGATCCCCTAGATCTGTTGGCGGACCTCTAACTGGGAAAGCCTGAGATTCCCCACTAGGCGCCTAGGATTCGTGCTACTATTTTGTTTATTTAGCTTTCATTGTCATGCCACGCGGCCTAGTGTAGGTAAATTGGGTGAACGTTTGGTGAAGGTCTCAGATAGTCCCAGAGGTGTGGTTGGCATTAAGCCTCGATGTTTGAAAATGTTAAAATTGTCGGATAATAAATTTTACGAGAACAGTTCCTATTTAAGTGTAAATAGGGTTAAGATGGTTAACAGGGCTTGTGGACCAAGGGAGGGCGGGGGTCTACGGATTTACTCACCTGGAAGTCTTCTCGCGACCCCAATGACCAAAATAATACACGATTAGCCATTGGAGATACAGATATCATGCAAGATCTGTAATTTGACTTCACGCTTCAGATTTGAACACTCTCAGAATATCCACGGGGTGTCCTCAAGTATAACTATAGTGCCGGTCGATAAATTCTCAAGATTTGCGCTTGGACACAACCACTTTTAAATTTATCAAATCTTTGCTTACAACAACTCATTCAACTGTACTCAATCTGAATTATGTTTGGCATAATTTATGACATGCATACTACAACATAAAGACCTTGTACATGTTTTCTATTTCGTTAGAAGCCTCCTCTTTTTTATAACAGGTACGTTTATAAGAGATACGCCGACAGTATTGTTTGTATCTTTTAAAGAAGGTAATAACCCGAGCCCATGCGAGACACTGAATTGGCCCGGTCGACACATTGCCCATCCGTTGGGGCTAGAGTAGATGCCTTCGCGGGTTCACTTTCGAGGAGGGTTTTGTTTTCGGAACCTGTGTATGCATGACTGATATCTAGCTCCCCTGGGGAATCTGGTACAGGGACTGCCGGTGATGAAGAGGTGTTGCACTCCTGTGGAATCCGAGGAGGAGCTTCAAGGGTTGCCGGGTTGATGGAACGCTTGTTTGCTGAGCTATCGTCATGGTGCGTGGCCGCATTATAGATGAATGCAGCGTCCCTGATTGAATCAAGATTATAAGGAAGAGAAGATGGTAGGGGTATCGGTAACTTGTGTGAAGGGCTATCATTGCAAGGCAGTGGGGGAGGTGGGGGTGCTTTCAGCTCTACGGTCACCGGTGAGCTATGGTGACGCTTAAGAGGAAGATAGGTATCGCTTGAGGGTGCCTTTCTTTTGCCATGGATGGATAGGTCTGACGGGTTAAAATCAGTTGGATGCCTGGAGGAAACTGAGTATTCCATAATGCTATCGTTGGTCGCTGCAGAATTTCCAGCCTGAGAAATCTGTACTCCCCTAGGAATCTCGTGCTTATCTGGGGTTCCAAGGCTGGAAGAAGGCATGGAGATAACGACGCTGTGATTAGATCCATGGATACGTAGCGCCCCATCTGCCGCGGGCTGGGGTGTGCAGTCTTTGAATAATCGAGCGTAGCGAAGAGCAAAGTAGGTAGATGCCTGAAGCCCGGCTGCCCGGCTTCCTTGTTCAACAATGGGCGAGGCAAATTTCAAATCGCCACCGAGTAAATCTCCTTGGGTTGTAGAGACTTGAGGAGGCGTCGGAAACGGCTGTTCGTTTGTGATATAATGAAAATTCCCTTTAGGCAAGTCAGGGAGGGGCTGCGCTAGAGGAAAGGATCCTATAGCGGTTACAGCAGTTCTTCTATCGCTGCTCGGATCGGTGAAAAGTTTAACAGGCCAGTGCTTCCGACCATCCTTCATGATAGGGCCATGCCGTCCCTTAAAGATCAGGGTTAGGTTAGCATATATAAACGCCATTACTTATCATGGAAACTTACTTTGAGGTGCTTATTCAAATCATGATGGCGCTGCCACTTCCGTCCGCAATAGTCACACACATGCTCAAAGTAGGGTATATGGGTGTGTAGGTGTGATGTAATGTTGTCTCGCTTTTTAAATTGTTTTCCACAGCCATTCCAGGAGCATTGGAGATTAAGTACCAATTTTGCTCTTCCCACATGTGTTTCTGTTACGTGGTGCTACAACGTTTTTCAGGATTTAGTACCGTTAAAAATATGTAATTGAGTTTGAAACTTACCCGCAAGAGCATTAGATCAGCAAAGGACTCGTTACAAGTGGACCATCGACATCGGATAGCTGTACTGCTAGAATCAATCGAAGGGCTGCTCGTGGGGAGTTCATTGTCGACTAGTGTCCCAAAGGCTCCCTGTCTAGGAGGAAACGTCAAAGTAGAGGGGACAGTAGCGTTGAGCGGCTGCTCAGGATAAGTAATAGTCCTAGATAAATATGGGACTGAGGCGGGCCATTTCAAAGTAGTTTGAGCGGGATCCATTTGGGTGTAATTAACGAGATTGTCGAGAAGATCGGTATTAGAGTGGTTATATTCATGGGTTCCAGATATTAATGTAAATTTCTCTGCATTTGTAGGAATATCTGTAGCTGTAGGATCTTGAGGGGATATTGAAAATGAGGCCTGCATAGAGGGATTCTTAGAGTCAGATGTTGAATCAATTAGGTATAGGATAATACTGGAAACTTACAGTAACAGTTTGATGTAGAGTATTGGAATTTTTGGCTTGCGTGTCTTGCGAATTGTAAAGAGATGCGTTGGTATTCTTACCAGATTCAACGGGATGAGATCCTGGACAGTCAAGAAGCCTGGGATCAAGATTATGTATGACGCCAAACACATTCTTATTCTTGGCAACCTGTTCCATTGCTTGCACGTCGAACAAAGTTATGCGATTCTACCAGATAAACGGACAAGCGCATGGAAGAAGGCTAGAGGCGAGCTAGAAGTAGATAAAAGGAGTATGATGGAGGGGTGTGTTAACAGTGACTGAAGTAATCCGCATGGGCAACGCGTATAACGTTACCCGGCGACAGCGTTGGATGGGACATAGAATGCAAACCCACATACATACATACATACATGTACTTACATGAATACAACAAACAACTGCACGTACATTTAAAGCATACAACTAGGCCTAGTACATCTAGTTCCTACTGGTCCCAAATTATTTGATGTAATTGAGTTTTATAATACTTTTATATTTAGTCTATGGCTATCAAAAGGCAGAAGTATTGAATACATGAAGTAGGTTTAAGAACGAGAGAAGTATTATACAAAGGCTGCGCTGCGGCTGAGAGATACACCCAGGCTCTTAATCTATATTCTTGAGTGATTGGTATTCTGGTATGTAAAGGTAAGTTTGGATAGAGAGGCGGTACACCTTGGGAATTATATCTTCATGCATGTACAGCCACTCACCAAAAGCGCTCGGGATTCTGATTTAATATGATATGTCTGGCTCAGGTTGGTTATCAAACTGTGCATTAAAATGTTTAAAATCTCAAGCCACTAGTACTTAATGTAGGCTGAAATCAATATTAGATGTTCATGGTGTTTATATCCTCTGTTATCACGCTTCTATAACTCTTAGATACATTTGAGCTCTCTGATCTAGCTCTGTAAGTCACATTGAGCACTGAACTGACATCTTAAATATGAATCACGGACACTTTTGAAGAATGACTGTAGGTATACATGTATATATAGCTTGCGCATCTGCGCTAGCTAGTTCGTCGAGAACACCTATTTAATTCCGTCATGATAAAAGATAAGGTAGTCGTAACTCACGGTCGGTGTACTGGTGCGGCCGGAAACCTAGGGTTGCTGGCAACGACGTCCGATATCAGCGCCGGCTGGGGATGTATGTAGGAGGTACTGGTGTGAGAGGGCGCTGCTTGTTACAGGGAATCCCTGATGTGTTCCTCTATGGCCTGGAATAAACGTTATTGAGGCTTGAATAATATATCAAGATGTAATTAATTAGCGGCGGGAAACCTGCCACCCGAGGGGGTATAGGGCCATAGGAGAAATTTTGGAGAATAAAGGTCTATGTAATACCGCTCTTGGACTTTTGAGCTGTATACCAGCGGAGGTAGAATTAACCGTAGGGTCTGGGTACAATCGTGCTGCCAGTTATGAGGAAGTGGAATTAGATTGAGCATAACAAGATTTTAGCAGCGTCTTCTTTAACGCCGGTCCTGTGCATAGGGGTAAACAATATGTATGCATGTATGTACAGCCCTGTTCGAAAGTCCTGGCACCCTACTATATTGTGTCTGCTTATGAATTCTAACCCACCAACAACATTTCTCCTGCGCATAATCAAAAATTGTTAGGTATGGCCGCAACGAAGATATTGTAGCTCTCTGTTATAGTCATAGTAATGGGAGAGTTAGAAAGTAGAAGAAACACCCTCGTACTTTTGACCCGGGGGTGCCAGGATTTTTCGAATGGGGCTGTACAGTGTATGTATATGGTAATTTAGGTCGTTTTCTAGCCACGAAGAAAATACTCAATGCTTATTTCCCAAAACCTATCCACTATATTCTCTCCTTTGACTTAATTGAGTGAATTGCGGCAAAGTCAAATTAGGAATCCGGCTCCGAGCGCACATTTTTAATTCTGATCTTATCTAGATAGGGGCTCCCTCATTGAGGTTTTGTAGAATCTGCATGACTATTTCTTTTTACCTTCCAACTCCTCCCAAACATGTTACTTATAAAGCTTTTAAACAGCATTTGCACTTGTAATTGCCTCTTCAACTCTTCATTGTATCTTGGCATCATATTCTATCACTCGGAGGTGACTGGCTTAGTAAAGAGACGAGTGATAGTGTGTGAGCCAAGAAAAGGTTGTCTCGTGTTAACATGATGCGCATCGTACAACATAGGCTCACCGCCCTCCAAAAGGAGCTGAGGACAGGGGGGTGGAAGGGGCGGAGAGGTATTTGATAGGAAGAACATCAATTTCCTCGTCTAAGAAGAACAAACATCCGGCCAGAACACTTTATGCTTTGGAGGAGTGAGTCTATGGTTCTCGTTTCAGGATAAGTATTAACTCTGCTTAAGTATGGAGTTTCTACAGGGAGGCGATATGATGAGCATGCCTACCAGGTACGGGGGTTTTACTGAAGAAGTCCCGAGATTTCAAATGGCGGAACTTGTTTCGGCAATCGAATGATCACTGATACATCGTAAGTTGGTAGAAATATCAATAAGAACTGGGAACTAACAAGAGTATAATTGCTTTCCCGACGAGGCCGAGTTTATCTCCCCTCAATATACATCACAGTATGAAGCTTCGTTGGCAGGGCTAGTGGAGGCTAGGTAAGCGAGGGGGGTGGCTTTACCATTTATGGGGTACACCTAGATCTAGACTAAAAGATGTAATCTTACTGTATCGTATATGACAAATACAAATGATTGTAGCGGCAACGTTGGCAGTTGCAATGTGTGACTGGACCTGGCTAGAGAAAAATTGTCAAGGCTCTTGTTGCCGGCGGAGGTGTGGGGTCGTGGGGTTCTGCAGGTTGTGTCGGTCTGTTCCTGCTCAACGTTTTTATGATACAGTCCTTTGAGAAAGGAGGGTAATATTAGTATGCAAGAAGGCCTGAGCATAGGGAGATACGATAACTACATGTACGGAACTTAGTTCCCAAAGTTACATCTGACGGGATGTAATCAATAAAGGGAGGAGCTAAAACACCTTCTTTGAGAAATTCACCAAATAGTGAATAAAAGTAAAGGTGGGGCTGGACCCGACCTCTCAACTCTACTTTATTCGGTGGTACATGTCGGGCCATTAGCCCGGTTAAAAGACCAGAAACGTGTTTGTGCCCGATTGTATCAACCTTACTATCGGGGGAACCTGTAATTTCCTATAATGTTGCTATAAATTCATAGAGTTCTACAAATCCCGGTGTTAGGCATGATGTGGTCATGCCGAGCTTGGCTAAGAACTTGTTCTTCGGTCCTTTTACAAGTTGTCACTCATTACAATCATTAATCGTAGAGGAGAGGCCTACCAGACCAGTAACAACCAGGGCTATTGATAGTGATCAAAATCATCTTGAGAAATTTGTTTCGGCCATTGGTTCTGACGAGGGTGGATCGGATTACACCACCGGAGAGGCTGGTGGTAGCAAAAGGGGCCAAGATTCAACCCGGAAGCCCACTTTGAGAGGTATGTATCTACCAATAGGTAATACTACACAACTTGAAAATACCGTACTTGGTGGGGAATTTATACTGATATGCCTAGCCTAGTATACGTTAGTAGTTTTATAGAAGCTAGGACTGTGTATAAACGTAGCCTAAGCAGGTTGATTAACCATTTGTCAGCTGAAACTATTGCTGGTATAAAATTCGAAGAGATTCTGGGTGAGAGGGATCTATATCTCTGATCAGCTATTAAGTTGGAGAACTATATCGAGCAATGAAGTAGTGGCGTCTGATGACTTGTAGGTTAACATCTTGAAGGAAGAACGTTGTACACAATGTATATTAGATATAGACATGTACCTTCGGGGATTTCGGGCCTTCCGGTACTTCGAGAGTCACATGACCTAGGGCACACACTGTTCCTACATCGTTGACTGTGACTGCTGTCGAGTTTGTGTATGGGCTCTGAGTGGTACATTAGCTGGGTCGGGTAACTGAAGCAAAGGTATCAAGCCCATGCCCCTCAAAGTTTACATGACATGTAGCCTTCTTCATACACGTATCAAGCTCAAAATGACCGTGACCTACTCTCCTGTTTTTTGGGACCCAGCCTCTGTCGCGACAAACTCCGGGGTATCGGCTCCAACTCTCGTGGCGATCTTCACAGTTCTTTCCTGCGCATGCATCCTTGTTGCCCAGAAGGCCCTTCCAGATCTACACGGGTTAATCTGTGAAGTGGCCAGGAGAGTGCAAGAGGTAGACATTTGGTACGATCCTACCCCTAGTCTAGTCAAACCTAGCCCCCAACCCAAACCCTAACCCCCCTCCGATGCTTCATGTTCCGTATTACGCTCAATTCTGACATACACGTTCAACACTTGTAGTGAACTAGGGCGAAACTTTTGGCCCTTCAGCGAAACGAAGTTCCCAGGTTATACTGGGGCTTCTCTTAAGGGACGGCACACTCGTGAATACGCAGTTCGCTACCTCAAATTGGATTATGAGATCTGGAGGCGCTCCCAGCCGCCATGGGTTCTTTGCGAAAGGTTCAACCCTTCTCAAACCGATGTATGGAGGTACATGGGCGTGAGGGCAAGTAAATCCCCCCTCCATGTGACACGTCGCCCAACAAGAGGGATGAGGAAACCGTTCGTTAAGGGTGTTAAAACCCGTATGAACATTATGACGAATGTAGACGACGATTGATTTGTTAAAGAATCATGAGGAGTCTACTAAAGTCACGCGCGCTACGTTCTCTCTCACATGTGGGAGATGATCGATGTGACTCCGTTGATCTACCCAGCGGAGGGGTTATACCGCACAGCGGCCTGCCAGAGACCTGCTGGACCCAACCTTGTTCCAAGTCCCACTCTAAAAGTCCTGTGTGGCATTATTTCGAGAGAGGCGTTCTAAAAAAAAAAAACAATCACAAAAAAAGTCTAAAATAAAAAACAATCCCCAAAAAAATTCAAAACAAAAAAAACAATCACAAAAAAAATTCAAAATAAAAAACAATCACCAAAAAATACCCATTTTCCTTTTTTTTCTTTCTTTCTTTTCCTGTTTACATCATTAATCCTGTTTTCGTTTAAAATTTGTCAAGAGAAGAACAAACCCAGTTCTTACTAATCTATTATTATTATTTTAGTGTTTGCAGGTCATCGTAAGATATACGATGGCCTGTATATCTATCAGCCGCACTCTGGCGTGCTCTTGGTATGATGTGGGTGACAATCGGACTTTGCTTCTAGCCAAGGCATAGATCTGAGAGTCAGGTCCCTTTGGGTTGGTTGGTACTCGAGGCCACCAAGCATCTGTTGTTAACTCCTGCTTGGTGACCTCAGACTCTAGGGTGATTCCAAGTAGAGTTCATGGTAGCGGTGCCATGCAGTGGGTTTTTGGCTTCGGAGACTTCATGGTATAGGTCGCTTTGGCGGCCTCCAAAGTCAGGTGGCTTTTCGATTGGGCAGTGAGGTGAGAGCTGGTTCTTTGAGTTTGTGCAGCTCATAGAGTTTATTAAGGGCGATATCTCCGCGGGCCAATTGATAGGCTTTCCAGCCCCCACGACGAGTGGCGGTGCTGATAGATTGCTTATTGAGACTCCCAAATCTCTTCGGAGAGAGTGGGCTTAAAATAGAGTTGCAATATCCGGGATTCTTGCGAGTTGCTTGACTAGTCTGGTGGTCCCTACAAGGCGTGGTGGTACTAAAGATTAGGCTGTTGAGCTTCCCAAATCTCTGGGTTTTGCAATCAACACGGCATGGGGTTACCGGGGCTAATAGGCAAAGACATATGATGAAGTAGGCAACTACTAACACACCATGGCAGTATTTGTTATGATGTCACTGTTCTGATGTCTGAACGATTTTTTTATCATTACATGTAGTTCGCTTTCTCCCCCCCCCCCCCTATATGTATGTTGGGTCAGATTTAACTTACTAGTCTTGTCCTGGGAGTAATAGATCACTGCGGCGGTTTTGTAGTATGTGGAGGAAGGACGATGGTGTAGGGTAGTAAGGTCGGTATACAGAGATTAATATGGGGGCGAGGTGTCGGAGTTTTTACCTAACTCTAGACCTATTGAGATGTTGTGATAGTTACATGTATGTACTAAATGAATGCTAAGAGCATAGATGGGAATAAGGGAAAATACATGTATGTACATATGTTGGAGTGATGAAATATGGTGGTTTCACCACCCCCCTGTGTTGGTTTATGTTCAGTAATGCTGTACGTGTGATAAGCCATTCTATATTCAATCTGACACTCTATACTTCTAAGTGAACCATACAGAAGGTACTACCTGACTCAAGCTCTTCTTCTGAAAGCTAAACTCTTGAATCAAAATCTGGTAGGCTCATAGGAGAAAATCCGACTTTGTACTAGTTCATATACTTCATGTTTAGTGTTGGCTCACTAATATAGTAAATTCACCACCCTAGGGGTCACTGAATAGACTACCATACATTTGTTCATCACTACCCTAGGTTCTTGGTGGTTTATGGTAGCCCAAACCTACCACCGCCCCCAAACCACGAAAGTGCCCAAACGATAATATGAAACTCCGAGTGAGTCGGGAAGACTATTACGATGTATACAAAAGATCTACCTCGTTACCAGAGTGGGACCAAAAGAGGGGTTATATATAATGTTGTACCTAGATATGGTCGGTATGATGCAAGGATAAAAGCTACCATGTGCCGAGAAGACAGCCGTTGCCGTTCGAAGATCCAATACATATCAACGGATAGACGGCGATGAATCATTAAGCCGAGCTAGGAAGCTGGATGATATATTACCGTGACAAGTAAGTGAGCTTTAGTCAGGCAATTGTTTGGTCGAGTTAGAACGCTGTTCTTGATTTGAACCTTCGGTTTGAGATTAGGCGGTTCGCATTTAAGAAGTAGTTTATCTCAACGCTTAAGGGCCGAACTACCCGTTGTCAGAGCACTCAGAATGTACGTATAGATAATGGTTTTATTGTATTTTTGTTTAAATTTGTCCTGAGGTCAAACTTAAGCTCTTCGTTTCTCATTTGAACTGTTTTCGGGGCAAACTCTATTTCCGAAATTAACATCACTCTACTATATAGCCCTTCTATTCTACTACTATAACTTTATCATTCTAGTTTAAGTCACTGGTGATTCTCCGGAGAAGGGGCACCTTTTTTCCCGGGGATTGCTAGCAAAATGGCGCGTACCTTCCTCCTCAACTTGTCCCTCTTCCTCTCTGTTTCAGACCTACTGATTTCCATCGTACCTGCTGCCTGTGCAACCTCATCAACCCACGTTGCCACCCGTGTAGCCTGTCTAGCTGCCTTCTCCTTTGCCCTTCTAGCAGCCCGTAACTGCTTCGTATTGTCGGGACTCGGCGGGGGTGGGTCAGGAACTGTGTATTCCTTTATGGGGTCATACTCAAGAGATGGAGTTAATTTTCTGGGTAAAATCTCCTCATCGGAGTCATATTCATGAAGAATCTCCCCGACCCGGTCGTCGCGGGCACCCCGGTTGCCAAAGCCTTCGGGTACTGGGTGTCTCCCCATAATATAAGCCTGTATGTGGGTGTTGAGCTTTCTGTGTGTATATATGTTTGGCGATGCGGGAGCTATGTTTGGGCTAATTTGAGAGTTGTAAAGATAACTATAGTTCCTGTAGAGCAGGAATGGGTTTAGAATACTTAAGGAGGTGTGGGGATAGGGAAGTAGAGAAGGCATGAAGTTATTTTATAAGGCAAGTGGTTCATAGTGTGGAATATTGCCCATGTTGATAGTTGAAAGGCCCGTGTACGTTGGTATCTTGAACTCTGACTCAGTGAAACAGAGCCGGAATATTTCAAGGGAAAAAACTCCTTGAGGTTTCAACTCAGGGTAGGGTCTTTTTTTTTTTTTTTTTAGCTAAATGGGCGGGTTTGACCCGGAAGCGGGGGGAGGTACCTTCCTGCAATAATTAATAATTGCATATATTTCAAGACGGCAACGGCAGAAATGGGCACGAATGTATTCTCCCGGGCAAACTATCGTTGGTCTGGGGCGGGTTTCTACAGTACCATTGGGCTACCCTAAGCCTTTGCATTCCTTTCCCCCGGGCTTTTATTATATGCTCAGGCTATTTAGTTCACCCTCGTTTGGGTTACTAGAATTAAATATACAGACATCCTATAAGCCCAAGGCCACCTTTTGACTACATTTTCGGTTATAAAAACGATTTTCGTCAGGTGTAGCCTAATATCCCTATATAATATCGGGCTTTATTAATTCTGTGGTGTAGCTGGGCATTGATATCCGGAGCACGATAATATGTACTAACTGTCTCAAGCTAGTCGGGTGATCTTGGTCGAGGTAGACCTAGAGGGCGTATAGGTCGCGCGGTATATCATGGGTGGAGTAGCTCACGAATTTCGGAAATTCTCTCAACGTGTAAGAATGTCGCATAATACATAGCGGAGAGGTGAGAGAGAGTGAGGTAGTAGAAGGCACATGTATGGTCGGGAAGCTGCTAGACGTACCTCCGTTTCCTACCAAGTGAGTTGTCCCCAGCGGAGGCCCATGACCAGTGGCATACTTTCTTTGTCGTTAAAGTTGGCTTCATGTTCTCAAACAATTGCCTCATACACATCAAAACCAAGATACGAGTAGGATAGTCAAAAGTGGACCTGAGCTAGTTGAACGAATTATAATTATTTCATCCGGCACCTACATGTAGTCAGGAACTATTCGTAGAAAAAAGCGCTAGTGTTGCCCTAATTGAAAGTATGTGTGTGCGGCCTTAACCTTACTCGCACAGACGTCAGGGCTAACTGAAGCAGCAGGGTAATCTTTCAACAGTATACTGCTAACTCCGTACATTTCACACCAAAGAACTAAACGGCAGCATTTCACACCAAAGGACAAAGCAGCAGCGTTGAGGACCAAGAATCTCAGTTGTGAAGTCATCACAAAAACGCTGAAGATGCCCCCGCGTCAGAATCGGACGCCAAGAACAAATCTCTCCCAGGGAGGCCCTCCAGATAGGGTGAGTCTGATTTTTCTTTCTAGCTAGAGGCTTTACTGAAATGAATAATAGGAACCCCCAATGGGAGAAATCCCAAGGAAAAAAGGGACAGTAAGAGAACTGCTAGCCTTTCGGGCACAACGTCAGAGGAACGGTCTTGCAGGGTCTGGGGACCTGGTAAGCTTGCCCTTCATCAATAGTTAAGCAGTATTTGGCTAAAAGTAAACCCTCAGGAATCACTGGGGCAAGGAATAGAAGGCACCTTTCAAAAGCATGATCAAAGGGGGAATGGCTGTGTGAGTACTACACCTGTATACGTTTGGAGGTTTCCTTCATAGTCTGACTGACATCTTTTGTAGGAAGCTGAGGAGCACGAAATGGCGGTTACGGGGAGCAAAGAGGTGAACAGAAAACCTTTTAACCTTGGTAGGCTATTATAGTAGGCAGTCAAATCTAACATAAATGTCTTGTGCAGAACCTTGTGCAAGGGAGGGAACAACCAACGAGAGTGAGGGCCGGTATATTGAACTCTGATGAGAGCCTCAGGAGAGAGTCAGAAGTATGGAAAGCGTCGCACTCCAACTCAATACTGCCAACTGCTGCGGGAGAGAAGGTACGAACCAGTTGATATAATAAGCCCAACCCCATCGAGTTCGTAGCATTTTGGGTAACACGCAAAACCTAGGCACCATGGAAAACAACACAGTCGAATAAAAAGCGAAACCCTTCTCCAACCTCTCCCAAGCGCCCGGAAAAATCTGTGGTAGGTATTTCGTTACAACATTTATTGTTACACAAATGTACTAAGTTGAGTCTATTACAGACTCAAGGCGGTGCAGCGCGGCAGGGAACATTAGGTAAGGGAAAGAGGATCCGACTGGAGAACTATTTCAACAGAGGGGCAGAGGTGAGACCTCTATACTCTGAACTCATGTTAAGGCGGTGACTCACAAACTTATAGAGAAGTCTCCAAACGTTCCAGGAAACACATACTGCAAGAGGTATACTGGTAAAAGAACCCACGGATAGGAGTGCAGCGGCACTCAGCTCGGGAGCAAAAAAGGAAGCAGAAATCCCGGCCAAAGACAAGAGCAGGCTTCCTACGGCGGCTCGGTCTTACGCTCTGTTAGACAGGACGAAGGCCGTGGGCATTGTGAAAGCAAAGAAAAGAGAAGGAGTTGCCAAAGTACTTGATGCGGACGCGAAGAAGAAATCCGAAAGCGTGAGGCAGGAGGCCCGCCAAAAGACAAGGGAACATCTTTATAATTTTCTCTTGAGCAAGATCCTACCGTTGATGAGAGACTACAAGATTATGCTTCAACAATGCCACACCGAGGAAACGTGGACTGAGGAGCTGTCTGGGCGGCTCGAGGAGTCTTTGGATAATGATGGGAAAACGGACCTGACTACCTATCTCAAGAGATCTCGCTCCATCACATTCAATCTCAATAAAAACAGCCAGCTTCTTGAACTTTTCTTTTCTGGAGTTGTTACTCCCGAACGACTGTCCACCCTGAGCACGGAACAATTGGCAACTAGGGATGTACAAGTCGAGCGACGGCAGCTGAGAGAACAGGCAGCAGCAGCATGCACTATTGTAAGAGACACACAGCAGCCACGAATTCGTAAAAACCATAAGGGCGATGAGGAAGTAGAAGATATCAATCAAAGATCTTCATTGGTGACAGTGGATGACAGCTTATTCTCTAAGAGCAGCGCCCCACCTTTGGTACCAAAAGGAATGACGCCAGGAAATCTCTTCTCCTTGTCGAAGGTGCATGACCAAATACCACCTTCCCATCAACCCATGCTCTCGGGAGAGCTGCGCACACATGATCGGATTTCCAGGGATGACAATAAGGGGCAGAGTAGAGTTAAAGTCGCGAACCATACCCCTTGGACTGCACATCTTCCAGACATTGATATATCGATTACAATGAGTTCACCTGCCAATCGGATTACACAAAATCTACAGGAACACCCGGGATCTTCCCAGCGGCAAATGGCTAAAAGGGCTACTTACGGGTATTCAGATGAAGCTGTAGAGAGGTCTGGGTGGGGAGATAGAGGGATTATGAGTGAAAGAGAAGATGAAAATCATCAGGAATGTAGCGAGACCTACCAGGATGAGGGACAGGACTCTTCGCCATACGAACCGCCGGAGGATATAACTAAAAACCAAAGCTTAGGGTCTCCACCTTATTCGCCCCCTGGCGTAGCTGAGAACCGTGATGCGTCTAGGGGGGCAGGCGATTTTGCTACGCCACGTAAGCTACACGAGTACTCATCTGCTACCCACAAAATCATTGATTTAACGGAAGATGACGATTTGGAAGAGGGTGAGGCAAACTCCTTGAATAGTTCTGATAGATACTATTCATATAGCGATGTTCCCCGGAGGGACATACATCATCCGGTCAGGTCCAACAGAGAGAATCCAAGGCACAATAGAGTAGGGAGCTCGTCAGGACCGCACAATCAAATCTCTGATTGGAGAAATAGCTTCAATGGGTTATCCGACTCTCCTTTGGGTTCCAGACGCTTGGATAACCACACTCTGACTGGATCCAGTGGGAGACAACCTCACCTCAATTCGAGAAATCACCCTCCCCGGAATTTCCTCACTGCTCCACATCTCGATAGCACGTTCGACAGCTATGACTCCCAGCCGTGCTCACACTCTAGAAATGACATTGGGTATGACCAAGAGTATATCCAATCACCCATGGCCAACACGTGGCAGGTCAATAAGTATGGAAATAGGGGAGAAGGCTATTGGAGTAATAACCAAAGGTCTATGAGCCGGAATTCCCTCAAACCACGAGGCGAACAACCGATGCCTTCCCAGACTGCATATGCTCGATCTAGAGACAATTCGTCGCAAAACCAATACTCAAAGGATTATGGGAGGGCAATCGGTGACTACGAGAATGGCTCTAACGTGTCTGTCCCTTCCTCCACGACGGGTCCCTATATCCGCATGCGGGGTGGTGAAAATCATACTCTGCACCCCTATGCAGCCAGGGATCAGAGTTCCGGGCGGTCTATGACCACGGGGCATCTCGACCACAGACATCACGAGCATGCTAGCTATGGCACTCACCAGTACCCTTCCTCCTCGCGTGCGCCAGATGTCCAGCAAAACTCTGCTGGAGGCGGGCTTAATCTGCGCAACATACCAGGTAACGACCATGATCACGCAGGACACAAGCATACCCAGGCTGCCAATAGGCACCATCCTTCACTTTTCTATCCGCCTTCTTCCTCTTTTCACAATCCCCGGTACGATTCTCGATACCGTTAAACTCTGACATATCTAAGAAGGGTATAGCTCTAGCGTAATGTGTAGCGGTGATACATCAATCTATTATCTTTTATGAGTTGAGGCGATGTTGTGGTAGTGGTTTCCGTGGCTGTTGTTTTCCCTATATTAGCATAGAATTTCACGTCGCACACCCTGGGGGGTTAGGATACTTACTCATGAAAGGTTCAAATGCCAAATAATGAGTAAAGAGAGTCAGCACTAGCGAATTTGGGAGTTTACCAAATATCCATATTATCCTTTCATTGATCCGCATCTGAGCCTTCTCCTCTGTAGAACTAGTCATTTTTCTTTGATCTTTTGTATGATGCGTATTGAAAGAGTATCTTACAAAATCCTTTAATGGCCCCTAGAATTTAAGCGTGACGAGTGAATACTAGTCAGTAATAGCTGTACATAGGCATCTCTCTACTCATGGAGATATGGTACAGGTTGTCCGCTATTAGATGAAGGAAAAACTGCTTTTCGTCATGAAAGTAATGCTCATGTAGTCGGGTTAGCCTTCAGGAGGCAGGATTCAATGCCACATACTTGATATCTCTATAGTGTGAATCTAGAATTAAAAAGGAGGTTTATCTGTTCTAGTGAAGAAAGCTAGTAGGAGGTTGCTTGTATGTAGGACTGGTATTTATTTAGCCTATTTTCCCCCCCGGGGCTAACAATAGAGAGGTTCTCGGTATAAGGGTCTTCCCATATCAGGTGGTGGGCCCAGTGGGTCTTTATCGTTCGACTGGTTTTGGCTCAGCTTTTACGAAATTCCTTCCAAATAGTAACAACGAGATGAAAGAAGTTTGGGAATAGCTAAGGGAACTTGCGACTGGCTATAAGATCAGAAAGTAGAACAAGCGGACACAATTTTTATGTGCAGGTGTGGTATGCGCGAGATTTTTATTGACCCGAAAATATTCGGACACATGATTTGTGCAGCTATGGGTAGAAATAGGTGGCTGGGTTACTACTTACAGTAGACAAATTGTTTGGGGGTAGGTAACAACCAATAAATGGTCGTCTTGGCACTTAAACAAGCAACCAGCACAACAATCAAAAAAAGCAAAGTTAGTAGGGATTAGAGTCTCTTAGCCATCAACGAATAAAAATTTATTTATTCCCAGGACTTCCAAGACATGCAGGTAGGATGTGATATAATATTTCCAACTACAAGACTTGAAGGTACGCATGGAGATATATTCAGTCCTTATATAATTATGCCTATGATTTCCTTCTCAGAATACTTGTGAGCCCTTATGTGCGCCAAGAGGCAAACACATGCAGCATACATGTAGTCTTGGGAATTAATAATTTTTTGTTCGTTGCCTTTCACACCCGTGGCTAAATATTGGATCGAATTTGACCTAAGAAACATAACCCCCCCACTTATCCCTTACCTTAGGTTGTCAGTAAATGCTGCCCCCGAGTAAAAAGCAAAAGTTGGTAATAGATCTCGTTAATTATCCCCGTTATCAAAAAAACAGATCTCCCATACAAATTTCATTGTTTATAGGGGGGCAGCATTGACACTTTAAGGGGTATTAATTATTTAGGTTGGCCTCATTTTGATGCTATAAGCAAAATTGCACAATATAGGACACAATTCTTTATCCCGGGGATTAAGCTTTTAAGTACATGTATATATGAAAATGAGTTGAATCCTGAAGCTGTCATCGTAGCAAACTCACTACTCAAATTCCCTTATCTTAGGGTCAGCCACCAAGACCCAATCCCCGCTAGCCATAATAATGCGCTGCGCAGACAGTAATAACGATTCCAGCTCTGGTATGAATGGCCAAATATTTGGCCATAACCACTTGCTGTTGGTATACCGATCCCGTTGAAAGAAGTAGACCGATTTAGTAGAGGTGGGGTGGGAGCGCGATACTACCCGCCACTCAGGAGCCAATTTCATTGCGTCATGGAACATCGCATCGCACCTCTACCAGGGACTGTTCGCACCCGCCATAGACCTGTGGGGCGCCGGATAGAATGGGATACGCAGTAGAAAAGGAACTAAAACCCGGGTTTCGTCGACCTGTGTAACTGGTTGCGCCAGGGGGCAGAGACGTTGGAGCGGCGCCTGATGTAGATTACCCAATTGCGAGCAAATAGAATTGTACCTCTAGAGAGCCGGGACAAGTCAATGATCACCCATAGGTGTAGAGGCTTGAGTTTGTGTCGTGTCCTAGTGAGGCCGGGGCCCTTCCTGCACTAGTAGTAGGAAGACTACGGGGGTGAAGAGAAGATGTGGAGAGGTGGCGAAAGGATCGTAGTGGGGCCAAGTATTCTACCGCTTGGGCATACTGGAGTTTGAAGCTGAGTTTTGGATGGCGGAAGCGTAGGGAATGGTAGACTGAGTTAATGACGGGCGTGATCGTAACGGATGCGCTATTAGCTGTTAGCGGAAAATGATACTGTTCCTGTAGCACAGATAGAAGAAGCCAAGACGAACAAAAAGGTAAATTGAAAAGCAAAACCGCAAAGGCGGATGGGTCGGTCTACGGGGTGCTGCCCCATGTGGTATATGGACCTGCGCAGCTGTGCATAGGTCACTGCTTCCCACAAGCGGGTGCTGGGGCGTTTCTAGGGCACTCGTAGCTTCGCTCGCTTTAACCCCTCAACCATAGTTCCCAAATGCCTGCCGAAGCTTGCCAATACAATCGATAGAGTGACTGCACTCATATAATAAGGGCAAGAATTCCGTATTCCAGGGGCGAGTCGGGCGAAAGCACCTATACCTTGACCACGGCCCAAAGCCGCACACAATCGTCAAGGGAAGGGCTCCTGGGGAGCAAGCTTTGCAATTTGTGACTCCACGTGGTGCTCAAGAAATATATCTGTGGGAATCGCTCGGGTTGAATAGTTAGCGCCATTGGTTATGTAGGGTAAGGCGTTCGTTCAAGTTGGCGGGGTCGGGGTGGTTGGGTACTTGAGAAAAAGCTTAACTGGGATTGCTACGAGACAGTGCTCATGAGATGGGGAAGGAATGGGGGAAGTCGGTACCTTCGACTAAATTAACACCCTTGTGTCTCTCTTTCTTCCTATCAATTAAATCCTTCAAGATATAGGAACTATCCGTTGGCGTTGATCATGTTGGGGCAGCAATGGCGTAAGCTGCTTGGCTGGATGTAACAGTAATTCAAACTACTCTGCTCGTTCCAATGTCGACGTTTAGAGCTGTGACTCAGCTGGGCGCTAAACGTATTGAGCGGGTATTGTTGTAAGGTTAAGAAGGGGTCTTGACACACCTACATGTATGTAGAACTGCAAGGGCCGTTCGAGGGGCGTTGGTTGGGCTCTGGGCACCTAAGGATCTGAAAACCTTCCATCGCGCGTATTTCTGCGCATGATCCTATCCTAGTGGTACTCCTCGTGCGATCTTGCTCGATGAAACCATACGTACATGTAGTTTAGCGAGGCTCCTGGCTTTTCAGCATGCAAGTGACTCCCTGATGAGCCGCGAGGCACTAGAGGTTGAAGGATTGGAGAATCATGCAGAGAAAGTGTCTCTCAATAATTTTCATACGGTTTGAAAGGGCTTCGATCCCCAGTGGACATGGTACAAAATTCAAGAATCCAGCTCCACACCTCATTCTTTCTAGAGGTTGTATCTGATTCATACAATGGGAAACCCAAACCAAACCTCCTTGAGATGAACAAAAGTAGGCCGTAACCCTAACTATCCGATTCGCTAAGGACCTATTTGAACTTAAGAACACCTTTCATGACTTAGTACGCAAGAGAAAACTGAATCAAGCGTCTTTCTCCAATGATTTCGACTGGCACCCGTTGCTTGCACAACATTCTCAACACGCATGTTATGGTACACGACGTTAGCTCGCGCGTTTAGCTCGAACATTCTTCAGGTATTAGGGGTAGGCTACAGGGGGCTAGGGATAGGGTTTAAGTTAAAAGAAAGACCAATATGAAGCTGCTTGAAAATGACTGGTACTCTTTCATTGGTCAGACATTGTGTATGGAAACGTTTATCCACTTGATTGGTGAATGATAATTGGCGATGGTGTAGGGTGTAAACCCTAACCATATTCGTAGTCATGAATGAGTCAGCATCTCAGCTGCAGTGTATCGCTTAGCAATGAAGAGAGGAACCGCTTGGATAGTGATAGATGTATGCTATTGGTCCAACTTGACGCGTTTCACATTATCGTACCGCAATTCCTTAGTCTCGAAGGGGTAGGCTAATAGGAATGCCCCTCTCAACTGGAGAAAGAAAAGATAAGGAAGAGATCCACCCCCCGCCTTCTCCCCTGCGCCATGGGATCTGTCGTTCTCCCCGAGGGGCGTGACCAGGCATACATGTATCCACTCCCCGCGCTGTGTTTCGAATGAGTGCTCAGTTATACTGGAAACTGCCACAACGAGTATAGTATTGGTCGACTATCAGTAATAATAATGACGTGGCTGCAGTTTTCCTAGCTGGTAAATAGTGTAATATTGTGCATCAGCGAGTGTTACAGCCCAGGAACTGTGCGGCCCCTGGCGGCCAGCTTGGACAGGCACAGGGGAGCAGACACAAACTATAGCTCTGTGTTGGTTCATTGCAGCCTCAACTGCGCAAGATCTGGACTACGGTGGTCAGCCATTTGATGTTATCGTGCAAATAATGTCTGGTGGGGGGGCGTAGCTACATAAACTTGCGATGTGCTGGAAGGGAGTGGTGAATGAAGCGTGGACCACGCGTTGAAAATGATTGGTCCATTCCTCTTCATTTATGTTTTGAGCCGCTTGTTTTATGCATGAGGACTGGAACTGGTGCATTTTCTCTTTGCCACTGCGTTCTATAACATGGAGGGAGAGGCTAAGAGAGTTTGCGATAGCAAGGAGCCTCCAAAACTACATGTACATATATGATTCGGACAATGCATGTAGCTAGTTGTCAGTCTTTCCAATGAATTACATGTATGCTAATGCTCTCCAACGCACTTACAGTATCACCTGGTACCATAGAATGGGTACTCCTGTAAGTGTGTAAACCTACATGTACTTACATGTATGTCCCCTCCAGCGTGCTAACATGTACTCATCTGAGACTTCTACACGTACTAGCCTTTACCCCACCTCCGATTCCCTAGTCTACAACATCCACAAATAGGTAGATCGCAACAACCACCCATAGCATAGCCTTCAATGGCGACAAAAATCCCCGCTCCCGTGTTCTATGGTATTCAACAGCCACGACAGCGATTATACACCAGCTGTGCACACAGATGGAGCTGGACTCCTACGTACTCCACGGCTTCAAGGCTCCCGGTCGCCAGACGACGCCATATTCGTCATTCATCGGCAGCATCTTCGAGAAACCCACAAATGGCAAGTATTGCCGAAGGTATAGCACCGAAACCTACGAATAGAGTTGAATACGCCAAGAGGACATTTGCCCTTAGTACAATCAAGGGGAATACCACGTTCCATAAACCTGCATTGGGCATTGTTGGAGAGCATGAGAAGGGGTGTAAAGCTACAGGACCGGGTCCCTGTGGTGTGACGGGATGCTTTGGATCTGTAAGGAAGCATAGGATGATGTTTGAAGAGTTGGCTTCGCCCCCTAAAGAAAGAGCGCCAGAGACAAAAAGAGTTCCCGTTAAGGTAGACCTCTCTGGCATTTGTCTCCTCCTGCATTCTTGGACGAGTTTGAAGCTAATAGTATCTTGTTATAGACGTATTGGCTCCGGGCTGGAGGGGGAAAACAGGAGGTGTGCTCCTCTGCCTCATGAACAGTCCTATCTCATATTTTAACACTGTGTAGGAGAACCAACACCCAGCCAGGACCGTGAAAGTAAAGCTACCAACCCGCAATACCAGAGCGGCCTTCATCAAAAACGAATCCAATGGGCAAGGCTCCATCGGCCGCCGCATTAGGCCAGCCCTCGCCGGACTCTTCGATGCCGTACCCCACGTGGCCATCCCACCCCTCAACGACCCTACAGCCAATACTATTCCCCCATCCACTGGTGGAGATCCCGCCCCATGTCCAATGAGTACCGCAGGTCCGGCCACGACCCATGTCACTCAGTCCCCCAAAACACCGACACACAAACGAGATAGTTGCGCACCAGAGGAAACTCGCGAGCAGGACATTTTGCGCAGACTGGAAGAGGCACACCTGACAACGCCAGTGTTCCTCTGTGCGGGGCCACGAAATATGAATGACTATTCAGAGGGACCTCTGACTGATACCTTCTTTGGTGACCCTAGGGAGGGCGATGCGGAGAGTCTGCGGAGAGCTGGCATCAAAAATTGGGTTAAGGGGACGTTGAGAAGTCTTAGGTTGACTGGTGCAATCGCTGAAGATAGGAGGGCGTGGGAGCTACCAAGGGGGTGGTTGGATGAGGGAGAATAAGCTGAGAAGGAATTTCTATCACGGCCCAAGTCCGTTAGCATCCGTTCTTAAGTCTCTTCCCTCTACCATCCCCCCTTTTCCTTTATTCTTTTTTTTGGCAGCACGGTGCCGGGGTTGTTCAATTGTTACGAGTAAAACTTTAATTTGTATTTTAGTACACCTTCTGTCATAAATTCTAATTTCATTTCATTGCTACATGATATATTTCCATGCCCCCACGAGTCCTACCCCCAGGTAAAAGAAGCCATCAGGGTGTTTTCCCGAAGGTATCCCGTGAGAAGTTTTAAAACCTAGTAACACAAATTATGTAAACCTCAATTACCATTAAGTGCTATTATGGCGCCCAGCACCGAATTCCCCACGCATACATGTACCTCAAGTGAAACAACAATAGATCCATAAACCAGCCTACTCCTCAACAACAGTGACAGATATCTTAGAGAAACAGGATGATACTCATCCGGAAATAGATCGTCTTCATGAAAATGTCGTTTTTTTGTTTAAAATCTTTGTGTTGTGGTAAAAGAAAGCGTTAGGGGTTTGAAACGACCTGTAGGAGTCGAGTTATGTCATGTTATGCCAAGGTGTCTGTTATTTACTAGAGGCCTACAACCAAAATCTATTATGTACTTGATTACATCCGTTTTGAAAGCTTCTGTAATATGATTGGTCGGACACGACTGGGTATTTGACTAATCACCCAATAACAGTTGTACTAGAAGCCCAGGAGGGCTTGATATCCATACTTCAAAGTAGAGAAGCACCTACAACTCGCAGTCGCGAGGTGGTAACCCCTAGCTAGTCTCTGGCACATCATCTACAGAACACCCAAGACTAAAAAAACAATTAAATGATAAACAAAGCCGGCAGCAAAAGACTTACGTGAATGAGTAATCATCCCTCAAGAGCGTCGCTACCATGTTGGGCTTTCTCATCACTGCTCCCACCAGGGTTTGAACCTGTATGTGGTCATATGACGAAGCTCAGTGTATTACCACTAGGCCACGCCACGATGCTTTTGTTTGTGCCGTTGTAGTTTAAGAGCCCTCCATTTGTGGAAAGATCCTTTCCTTGGCAATGCATCAAAACCTGTGAACTGAATTGCATCACACAACAATGAAAGGTCAAACTGGCGGGAATTGGGGGGGAGGGAGGCCGAAGGCAGCCATATGAAATATCTAACTGGCAGGAATGGGAATTGGGGGGCCGAAGGCCCCATAACTAGAGTACATGTATACATGTATGTACCTACCATGAAGAAAACTAGAGGGTTAAAACTTACACAACTCGCGGTCGCGGGGTGGTAACCCCTAGTAATCATGTACTAGCTCAGACTTTGCGCGCGAGTGGGGCCAGCTCCATTTTCCGGTAACCAGATTGATGCAGATCCCATAGCCTGCCAATTAGATATATCGAAATAGAGAGCTGGCTCCATTTGCGCAACGTCTATTATCTCCTCCAAGTCTCCCCATCTACCCTAATATTCATTATTCTCGTGTGTTCCGACAATTTCAAAAACTAGTATTTTCAATCATTGGCAGGCTGTATTAAAGCGCGGGCGATGTTTCATGCTATTACGTAATATGTACATATACAGAATAATGAGAACTGTCAATCCTACAATCGATCATAACCACCCTGTACTCCAATCCACTTCGTTTTCGACCCTACTCTGATGTATGTTTGCAAGTTTATAATGTTGGAGATATTATACATTTTGATCCTGCCATATCCCCCGATGTATGATACCACACATCCTTCTTAGTCTACGTGTTTCGTGGTATATATATGGAGTAAAACAACATTGGTAAGCACTACGCCATACACACGGTAGTGGGTCGCCATAAGCGATTTTAGACTTGGTAATTGGTAAACGTAGCATTCTCACGCCCGTAGTGCGAATTGACTGTAAGGTAACACCGGAGAATGTCCGACCCAGCGCGGAGCAGACTCCTTAAGCGCGGCTAGTGTGTTTGCCTCTTTTATGGTTGGGTAATGATAGTTTTGCTTCTAATGATCTAGGTCTACATTCCTCTGCCCTAGCCCCCTACTAACTATTCTGTCGCGATTTGAGTATTATACCAATAATATGTTTCCCACAATATGGTGTACTACTAGCAGTCTTACTCTAGGAACATTGGCGGGGGGGGGGGGTAGTTGGGAATACTACTCCCGGCCCTAGTGTCAAGCGTGTCTTATGATGTTATTACGGTTATTAAATAATGAGATAGGAGCTAGTTTGAATCTATTTCCATTAGGTAGCGCCCTTAATGAGTACCGTAGCAGCTAGTTACTCGCGGAGTGAGAGGGTGACGAAGACGCCATGATCTAGTATAGGAGGTAGGTGGATTCTTTAAAAGCTCCCCGCCGCCCACCTTGATTTCAACAACTATTATTTTTCTCACAACCACTGTGGTGAACTTGTGATACAAGATTCCTTAAAACAAACCTTTTTTATTTAACCAAAATGCGTGATTTTGATCATTGGAGACCCACCCTCGAAAGAATCCTTGACACCGCGCCCAAGCCTGGAGACATCTACTGGTCCGGTCACTCAAGTGTGACCTTAACTCCATCGCAAAGGGCTCTTACGGGAAGCGGTAATCCGAATTCTTTACAGCCCGTAAAGATCAGACCGTACCTATTGATAGGGTACTCTCAAGATGGAAGGCTCCAAGGCCTTCCTATGACTCGCCGAAATAAACAAGGGTGGAATGGTCTGGGCAAAAGAGAACAACAGCATTTCGTCGCGGTGGGAAGCCTTCCGGACGGTGTCAATCGCCCTGTTGTTCGATTAGCCAAGCCACGCAACAACGCCCTTACGGAGTCATTGATTTTCTTGGAAGTTGTGGAAACTTTTGAAGCCGAGGACCTAAAGGACTACGAGGGGTCGATCTCCCAGGAGGACCTAGCCAAGGTTACTCAAGAGTTTGAGAAGCGGAGGAACCCTCGAGTTGCGAAGTCTCCTCGAAGATCAGTGGGAAGCGGGAAGCCTAGTCCTATTTCATTTCGAGTTCTAGAGGTCGATGTTACCTGTTAGCGAAATTTCGGTATCACTGCGTCCTGACCCACCGGGGATCAGTCACGTGAGTCTGTGAAAGAGGTCAGGCATATAGGGTCATTGGCTCGTACCTAGCTATCAAGCCGATAAGGTAAGTTCTGCTATAATCCCCCCGCCCAAGTGCGCAGCAGAGATAGGCAATATGCTAACCCGTTTTGTGGACTCCAGTGTCTGCATATCCAAGTGCAACGAGCGATACACCCACATAACATCTCTCAGCCACCAATGAGCGATCTTCAAACCAGCCCAACGCAGAGCACCAACGAATTCAAAAGATTGTTTAAATTCGAGAGATATGACCGAGTTCGGACGCTTTTACACGAAGACGGCACAATCACGGCGCTGGATCTTGATTCCTGTCCTCTTTCGGTGCGGCTATACCAAGATAGGTTACCTCAGGATCGGGCGTTCCGTGAGACGGTCATACGCTTTGTGGATAGATTTGGAGACTTGTTATTGTGGTGGGATTTCGGGTAGAATTGGGTAGGGTTGATATTATATTGAGGTCGCTTTTGATTTTTATTCGTGTATCCCATTTGTTTATCAATGTATTCCTTTTTGGTCTGTACGGAACGCTTAGTTCAGCGTACCCCAAATCATGGATTGAAGCTATATATCCTAGATAGTAATTGATCCCACCTATGGAAAGGAGAGCTTTGTCCAAATGAACTATAATTGAAGGTATAGTATCGAGCTTTGTGAGCGCTTGGCGTATCGTGGGAATAATTTGGAGATTATTTGATTAAATAACCCACCCAGGTGGTCTAGAGTTATTATAGTACGAGTCCTCGCCAACGCCACTGAACAGTGCCAGAGGTCCCCCAGCAAGGGGAGTGCTCTTCTGAAAGCTGCCCCAGTTAGATGAGTACGCCAGAAATCTATCTTCCCAGGTAGGTGGCTACGGGGTAGTTCTTACCTTTTCAACAAAGCTCCCCCGGAATTAAGTTCTGCAGGCGGTATGAAGGATTTGAAGGTAGCTACACAAGCTGTAAGCTCAGCCCTTTAAGGTTGGAGGTTTGTATTCATTAGGTGGGATGGTTTATACCCGTACTGCAGTACCCTTGTGTGGGCCTATTGGTAACAAATCCGCAGGTAGATTGAGATTAGGATCTGAGATTGGTCATCTCATTGTCTTAAAATCCGGTTCTAGCTCCCTAGTTCGTGTTGCTCCTAAGTGGTCTTTGTTTTCGTGAAAGGTTTGAGGTGCTTTGCTGAACTATTGGTGAAAACCTTTGTTCCCAGGTCCGCTGCCAGGTGTAGTATCACTTCCTACCAAGGCCAATCCTCGCTTGGAATCCCGTTACTGGAATGCGTTGCGAGTGGTGGATCGGGTTGCAACAGCGATGATGGTGACATTGGTACCTGCCAGTAGAAATATCTGTTAACGACGTTCAAATTTTCTGGTCCCGGGTTGACCTGCATTGGTCACGTGTTGATGAAAATCCCAAAACCTCTCCGGAGTGCCGTACCTTGTAATAATCACGTCAACGTAGATAAACTACCCCTCCAGTCCCGGAATCTCCCCCCCCCCCCGGGGTGCCGAAAGGATCCGCTGTCTAGTATGGTGTTCGCTCGTGCTCTGACGAAACAATCACCCAGAGGGAGCTCGACAGCGTTAAGCCTTGATATCTCGTGTTCCACATCTGACCGCAAGCTGTCCCCGAAAGCAGAGAGAGCGAGCAAACCAACAGCTGTGGCATTTATGAAGATGGAAGGAAACTGATGGCTGGTGGAGACCGCGTACTTGATAGTCTGTGGGGGACTTTCTGAGGTTTTTAAGCTTGCTGATGGCACCCGAATTCATTTACGTGGCTAAAATCAACTCAAAGTGCCACCTAAATAAATTTACGTGGCTAAAACCAACTCAAAGTGTCATCTAGATGGATTTGCGTGGCCGAGATCGACTCAGTGTCATCTAAATGTATTTACGTGGCTAAGGTTAACTTAAAGTAAGTTTCGTATTGCATACCTGGCAAAGGGTATACGTTGTAAGGAATACATTACATTTGAGCTCGTTGAGTGGTTACATTTACTCTACTTTTAAGGATATCAGGGTTCACGGTCACCTCTAACCCTACTGACGCCTACAGCTGTACTTTCATACCACAGTCGTGGCCTTTCAATCGGATGATATCCGGAAGTTACATATAGTTACAGGCCATAATACCTGATGTATCTTACCAGCCTGAGTAAGGTACTCTAAACGGATGTCTTAAATCACTAAATCGGTGCTGTGATGTTAAATATATACCCAAGCTAGCTTACTCAAGCCCTAGACCAGCTCATCGTACACATGAAGGACATAGCTTACTTGGGTAGGGAGGCTATTAGTGGCCACGCCTGTGACATTAGGCGATATAGAAACCAGACCAACTGCTATATTCAACCTAGGTCTTCAAGGGAAGGTAAAAGGCACTTACTATATATTTCACTCGTCTAGCTCTCTTCACATGCTAGCTCAACCAAAGAGGTTTCCATCAGACTGTAACCGTGTTGGGGTGCCGTTCATACCCCATGCAAACCAGTGCAAGTACATACAATATTTAACGGGTCTTTCTGGTTTGCATAAAGGAGGTTGAAGCCACCCCGGTATAACAGTAACTAGGTATCGCCGATAGAGTAGACTGACGGACTATTACCCCCTCAATATGAGGTAAAGGATTCTATCATCCTTGGTGCCTTGCCCTTCGTATAATGTGTCCTAAGAATTTATCTCAGACACTGGCCTGCTTGGGTACTCTTTGAGAGCCGTGGCCTAGCCCCGATCAACCTTGGGTTAACGATTATCAGGGGGTGAGATAGAGAAGTGTTGTTGAGCCGCATATATCAGGGTAAGGGATGTGGTCCGGAAACCAGCGCAAGCCCCCCCCCCCCCCCGACCAGGCCACACCTACCCTTATTCCTCAATCCCAAACTCACCACTTACACCCTGCCGTCATTTCCAGGAGAGACTTACTCACCCGCAATGCAGATGTTACATGTTGACACATATAACAGAATTCGCTAAGAGCTGATTTCTCGCCGAATGACCCACTAGATTGAAGCCACCAGAGACGCTTTGTCCAAGCGGAGAAGCTCACCAAGGAGCAGTAATTTGGACTCTTGGCGGTACCCGCAATATCTCCCACTAGTAAGTAGCTCATCTCGCGCGCTTAGTGGTAGCGGCGATGTGATTGTGCTAACAATGCCTGTTAACTAGGTCCGGACTCGGTCCGCAAGCTTGGTACTCGCCGCCCAACTGCCAAGGCAGGTCAGAAAGTCTCAGGACTTTGGACCTGCTTCTACCGCGTTGCATTGGGCATGCACGCTGGTCCGGATATAAGTTCCAAGGAATGTAACGGCCGTGATCTCCCTGGAGATTGCAACGGAGTTGTGCTCGTGGCAACCCGCGGACCCCGCTCAGACGCCGTTTCTCTCCCGACCAGAAAGTACCAACATCTATGAGATTCGTATCTCCACGACTGACAGGCCTGTTATCGGTTCTTGTCCTATATTGAGAGGTGTCATGGTAGTAGAAGAGCCCAGAATTGGGCTAGATATCACACCTTCATTGTATCGGCCCAGAGCCGTCCATCCCCCGAATCCCGAGGCTCCGCTGATAAGGGTGGTATAGCAAAGACTTCCTCAACCGCTGGCCAGTCAATGGCTCCTCTTCGTCAGTAGTCGGCACTCCAAATGCCCAAATGCTAATCGGGAAAACAGGGTGGGGAAGGAAAACGGAGAAAATAAATCTTTGAATTTTGAATCTATGGTCACTTGAGGCGCTTTGTGGTGTGCATATATATATAACCACTTTTCGTGTGTGATTATCAATCCAGAACTCGTTGGTGGTGGAAGGCCGCGGGGGGGGACGCCTACTACATGTTGTACTGATCATACTCAAATCGGAGGCTGGGAAGCTTGTCTCGAAGAAGTATTACGGCAGGCTCAGAAGGGCTTTCCGATACATACTAGAAATAAAAAAGCCAATCCAGTATAGCTCGGCAGTCACGGACCGACATGGCACTCACTACATGTATGGGTGGGATGTATCGAATTTGTCTAGGGACGTCTGGTTGGGTGCGTGTCGGCTTCTCATAGGTCAAACACAACAATAGATCATAACACAGCGCGATAAATACATGTACTACATGTAATTACTATTGGCACTTAAAACCTGTGACACCAGAGTCGGTCCGGATACATCTATCCGCCAATGTACGAGGAAGTACTCCGAAGACACCCAGCCATCTCATCTAAATATTCTTAGCTACTGATTTAGCATCCAAGGAACCCGCGGTGGGGGAATCCGTGCTTCGGTCGCCTATCGGGTAACGTGGTGGTAAGTTGTTGGTCACCTGACGCTCCCTTCGAGACGGAGAATGTAGTTCTGGGTCTAGAACGCTCTAGGGCTGAGGGGAAAGGCTCTCATAAATTTTTTATTAGTCTCCAGCAGTTTAGGTTGTTGTAAGCCGAAGGTCTCGAGCAGGGTCACATTGTTACATGTAATGTAAACAAGGTCCAAAAACCAACGCTTACAATCGGGGGGGGGGGGGCAGGTAGGAAGATTCTATATAGGGCAATTCACTTGGAAGCCTGTACATCTCTGAAAAATATATAGATCCCATTTGACAAACACACGGTAGCTGTGAAATGTGGCTTTACCTACTTTTCAAAACCTGATACATTGATGAAAGATTGTACGGGCGGAGGCTCTCAACTGCGTTTTGGGGAGACGGTTGTTATGGAGACCTTGCCCATTAGCCTAGTTCAGTTGCCAAACGCGGCCCTAGTGGGCGACGAGAATGGAATAGGGCAATATGACTAACATGTTTGTCAAGATCCCTATCTTGGGTCCAAAGATAGCATGATTCGGGCACGGGTGTATTTAATGTCAGTGATACCTTAAACCTCCTATAGATCAAAGAAGAAACAGAGAAGTAGAGATGTATATATCGTTTCCCTTCATAGCTTGTTCGTAAACCCCTAGTCCAAAACAAAGGCTCGATCGCCCACAATCCTCCAGTTATAGCGGTGCCTATTACTCCCCAGTCCTTTCGTACCCGTATGGGGGGGGGGGGAGGGGGCCCAATTAGCCTCCTAACAGTGCCTCTATTCTATTCAACGCGTGTAGAGTGAGGCAGAATGAGGGTAGAGATGGCACAAGAAGCGAGAATGAGATATCGGAGCGAAACTCCTGAGGTTGCCTTTTTCTCAGTCATTCTTGAATGTGCTTCGTTGTTTTGCGGCTGTCCTCTTGTTTCGTTTTGTGCCCTACCATCTCCCCCAGGGGACGATAAGATAAGAGTTTATCGTAATCCCCACTTTAGATACATGAATTACTAACAAAAATGAGTGATGAACTCTGTTCGATCCGTTGCAAAGACTGGGGCGCTAGCGTCGACTTCGTTCTGCGCTCTTCTTTATGCCTACTAGACTACATGTATACTCTGGCGAGACTTACATGTAAGTAATTATGTACTTCTTCACATCGTGATACGTGACAGTAGTTCACGTATGATCGCCAACAATTTAACACTCTTGATTAATATCGGCAGCAACTTGTAATACTGGTGTTTGATTCCGGGTGATATCTCATGACTCGAAATACGTGCTGATGTATTGTAGGCGAGCATTAGCACCTACAAGCGCACTATACTCCAGAGATCATAGGCTCTTACATATTGGTTAGTGCGGCTTAACTAGAGCCATGTAAATCACCAGGATAGTTCACGCAATTCGTGATGCTTGGGCTCTGGCTACATTCATCCTTCGGTTGCTTTCGCTCACAAGATATGTAACTACAGTGCGTGCTAAGAGGTATGTAATTGTGTAGAAATAGGACCTCTCTAGCCGTACTCTCGCGTAAGGAAGTTTCAACCACACCTACGTAACCAACGAATAAGTAGGAATATAATACGTTTTAAACGGCTCACCACCAGCTATAAGTCTCCCTCCCCAAAGAGTTTATATAATTTTCACAGGTGAAGAAGGTTATATGAATAAACATGTTCTCTTGAGTTAAAAGAGTCTGCTTTATTTAATAGTATCCTGAAATCTCAGGATCACCACTATGACCAATTATTAGTATTTTATAATGATTGTACTACAATCGTAAAAGCAATTTTAATATGAGGCCAGAACATAACCTCGCCCTGCTAGAAATAATCTCTTCACATTATTGTAAAACATAATCCTTGTTGACCATTTCTGAAAATAAGGGAAATAGTTTAAAAAGTGGCTCTGGCAGAATGATTAATTAAGAAACGAGGGCAATTTTGCTATTTTGCTACCTCCCCTGACTCTGTCCCCCCTTTTAATTACTGTGCCCCAAAACATCTGCTCAAGACCCTCTTGCAGGTTTGCAAAAGGCTAGGTCTTGGTTGCCCGGTGGTTGTAGGAGTATGAAAGAATACCATAGGGGATTCCTGCTGATATCCGATAAACACGGGCCTCTGTGTAGGTGAGGGTGCCTTCTTCAGAGAATCTGATGACCCCGCCTCCCAAGGTGTAATCTTCCTGGCCTTCCCGCCATTTACCCTATCGAGATATCCTTGTGTGCTAAGCAAATCAGTGGAGGAGCTAGAAAACTGCGCCGAAGACGTTGCGGGCGAAATAGTACCGTAGCTACCGGAAGGACTAACTGGAAGATAATTATCAAAGGCCTTGAGATTGGTATTTCCTGGGCCTTTTAAGACGAAGGGCGTATCACTCGCAAATTCAGTGTTTGTGGAGCCTCTAGATGTGTTGATAATGTTCTCGCGTCGAACAGAATCCACAGACCCAGCATAGAAACCAACAGAAATGTTATCTACTACTGATTGAGCACTACTACCCTGTGCTTCGATCTGGATGCCAATTTCAGGCTGATGGGAGAAAGTGGAGTAATAGTCAGCGCCTGTGCCATCAGCTGTTCGTCCTAAGGGGCTCCTTGAGTCTAGAGGCACAATTAGAAACATCAAATAAAGGATCAGAGGAGCGATTACCTAGCGTTTTAGTGTGTTCAACAACACCGATGCAGCGGGCTCCCGTATACAAGCCTCCAGCGTCATCCCCTTCCTCAATGCAACCGGTAACTGAGCCCTCCATATGCCCAGATTCCGTTAGTGCGACCTGTTTTCCAAGCTCCTTGCATGCCAAAAAATAAGCGACTGATTGCTGTGGGTTTGTCCCTTCTCCGATAAACCGGTCTACATAACAAGGTTTGTGGTCTGCTGGCCCTATTAATGAGCCTTGGTTGACAATGAACTGATTAATATTATCACCTATAACTTGATGATTCCCTTTGCTGGTATTAACGGATCTTGTAATAGAGGCCTTTGCTGAAGGTTTAAGTTCACCATGCTGTGTCACTTCCTGGCCTGAAAGGGATGCAGTTGAGTCTGAAGATGAAACCTCCCTCCTCTGCTCACCTCTCGGGGTGTTGTATGCCCTTGTCGGGGACAGTTCTTCTGTTTCCCTAAATCTTGAGGCCCCTCTATGATGATTGGGTGTGTTTAGCGGTCTCACTGAAATCTGCTTTTTCTCAATTGCTTCGATCCTGTTTCTCATAGAATCTGATATCTTTCTACCTTCTAATCGTGGGGAATGTTTCTCTGAGTATCCGGCCTCTGATCCGTTCTTCCTGGATCTAACCTGTGGTGTAAGGGATGTTTGGGCTGTATCAGGCCCTTTTACTTTTGCTGTAGTTGGACTCTCGATCGCAAACATTCGTATCCTTTGCTCAGCAGCAGCTTCGGCGTGGCTGATGCTTGATGACCGTTCCGAAATAGCACTCTCTAACTGTGTGCTAGAGGTTGGAGATGAAAATGTAGAGGCTTGTGAATCTTGGAAGCCTGAGATGGTAGGCTGGTCAGTTGAGATTTGGTGGCGAGTGTCGGTAGAGTGGTGAGGTGGACAATCGTGGGCATCTTCATCTGATGAAGAAAGATTCAGCCAGCTCTCCCCATTCTTGGTAGCGTTGAGGAGCTTCTCTCTTTTTAGTTGTTTATTGCCTTTCATATTCTCTTCGCAAACGATGTCAAGTAGGGGCTGCTGGTGATCAGAGTCTTCCCCAAGGGAATAATCTTGGGGTATGTGTTCAAAGGGTAACGACTGGTAGGGTTCAACAAATGATGATTGATCTTGGGATATGTATGGTGATGGATGGGTAGGATGGGGTAGGGGTGACATGCTATATGACGCTAAGCTTCTGGGAGTAGGTTCATGCCTATAGGATATAGGCCTAATGACGCTAGCCGTATTCCAACCTGTCACACTCTTTCGGGATCCAGTCGGGACAATGTCTGGAAGTCGAGCAGTTCCAACGAAAATGTCCACCGAGTGACCTACGAGGCTCTGGATGTCAAGAGGGGTGTTTTGTGCGCGACAGAGTCCCATTGGCTCGAAAATATCGATAGTTCTTCTCTTTGCGGTAGGCGAGCTTAAAAATGGACCAAAGTTAAGAGAGATTATATCTTCTTCAACGCCATACCTCATCAACTTCATTAAACTGGTGCAAGCAGTTTTCACGGGACGAACCACGTCCTCTGGGGCTGAAGGGGAACGATGGCCCCCTGTTGGAGCGGCAGTGCTTCCACCTTTAATGTCATCATCACCTGCAGCCATGACGATGCCAGCAGTAACACCCGTCCCTGAAAAGCTATCAGATGATAACTTCTTTCTATACACCTGTGAATCAACATGCAGGAATCTCCCAGTCCTCACCTCTCGTACACCTTCCATGCGAGAATGGAAAGGCAACTGTGAACAGGAGTCTGATTCATATCCTTCATCATCTTCAGATAAAACCTCTACCGCTGCCGGTATATCTCCACAATGCCTCTCCAGCCTCCTAGCCTGCTTCAACATATTCCACACAATGATTGCATCGGTGATGCTCATGCTACCGGCAGACCATAGGATGAGGTTCATAATATTTGGGACTGGCTGAGTGTGCTCAAAGGGTCCCCTCCGTCTTGGAGACCTAAAGGATGCTGGTTCAATGTCCTTAACCTTCTCAACGGTTGCAACTAGTGCTGTTGGTTTACTAGACTTTTCATTATCTGGATCTAGAGAGGAACTGTCGTCAATTTCGGGATTCTCGCGGGGCTCTATTAGAATAATCTCTGGAACCCGAATAATTTTGCGACCTAGGTAGCCATAGTGCGATTCCAGCAAGACCTGCTCGTCGTGAGCCTTCTCACCCCTCACTGAATCTTCCTTGGCGTCAAGTGCTAGGTCGGGAAATGCGGCTTCAATATTAGCAAAGGTTAAAGGTTTACCAGAAGTACATCTCTCAACCGAGTGGCAAGTTGTTGTCAGAGGAGCCCCTAGCACCAAATTATCTGCGATGATATGAATCCCGCCGTTATCGGCACACTCTTCCCTTCCAGTTAGAGGATTGGGCAATTGAGAAACCCCCGCAAGCTGATCGATCCAAGACATGATCCTCTTCTCCTGGTCTTGCCTCATGGTGATGCCAGTGACTCGAAACACCGGGGGAGTGACTTGGTGTCTGGGAGGCTGGCCTAGGGTCTGAGGGAAAATAGTGGGGTTGTACTGTGGAACGTGAGCTGAGGCCACTGAAAATTTGGTGGTAAGCGCTCGGAGCTTGAAACCCTAGGTCGTGCCAGCCACCTAGGGATAGCCAGACAACGATTGCAGTAGATGAAATAATGAATTATGGATTTCACAACAGTAGTAACCTAGGTGGGCGCACTGGTCAGCAGGAAAGCTAGGATTGAAGAAAATCATGGAGCTATACTTGAGATAAAGACGAGAAATAAAGGTATTTCAATAAAGAAAGTATAACTGCGTAATTAAATGATTTTTATTGAATGGTACCCTAGAAAAGCTCAACAACTCATGTAACCTTTCAGATTTGCTCGTGAGCCACACGTAGACGTTCATCTAGGTACGTGACGCGGTTGTGCAGCTTCATGTACGTACATGTAGCTCAGAAGTGATCTGGCACGAGCTAAGGCGAGGCTCAAACTAACGGGTCCCGCAGGGGGCAGCCTTTCTATACTATCTGACCTCCACAGTCGCAAATATAGTCACGTTTCTTGTATATTTCAGCACTAAGAAGCTGATATACGAAGGCTTTACCACAGGGAGAGGATACAAAATAAACCAACCAATTTGCCCTAAAAGGAATGTAACCGACAAAAACACCAAGTTAAGCACCTTAAACTTTTTTTTTTAGGTAGGGCAAAACTAATGGCCTATAGTTACAATGAAAACCCCTCTTTTAGTATTCACTCAACTCAGGTAGGATTCCCAGGACGTTAAGAGTAGTTAACAAAATAGGATAGTCAAGCTAGGCCCGAGTGATTCAGACAACTCATGAGCGTCTTTGTAAACGACGGTCAGGCCTGCTATAAACTTATATACCGCCCAAAAAAAGGTGGGAAAAGGGAGTAGGCTGCACCCGCTGCCCAGTTAAATGAAACCTAGGAGCCATATCCATTGGATAATACGTGAAGCGCTAGAAAACGATCGTGATTGTTCTCTATGTTAATTCTTGGACGAGCTCGAACATCACATGAATGTTTAGAGGTGTCTGTTTCTTAATTCCACTCCGTAATCATTAGAGTCTATACCATGCCAATTCTCAACCCATTTAGCCAGAATATCTAGAGATACTTTCTTCCCACTCTCCCTGCTGAGAAGCTCCATCACCAGCTGCTTTCCATCATATTTGCCCCTGGTGGACCTTGGCCTACTTGGGACTCTAGTGTGACTCTGCATTGCGAAACAACAAAACCCTCACCCCTACTAACAATAACACATTTCAAAAGTGGCCATGCCAATTCTTTCTTCCAAAAATAACCTCTGTATCCTTGTATCCTAGAAAAGCACACAATATATCCCCATGTCCCGAGGGAGGCGCAGGCACACTTCCGGTATCTGCCCTCCAGTGAGACCGGAGATAAAGAAGAAAAAGCAGGCGAACGTTTCCAATGAAAGGGAATTGAACTATCTTTCAAACTTCAAAAAGGAGTTCTTGTCTTGCCTCACAGAGCTCACCCTACTAATCACCTCTAACCTTCCGACCAAGAGATTCAGTTGGCGATAGGGATGACATTGATCCCCGGACTATCTTGATTGGCCCGTCGATCGAGAAAGAGACGTTATCTTCCCTAGAAAAGCTTAGTTGACCTTTTTTCGCTCCTGTAGCGGAGGATATTCACTTTAGGACTTGACGGTAGTGCGAACCTCAGTTCTTACTCAGTACCAGCTAGAAATAAAGTTGCTTTACCAGGCCCATGTGATCGAGAGGTACTAATTGAAGGGGAAGACCCTGGCTAATACAGTTAAAATAACCCAATACCCAACGTAAACGAAAGAGACTTGACCTCCCAGGCCAGCTAGAGTTCTACCAGTTCGGTCATCACCCACCGCATCTCGTCTTTGACCTTATCCAACCTCAAAATTAAGATCAGAACACGGTATTCGATATGCAGTCCTATATGTAGTGACTAGTGATTGGCGCCAGTGGGGTTGTAGTTTACCTCTTTTGCTCGGAGGAAGCTGGGCTTCCTCAAGCACCTCCCAGGAAACACGGGCATGGATGAGTTTTATCAGCATTCTCCGGACCCGTACCGATCGTAAGGCGTTTGGAAGTCTCGCTGCAGGCCAATATGCGTATTCCTACACCGTTTAAGAGATATGTGAACCCCTGATCTCTACCCATGGTATATAGTGCACATTGCCCACTAGCCATTTCCCCCTACGGTACACGTACGTATCTTCGCTCACTCTAGGACTCTCCTATTGGCAATAATAGTGTTCATATGTACCCGTACTACGTTAGCTTATGCTCTGGTAGTGGTGGCGCCGGGAATCTATAAACGAGACGGTGCGACTCACTACGTTCCTGCCCCACTATGTTTCCCGCTCTATACCCGATCTCTCTCCGCTATCAGTGTATAGACCCAGACGGGGGGAGGGGATACACCCCCTAGTAACATGACTAAACGGAGTATGCAAGCTAATCGGAGCCCGTTACTGGCCTATACACGAGGAAGCTGTGCTCCCATCATCCTAGTGTTCCATCATGACTGTCAGGTATTCAGTCGATATTGAGCTGAGTGAGTGTAGGTACATTGAGCCTCTGAATGACAATTGAACGGAAAACTCTGATGTGATTGCTGCTCGTCACTAAACTCCAGCGAGCGTTGTTGGTGGGCTTGAAATCTATACTTTGCATAACGAGATTGCTTGGTGGTAGGGACAACTCCTCACTCAGGGTAAACTTTGAGGCACAACCAAACCCATATTTGTCCTTAACATGATAAATCGACTCTTGTACATGGGCACGAATAAACCGAGATCCAAATAACCGTCAGCTAACTTGAATTTCGCGTTACGACCACACGGAGGCATTACACAATTAAGTGGTCTCAAAGAGCTTCATGAAATTCGAGTATGATACGTGTTTATCTGTATCCAGTCCGCCCCCCAGCGCTAATCTGTGGTCCCAGCAAATCCTCTATGCGATAGACCTAAATTTCGGGAACTCTATTAGCTGTTCCCTCTACCGGAAGACAAAAGAGGCTAAGAACGCCTATTGTTACAATTACTTGCGCACAGGGTTGTGTCTACGCTATGACACATTTGGTTTCTTCTACTAATTGGCGTGAACCACCATTGTCCGCAATTCGCCTAGCGTAAATCCAGGTATTAAATATCAAACTACCAGTTCCTAAGCTCAGTCATGCTGATTGTTATTAGTTGACAGTAGGGAACGTTATGCAGTTCGAAGCAATTCTCCGTTGCGTTGTTATGGCGATAAAACTGTCACAGGTGGAATAAATGCGCAGGCAGAGAAGCTCCAATATGTGGCTATAGGAGTAATAATATTACCTCTCCCCCACCTACCTCCCTTATTCTGATGATTGGTTTATTAAAATGAACGGTCGTAGTTGTAGTAAGCTAAGAATATAAAAGTAGGAACTAACTCCCTCGCACAAACACTCAAAATTAAACGCTCCCATGGATTTCAATTGCCAGACACACAGCCGTCCCGCCGTAAATGATCCTTGCCTGAAGTGTGCTTATTTTCCTTTATCTTATTGTTCGTTAACCATATTCTGGCGCTTTCCTGAATGAATGCCCAGGTTTCATATACCCTAAACAGGTTAGTTTGACATCCACAGGTAGATATTTCAAGCGTTATTCTTTCCACCACTCACCCAAAAACCTCAAGCCTCATTAATATGAATATCAGTGAGAGCACCTGCCGACTGACCGTGAAGTAGTGCCAACCTCATGCCACCACCAGTGATGCGAACAGGCTCAACAAATGACAAAACCGGGGTTGGTGGCATCACCTGCACCGGTTGATCGTCTCCGTTGAAAACCTCCTTTCCCTTTACGACAGTGCTATATGTCAACCCAGGCTGACGGTACTGATAGGTTGGTGGCTGCACAAGTGGCCCTTTAACCGTGGGAGCCACGGCTGCAGTTGGGCGAACTACCCTTCGGGACCTTGGTTCAGTTGAGCCAGCGGTGGCAGCGGTAACAGAAGCTACACGACCCATGGTGACCAAAGCGTCAAGGGAGTCTGCAACTGCAGGTACCTGATATGCAGCGGATAGCATGGGAGGCGCTGGGGTTAGGACCTTATGTGAGCTGTCCGCCAACGTGGTTTCAGTAGACTCTGGGAACAGGTGCTGGCTACTTGCAGTAAATCTGGTCGGAACCTCACGCATGGGGAAGTAGCCCAAGGCGATGAACCTGGGACCCGGAACCCCGGTAGCAGGGACCTCATCGGTATCCCACTTGATTAGGGCTTCGCTGGAATCAGCAGGCTCCCCTGGGGTCGCGTCGGGGACCCATTTGAAGATATCTAAGCATTTGTCGCAAAGATTATCTCTCAGCATAGTGCGTGTCTCCGCGATGAACTCAGCGGAGGGGTCATAGTGGTGTCTGCAATCGACCTCCATGACAATCAGACTGCGGTGGGTGTTGTGCTTGATGATACCGCAGCAAGTGTAATTTTCGAATGTTGTCGCGGTGAATGGGATAACTACTGTTATTAGGTTAGACATATTTGTCTGCAAAAAAAGCCGTGTTAGGATTACTAGACCCTGAGGAAAGGTGTGTTGCGGACACTTACAGGTATATATATATCTAAGTTATCAGCTGGGTAGAATTTCTTTTTGATTTATAGTATCTCCCTTCCTTTGATTCTCTAGGATACTTTTTAGATGAACTAAGAAGGCCCCTGTTGATGTTGGACAGTAAAGGCTGTTGGTAAACCACGAGTTAGCTGAAGGATGATACTGAAAAACGTTTGGTTCTTTTACCTTGGAGAATAGTAGTTCTAGGGGAGTATGATTTATTGTTTTTATAGCTCAGGTTTACCTGAAACCGGTCTGCTGAGCGAAAAGAAAAAAGGGCTGACCGGAAATGATGAGTTAGCGGATTTGAGGTTTCCGATACGGCGCCGGTGATGGAGGAGAGAGATTTGTTTTTTTACCTGAACCGCGGAAAAGGATATGATGGAGGCTATTCGGCGGTTTTATCTGTTTTAAGCTTGAGGGTAAATTGCCCTTCCCAGAGGAAATGCTGTTTAGTGATAGTGGGTTAGATAATTGAAAGTGCTGATCATGGCGAACAATTCTTGTACATAGATTGGAAAAGAACCTTGACCATTTCCTTACCTTGAAGATAAAAAACCAGAAAGAGAATTGAGGGCGAGATGAGCCTTGGTCCTTAACTAGTAAGTCACAAGCTATTCGGAGATGAATTGTTAGTAGTTGATGAAACCCCCTGATGAAATTGATAGAACAATGGAGCTGAATCCCTCTTTTATACTCACATTTGAGATTTGGGGTGGGGTTTCAGACCACTTGCTGCTCGGTAATACCCTTTTTCTTTACGAACTAAAACATATATATAGCTTAATAGATGAAACTGGTGGTGATGTTCACAAAACAACCTTACGGAGCCAACGAGGAAACCACTACCAACTTACCTGAGGTAAAGAGTCACGGGGGGTTTTAAAATGGAAATTCTCGGCAATTTCTTGCTTTCTTTTTTGCTCCTGTCCCTCTCTGACTAACAAGTAACAGGTTAGTATATATATCCGACTATACTTTCCACACAACCACCATTGTACTGGGGGAACCAATGTCATCAACATACCTCGGGAGAAATTATTCGAAGGAATTCAAACAAGGTAGTATATCTTTAACAATTACTCAAAGACAAAGCACCAAGATGCTCGCCTTTGGGACCTTACGGTGATAATTTTCAATGGTTGGTTCGATGAGAGATGATAGTTTGATTATGATGAAGAGGAGAAGAAGAGGAGCGGGAGGAAGAGGCAGATGACGAAGAAGGAGGGATATGGTGCCTTAAAGGTAGAAGGGAGAGGTCAAAAAATTTCTTTCCCGTTCTTCAGCCGTCTTATTTCTCATTCTCGAATTTCCCCCAATTCATTCATCAATTGAGGGCCCCCTTTGCCTCTCCGGGGGTTTATCTCCCAATTATTTTAGGGCATTATATGTTTAATAAGTCCTAGGAAGTCATGTAATTTCTAAAGAATAGTAGAGGAATAATTAAATATTGATTTAGAGGCGGAAAGAAAAAGCTTCTCTATGTTCTTGTAAGTGTTATAGTCGTTTTCGATGATATCAATGATTGACCTGAAATAACTTCCCCTTTCTGGCACCCTTCTTTTTGGCTACTACATGTTGCAACAGATAACTCCTTGATGTAAACAGAATGCAGGCTTTGCTGTACCCACTGCCTTTCGATTTTATATTTCAGTGAGCGGGGTGGGGCGAGAATAGAATGAGCCCCCCCACCCTTCTCCCTCTTGGCCCACTCTGCAAGTACTCACAATTTCCTCTTTGCAAAATTCCTTTTTGACCACAAACACCCCCCAACTCTGACACCCTCAAACTTTTGGATTCTTGAAATCTATTGTCCCTGTCACGATGGCATTAAGCCGTCTTTTGAAGTATGGCCGTAGCTTATTCAGGGAGAAGCCGTTGCCCGTCGAAAGCCCTGTTGAAAGTAATTCTGAAATCCAACCGGATGACGAATGTGAGGAAGGATATGTCTCCACTGGTATTTTGTCCTCTTCTCCTTCTTTCATTATGCCTGAGCTGACTAGAAAGACAGATTCGGAGGACTATGTCAACACCTACTCCCAATTTATCACTAGGAAAAACATGGACTCACCCCCACCTCGCCGCCGCCGGAATGGCAATGGCAACCTAATTCGCCCAATATCCGCGTACCCTGTTTACATCGCTACAGACAGCTCTGTCAATGATTCACAGCCCTTCAACAAGCACGGATTGACACTTGACCAGGTTATGGGTACGTCAATTTCCACAGCCCCAGTTCAATCAATGAAGGGCTGACAATGTTAGACCACTACGGTGGTAGTAACAATCGTTGTCTAGGCGAAGCCTCTAGTCCTAGGGCTGGTTTCTACAAGGTTCTTGATGCAGATGAGACTAAAGGCCCAATTGACCCTCCTTATCGTCGTCTGCCGAAACAAGACTCCCATTGTGTGAAAAGGACTCAAACCTTCCCTTCATATGATGGAGGTGCTTCTCGTAAGTTTAATCCCCAATTATCACATGAAGGATTTACTAAGATCCCCTAGGTCAGCCCTACATGAAGTTTCAGTCAGCTGGCGACAGGAGGCTGGCGGCCAAAAGAGCAGCAAGGGCGACCAATACAATCCGTAGGCTCAATCTAGAACAAAGGGAGAGCTTTACTCAGTCCTTCAAATCATTCTTCTCGTTTAGACTCCCAAAGCTCAAGTCCAACACTAAGGATATCAACCCAAAGTCTCTCATCGGCCGTCTGTCCCCTAGGAAACACCTCAAGAAACTTAACATCTGCTCTCGCGAAAGACTGAACACATTTTGGGAGAGGTTGAGGACCCTTAACATTACCCTCCCGGCCGTTACCGAACCAGTAGTGAAGCCTCGTCGGGAGATCTTTGGTCCTACTTTGGAGTGGCTTTCTTCCCCTTCTGTTCTAAAACACGAGTTTGTTCCACGTCAATCTTATGGATTCACTCCCGGCGGTATCAAGATCGCTATTAGATGCGCAGATGTTGGCCTTGTCGAACATGTCGTGGAATGCCGCCCGAGAAATGCTTGAAAGTTACCATGTAGGTCTCTGGTTCTCTCCTAAGTACTCTGGAAGTATCTAACCTTTGTGAGGGTTGTAATCAACAGGACGCGTACGTTTTATGTTGGAGAATGGATATGCTTGCGACTATAGGGAAGCACCATTGAAGGTGACGTTATGGAGATACATTTTTGAAGTGTTAAAGTTTCATTAAGATCTGTTTCATACCACCTCACTTTCATATCAGAATCAAATTCAAGTAAAAATCATCCACCATGTTACAAAACACCATACTTAGTCTCGCCGAGTGATCACCTGTGAAGAATAAACCCAACTAATAATTATTAATATATCTCATTTAGGAATGGCGGAAACTTGGAATAAGCGGTTCAGATTACTAGCGCCGAAAATTGCCACCGATTCAAAGTTCACCATGCGTAATTAATTTAGCAAATCAGGTTAGCGTTGTTTAGCTCCACCCATGACTTAGTATCAACTAAGGGGCCCTCCCCAAATAGAAAGAAATTCGATTGCCACCTCCGCCTGGGCTATGTATTGCGCAATATTGGGACTCGAGGGGCCAAGTATTGTCCTTCCTATACTCGTGGACACGTATATGTGGTTTTTATCGATCGCGAGAGATAAACTCCTCTCAGAGTTCTGGGAATGGAATCGTGGGGGACCAGGGGACTTGAGCTATTGTTATTTAATTCCGGAAACTATCACAGTTAGAATGTTAGAGTTTTTTGCATATTTGTCTCTGAATGTCCACAACTTTCGGAAGTGGCGTGGCCTTGGACTATAATTGGTGGAACTGAAAACATTTTATTGATAAGGAGCTTGATTCTGCATACGTTTACTACCTTTTGAGGCTATCTTGAACATTTCCAATTAATTCTCTCTCATTATTTCCCCCGTCCGCGCTAGAAACAACACCGCAACTCGAATTATCCACGAGACGTTAATATACGTTTGTAATTGGTTGGAAACTGTTATCTGCCCATGTTAAAATACGCATAGCTATATGTGTTTGATGACAACAGAGCACTGCAGTTGTACAATGTCCCATCACTTCTCATTCTATCTTTTTGGGGGGGGAACGCTCAGGGGGATCTGAAGGGAATTAGGCGGTCTCCCCATTTGCTACGAATGCTATAGTTTAATAATAAGCTTATAAAACCTTTATTTTTTTAGCGGTGGGTAGCCCGACGTACATCCGCCTATCACAGGGGCTTTAATTGATGTCCCCATGTTCTCCCCGAGTCGATCTAATATCAATATTTTCTAAATCGAGGACCCCTATAGGTAGTAAAATTGAATCCGTTTCTCCCCACTCTACCACTCCTAAAATACCTAAAGATCCACTAGTTTGTTCCCCAAAGAATAGGTATCCAGCATTTAAGGCAATTGGTTGCTCACCGCCACCCCTCAGAGCACCCGCAAGCGGCGTATGTCAATCTTTCCCGAGTGAATATTGATGAAAGTATGCCCCGTCTGGATCAATTGGCTCCAGTGAGAATCCCTAGTTATTTATTAGTTCAAGGTTGAGGGGTTGATCAAGCCGGTATTGGGTGGGTATATACTTAGAAGTGTACAAACCACCCAGACAACACCTATTTCCACCAGCTTTTTCGAACAGTAGCTTTACAACCAGTGGTGTTAGCATTTGTAATACCCAAAAGGATGATGCGATGGCATACAAATCCTTTGCAGCGTTCACAAATCCGGCCCAAATCATCCAGCTACCCAGGGCGGGAATCCATCCGAATGTGAACATACATATCACCATAATCCGACGTCTTCTCTTGACAGTTTCTAGCCGAGTTCCCATGGTATCTCCATTCGCAGTGTGTTTATTGAACCTTTTTTTAGTCCAAAGATATACCGCAATTCCGAAAATGCTGCTAGATATAGTAATGCCAGTGATGTAGACAATCGCCCCGTAATACATAAGTCTTGCATAAGGGTCCGAAGCCTTTGTTGTCTCACCTCTCCCAACACCTACAACTGTGTTGAGAAGATATATTGTGGGGAGCACCCCGATAATCTCCAAAACAATCTCAGAAGCTATCATAGTGAAATGGCTGGATTGATAGTTTCCAATCCACATTTTTTTGTCCTTGATAACCCCAAGTTTTTTCATCACTCTCGCAACGCACCAGGACACCACGATTGTAATCCAAGTGCCTCTGGGCCTTGCCAAAGACATTATTATTACGGCATGCAACTGCATAGACCCAGTATCAAATGCCAAGTATGCACCCACAACCGTCGAGACCAACTCTAGTATGATCATGATTAAGGCTGGAATGAAGACTCTTAACCAGAGAAAAGATTCCGGTTGTGGAATAGAGTCATTTCGTTTGTTTTTTGGGGTTTCCGGCAGACATCCGAAGTTAATCCGGGAGCGAAATGTTGCACGTCCCAGAATGAATGCTCCAAGTAAAGTAAGTAGATTCACGATAGCAAAGGTAGTAAGAGATGCACCGGGAGATGCACACGATAATACATCTTCCTCAGTAAGTGTCCGTACGGTGTTGTTCTGATCATCGGCCTTGAGCCATCCAGCAGGGAGAACAACAGGCTGACGCCTTGTAGCTGCGTCGGATTGTAAAGACATTAGTATGCCGAGTTCCTTTTTTAATGTTGCAAATACCTGCTTAGAAAGAGGTATCGAAACCATCTGTACTGGAGGAGACGTTGCCCAATATTTAGATGTTGCATAAGTGGCCCTTATATGAGACAGACTAGATACTCTCATTAACCTGAACCACCCACCAGCTTCATCCGACCGAACATGGCCCACAGCCACCGCACCAACAAAACGGGTTATGACAAATGTGCTATCTCACGAGAGAGCGTGGTTGTGAGTGTATATCACCCCCTCAATCTCTATCATTGTCCACCACCAGCCTGGCATACTTATGTCTCTATGTGACCCGACCACAAGAAAAAAAAGGCAGGTTTTATGACTAGAGGCTAGCCAGACCTGTACTTAGATCCTTGAACTACTCACTGGGTTGATTACTACACCTTAATAAGATTGCGTACTCCTTCCCCGTATTAAATACCACGGCCGTTGAACTAAAATCTCGCACTCTTCAATGACCGTAGGTCTGTCTCCCTTGGAAAAAACACTTAGACCCCTTTACATACATATAATCATGTAGTTACCAAAGACGCTAATTGGTTCTATACTCAAAAAAGATATTTACAGTATCGTGCTATATTGACGCTCAATTAAAAAGGGCTATGATGGCCCCTCCTTCGTTCCCAAAATTTACTTTATCTCCTCCATAGACCCCTCACCTGAAACCTCCTCAGCAGATAAATCCTCAACATTTCTGGGATCTAGCAGTCTGGACGGATGGAAGATGTTGAAGATCACAAAGCACGGGAACATCGGGAGTGCTTCCAGACAATAGAAGTAAACCTCTGTTGTTGTTAGTGAAAGGGGGCGAGTGGGAGATCACGAAAAGATATTTATTCATACCATGCGAGGCCAGATACCCTGTCCACCCCTGAGAAAATTCTGCTACACGGTAACAGCTTCTCAACTATCCCCACCCGCTTGTTAGTTCACTATTAACACCTGACCCGGGAGAGTGTACACACCATAATTAGAATTGAGTTAGCATACAACGCCCAAAGCAGGATCCTCCATCTAGGCCTCCGCAAACCCTTGGTTACCAAAGACCTAGACTTAAAATCGAACCTAACCGTCGCAGAGATAAAAAACCCAAAAGTTACGATCTGCACGGCCAGTCCCGCCAACATCACGTCACGGCCTGTATTCATCTTTTTGAGATCCGTTCCTAAGCTCCCACTGTTGAATCAGGTTACTTTCTCTCTCTCTCACGTCTTGGGAAAACTGACCACCGCTGGCACCACTCATAATCCCAGCGCCAATGCCCTGCAGGACAAATGACGTGATATCTCCCGTCAAGAATATCCAAGTGACCCACCTCGCCGGAACTCCTAGTGACCTCGCGTTACGACCGCCAGGGAGTACGGTTTCGAGGAGACGTCCGAAGAGAATGTAGGATGCAGCAGCTATGAGAACGGGGGCTAGGACGACGAGAGAAAATTGTGCGATAAAGAGGCCACTATTTAATTACACATGTTAGTTTGGGATTCATGTTGGGTCTCTTATTGATTCCGTTATCAATTTCTTTTCTTTATGGTAGGGAATATACCGACTGAAAACATCAGCCTGCGAAAGTATACGGGTGGCGTATCCAAAGGTTTCCACTACCATAACTTGTCAGTTCCCGAGGGGTATATACAAACTAGATACAGTGTTATTACTAAGACCAGCGACTATAATCACAGAGAAGTACCAGGCACGATAACGGGCAACCTGAAGGATATGTATGAAGCATGTCGTGGCATAAAGAGCAGTTGCGATTATCGCAAGTGGGCGTGAGGGGTTGTAATCATAATAGGACATATGGATTCGTGCTCCTGGGTTTAGTCCTGTTAGCACACAACCACAAACGTAAGTTGAAAGACTACGCACTTGTGACAAGTGTAGAAAGCGACTCGTCTTGAGACAGTTCGATGGGGGTTATCGTGTACATGGCACTTGTAGTAGTAAATTGGATTACTGAGTTGGGAATTGTTACAAATGACAATCCAGTAACACCCTGCTGTAGATATAGGGCTTAAAGAGTGTTAAAACCATGAGCAAAATGCAAGTTTAAGGTTGATGGGAACGGAGGGGTATATATCTACATATACTTGTCTATCTCCGATGCCCCCACCTCCATATAACGTGTTTCACCGGGAAAGCAATCATCACCGGGTAAGCAATCAACCATGACAACAGGACTTGAAAAATTTCGGATTTTGAGGCTGGAGCAAATCAAGTGTCCAGAAACACCCTTGAGATGTCTTTTGATTATTTTAGATGAATTTGCTAAGGTTGAGTGGTGAAGGATGGTTGTCATAATACATAATTTCTTCCCCTCCTTTTGGGTCTTTTGAAAGTACATGTACCCACCACCCTATCCTAAGTGATTATCACCCAAAAACAACAAAAAGTACTTCCAACATATTTGGCCTCGTATTAGACTGAACTTTAGTACTATCATCTTTCATCAACGGGGCCCGATTGCTTTCCCGGTGACGATCGCTTTCCCGGTGAAACACGTTATACCCCATCCTTCCCCAGGCTTTTCGACAAAAGAGCTCCCCTAGGGCATACTACGCAATTTTTCTGGTGGGGGCCTTAACTTTACATCCCATCCCACTGGAGCTGGACCGGTTTTCCGCGTTACAGCTGCTGCTTTAGGCTGCCAACCAGGTTACTGTAGATCCCTAGTAGCAAAGAATAAATGGCTCCGTCCTTTAGGGCATGGTCGCTTAGCGTTGTGCAACCAGCGCTTTACCCACGTATTAATCAAGTCCTGAGAATTCTAACGGGCTCACAAAATTTCTCAGGACTTAATTAACGCGGGTATGTGACCACCGTTAATAAAGGACCAAGTTATTTAGTGGTAAAGTACTTTTTTTGCACATCCGTACTCCTATAATATATACTTGTATATATTCACATGCGTATAAATCATTTCTTTTCGCGATCACGATAAAACTCAATTACTTATAATATCATTAATTAATTCTACATGTACTTCCCACTTTGCCCGGCCGCGCCTGACGTAGAACCATAACACCCCTCTTAAGATTCTGTCGCCACCAGTATGAACATTAACTTCTGAAACTGTCTTCAAATAAATAACCACGAATCATGTATACATACGTCCCGTTCTCCTACACCCACAGCTGCTAATTAAATGTGAACCTCGGTCTATCCGTATTATTATGTATTCCATGTATCTCGTAAAGTTGAATAAAGTTGAATAAGAATGTAAAATCATGAGGTAAATTTGATATTGTAATATCACATCTACACCGGCCTTTCCGGGGATGGTGATATTGAACTATTATCTATCGATCGGAATCTATTTGCCGCAGGCGATGTTAGAGTTGTCCGCAAAAGTCCTTCCTCAAGAAAGAGAAGTTCTTCGCTTGTTCGCGGTGAGCTCGAGAGACCTGAGTAGCTTCTTGCTTTGGGTTCTTTTCCGCTTTCCTAGTTTGTTCTGGAACGTCTTCGAACGTATAGGGGATTGGATCTGGGAAGTTCAGGGCTGGGGACTGCTCTTGGTTTGGCCCAGTTTCTTTCGCGTTTGTCTTCCGCTGGGATCCACTCTGTTGTATGTTGGACCCATTTTGGGCGATATTGTCCTTGTCGGTGACTGTTCCTCCTGCTGTCTGTTTAGCTCTAGGTGGTCGTCCCCTCTTGTTTGGGGTGTTCGCATTAGCTGTTTGGCTTTCGGCGGTGGTGACTGTTTCCTGTTGCCTTTGTAACCTTTGGTGGTCGTCCGGGGGCTCTCTTGTTTGAGGCGGTGGCTGCGAGGTTGATATCTGTGGATAGGACTTCGGGGACCGGAGGTGGGCTGCGCTCGGCGGTTTGCGAACCTGGATACATCCTTCGAGATTTAGCCTGGGCAGTTGATTCACTTTGCTGAAGAGATAAGACCTTTTTTTGCGATTGCAAGTCTCTTTTTATTGTTCATCATTGTCATCACGTCTGGAAAGCTAGAACCATCAGTGGCCAGGGGCTGAGAAGCATCTTGCTTTGAATTCTATACATAAGCTTGTTAGTGCCGTGGATTTCGGTATATATTCGTTCATATCTAGCTTATATAGTCAGTAATAATGAGCATGGAAATTGTATATTACCCTTGAATCCGAAGGCGAATCAGAATTCCCATCAGTATCACTTTCTACTACCTCCGCTCGTCGCTTCCTTTTTGCCACGCCCTGTGTAGTTTGAGCTGGCTCTCTCGGCGGCTGCCTCGATGCCGCGACGCTGCCTCGATGGCTGACTAAAATGTTGGCTCATTGTTACCCGTCCAGTCTTCGACCTTTGGTTTGTGCTTACATGTGGGCGGGTTGTGAGGGGTGGAGGTGCGTTGCAATCGACGTGGTTCAATCTTATTTGATTTTCTGTTTGACCGTGTGCTGATGTCCCCCGGGTTCCAGCAATCTGGCTTCCTGTCCCTTGGCTTTGAGTGACTTGGCTTCCTGTCCCTTGGCTTTGAGCGCCTTGGCCTCCTGCGACCTGGCTTCCTGCGACCTGGCTGTGTACTGCTGACACATTCCTTTATGAGGTCCGGGGGTATGATATTCTTCTTGTATCCACCCAAGGAGTTGATCAATATCACCCTTGAGTGCCTTGGTGTCGTTGGCTTCCCATGACTGACTGAAGTCGATCATCGTACTGAACATTTTAATTCGTCTTAATACGGATCTGTATGTTGAGTGCTCGTTGGTCTCATCCCTGTTTCGCTACCAGTCAAATCGTTTGGGGACTCCTGTTCTCCCCCCCTTTTTTTGCTGTCACTAGTATCAAGCGCGTTATAGACAGGGCTCGATGGTTCCCGCACATTCTGGGGTGAATGCGTTGTTGCGGGTCTAGGGGGTACTGCTATTTATTTTTAGTATTTAACTATCTTTGTCACATCCGTTTGGAAAGAGAGGGGGGGGGGGGGTAAATACTGGTTTGCTCTTTGTTATCATCATAATCTTCTTCTGGTATGGTTCCCATATCTTGCCGCCCAGGTTGGGCCCGATTGCGTCTTATACGCTGTTTTGTGAATCTAATCGGGTCTATCAAAAAATCCTCCTCTTCTGAGTCATCCGACTGCGTACCAACTGGTCCACCATCCTCGCCCTCTGGTGTTCCATGTCGAGCATGTTGTGGCGGAGACCTTTGCCTTCCCGAGGGAATTTAATTGGGTCTACAGAAAAATCCTCCTCCCCTCCATCCGATTGCGTATCAGCTGGTTCATCATTCCCTGGTGTTTCCTGTCGAGCATGTCGTGGCAGAGTCCTCCTAACAATCGGTTCGTCTTCTCCGTCATCGAGTATTGTCTGTCGACTATAGCGAGGAAAGAACATCCTTTTTCTGCGAGACTTTAATTAAGTCTATCGAAAAATCATCCTCTTCCTCGCTGCTATCTTCTTCCGATTGTGTCTCTAATACATAATCCTGCCCATCCCCGCCACCGCCGCTTCCTCCCGTAGTCCATCTAGACTTAGAAACATCACTAGAGCCAGGGCCACACTGGGGAATGGGTGTCAGTCTTTTCGACTCTCACGTTCGCCTCGCTGGGGGCATTGCTCGATCCCCGTTGTTCTGTAGATTTGAAGATTACGGTAAGTACTATCGCCGCCGTGGAGGGTGGGGGCATGGATGCGATGTGCTTGGTACCGATGATGTCGGCTAAAACGGTTATGCGATTGTCGCGCTTCAAGGTGGGAGGGGCCTCGGATAGAAGTTTCAAGATGTATGCGCACAAGTCGCGGCTAGGTAACTTTCGCCGTATAGGAAGGTTTTGTCGAGAAGTGTTTCTGTCGGAATAGATTCGAATAAACGCCGGGCACCTCCTGACTTTTCGAAAGCCTTGATTACATGACCAATATGAGCCCGGACCGCTTCGTTTCGGGCTGGTGAATGGATGAGTTCCTGAAAGACTGCGATGAGTGTGTTGAGATCAAGGAAATTGAGTAAGGCCAGTGGATCTTGCGCCCCATCGAGCACTGAAAGCCAGGGACCTGCCATCGCTATTTCATGTCAGCCCGACGAATGGCCATGCCAAGAGAATCAGCTACCTACTTTGTGGGTTGATGGATGGCGATGGTATTTTGTATGTGGGGTTAACGTGTGGGTGATGGAGATGTAGAGGGGTGAATAAGTCAAATTTGGTTGCAATGGAGCCGCATGGATTGTGCGCCAAGAGCCAAGCGATGCACATTAGGTTAGTGCAAAAGGATTAAATATTCATTGAAATGTTTCATTGATACTTGTATCTATATCGCGTAGTACTTTTGGGATCAGTAATGTCTGTTCCTATGTATAAATAACCTGGTGATAGCGACACGGAAGATGCTTTACCTGGGCTGAGGCCTACAATTTACAATTCAACAGACCCTTCACGATCTGAATCATCGATTACGTCCGGCAAACACTGTCTCCTTATAATCACGGATCTATCTGCCAATTCCTGTAACTGCTCTTCGGATGGCATATCATCCAGAATTTCCTCACCCGCACTCCCCTCTGCTTCGAGCTCGCCGGTCGCATGTACGGAAGAATGTCCTGGCTCAGTCGTTTTGGCTGTCCTCCGGTATCTCCTGGGTTTGTACATTTCAAAGAGCTCGATAGCTCTTTGTGTGACAATGCTATCGTCGACGTATTTCTCCGGGTTTAGCGCCTTCTCTTCTTGGTCATTATACTGTCGTAAACGTTCTTCGTATATGTCCGCGTCGCGTATAGCCTCTCGGTAGATATAATAGGTATGTGCAAGCTGGGATAAATCGTCGGCAGCCTCTTTTGCAATATGAAGTGCTTCTAGAACCTGCTCCTTCACCTTAAGCGAAACTACATGTAGGCTAGTGATAGGGGCTGAATTTATATGCCCCACGTCCAGCGAAGTTTGCATCTTAATGACGGCGCTTTCAAGGACCGGGATTGGATTAAACGTTGCTAAATCCCTGCGCGTCAGCCCGATGAAGATCCTCAATACAAATTCGATAACATAAAAGGGATTCGAGGTGCTGATAATAGTACCCGCGGCAGCTGGTGCTATAGGTGCTCCCATACGAGGGCCGTTTGCGATGCTGTCGATCTGTTCCTTTCGTGCCCTTTTTCTCATTAAGGACATAAGTCGTGTGTTCCGCACCTTTTCAGGGTCTTTCTCTTTACGCCGAATGTATGCATCGTGATTGACATCTTTGGTATCTTTGAGTGGGCGTATATGTGTGCGGTAATGAGTTATGTGAGTATTTTTGCAATGGGAGTTTAATCTTTGATGGGCCGTCTTTCCAGCGAAAGTTTTGTCGCAGCAAGGGCAGTTGATTTTGTCCATCTTGCAACACGTGTGTTGGGTTAGAGGTTACTCAGATGGTTTGCTATTTAGGTGTAATCTTGGACTTACCCGAATGATTTGGGTGAGTCCAAGATTGCAATACTCAAATCTTGGCGTCCCATATTAATTATTAGTCAAAGTTACTACTTGCAGGGATCTTTTTGATTCTTGGCCTAAAATCTCTAATAATTAAGGGCCCGTTTGGTAACAGGAGTTTTCACCCTTGTAAACTCCGTTTTAATGATCTTTTTGTTAGGCTTGGAAACTCCATTTTGTCTGGTTGCCAAACGGGCCCTAAAGCAAGTTACCACTCCGCACGAGGCTTTGTGACTCCTGCCCGTGGTAGGCTCCCTCTCTGTGCCCTCCTTGGTCCTCATCAATGGACAAAGCAAAATGACGGTATCCGATCTATGACAGATAGGCCTAATGGGACTGTCGTCGCCTTTTGCTAGTGCTAACTCCAACCAACTTCCTCTTGCCTCCGCAACTGTTTTCTGCACAACCTATCCTCATCAGCTTCACTCAACTCTGTTTCCCCGCTCCACCCTTCCTCTAAAGGCTCCCTCCGCCACGCCGCAACGCGGAGAGTGTACATCGCCAACAGAGCTGCCATCGGTATCCTAAACTGGCCCGCTAAAGGCCCTTGTATGGTTAAAGGAATTTCCTTCTCCAATTTCTATACCTGTTTCGTTCAGCTATACTCTTTATGCCAGAAGCACAGCATTCGACTCGAATACTATAGCAAGGATAATGTTCTTGTACTTTGTAAGATGCCTAGCTCAGTACACGAGAGTGGCCTGGCTTGATATATTGTGAGATTCGCCGTATGCAAAAAGTTGGATTTATAATGGAAGAGCACTGGTATGATTTCATAACCAGACCCACTTCCATGGGTATGTTCTCTCTATTATATGTACTAGCTAGTATTCAGCGCATCCATACTAAAGATAGGGGTATATTCAAAGGGATCCATGAGGGATCTACATATCAAGTCTCCAGATGCATCCGTTATGTCCTTTGGGACGACATTTCCAAATTTCATCATAGAAGTAGCGTTTTCAGAGACACACGAACATGCGAGGAGGAAAGTAGATATATGGTTGGAATCTCTGGGACTATGTCGAGTGGTCATATTGGTGATTATTAACGAGATAACCAATCCACGTCGCGGGATGGTCGAAGTTGAAAACGAAATTCCGGAGGACAATTACGATGACGCTGATGACGATGCATGGCTGGGCGATCTACGTATTACCGTGGAAGCTGTCAGGAATGGTCGGGAGGGGACGTATACTCACCAAATCGTAGGAGCACCCTAAATTTCATGGAAAAATATTGACAAACCTCATCCAGCGCCTAGAAAATGTTACGTATATTGATTCGGCACAAGCAACGTACTCCCGCATGAACAATGCAGCTAAGCCCACGTTTACAGTAAACTACGACCAGGGTGGGCCTACATCCCCAATCTATCTTACTGATATACATGGGACTTGTATCCCGGCTTCCTTGAATCATATGCGCGATACTACCTTTGATATGAGTACCGATACACTCAGGGCGTATGTGGCGCGATACAGGAGAGTCCTTGGGCGTAACCGTCGCCAAACCGCTCGCAACCGTGCCCGTGCAATCGACGGGCACGATTCTGCTTACGTTGATAGGCCTAGAACCGTGTTCTCAGAATACTTAACGACAACAGGCCAAAAACGATGTTGACAAGAGTATTCTATAGTTTTTTTTCTTTCTATCTTTTAGATTCCCTCTGGTTTTCCATTCTGTTGTTTCCCTCTGTTTTTCTCTCTATTGTAATTCAGAATTCAAATGTTCGCATTATTGCATCCTGTGCACATGACCTATAACTGGCGCTAATGGCCGGGCCACCGCAACTACCTGCACGTGAGTCCGAGCATGAGATGGACGATGGCGCATCATTACCTGAGGCTGAAGCTGAGCCCAAGCATTAGGTGGACGATGACATACACACGCCTAAGCCTCAGATAGATGATGATAGAAGTGTGCTTGAGGTTGAGGAGGTATATGGTGGAGCAGTGATGGATAGGATGGAGTATGGACATACACCCGAGGTGGAAGGGATGGACAACGACAAGTATGGGATGGAGGATGACAGAGAGGCGCTTGAGTCTGAAGAAGGTGGGCTGGGGATGACATGCGTGACGAATTTCCCGAGCTCTTTGATTCTGATGATGGGTGCGGTGGTCTTAAACGAGGGAGTCGACATGGATACATCTAACGTCACATTGCTCCGGGAACTGAACGCGGACTACCCATATGGCAATTGGAGATACCACGAGATACTGCCCGACAGTTCGATTATTTCCGGGTGAAGGTACAACACAATATGCCAAACAGTGCTTTCGAGGATATCATGAAGATTGGGTTGCAAGGGGACATTGAAGAACGGCCGGGTGCAATCAGGTCAGATACGATAGCTTCAATATTAGGTACATACACAGCGATTAACCATGTTTGCAATGACTGCTGCAAAGGTAATTGCCTTTGCTTTGCAGATTGGCCGGAAGAGATTTCATGCCCGAACTTCTGGGACGGTGACCTATTTGGGGGCCTCAAGGGGAAGGGCTTTTTCGGTGACACCAGGGACATAGCCCTCAGCTTCTCCACCGACGGATTGCAGCTATTCAAGATAGGGAGCTATGACGTATGGCCACTACTAGTGATGGTTACGAACCTAGCTCCGGAAGAGAGGGTGAAAAAAGAGAATATGGTCCTCTTGGGCGTGATCCCGGGTAACTCTCCTTTTACCAACGAGAACACTGCTAATGTATATTTGATAGGTCCAAGAAAGCCACGCGATCTTGATAGCTTTCTGCGACGAAATAAAAATCCTTTTAGAGGGGATTGACACAATCGATGGTTCAACCCTAAATAGAGAGACCTTCCGAATGAAGGCGTACCTTACAGTAACAGCGGATCTCCCGGCTATTGCGACCCTTATGAGGACAAAGGGAGTTAATTCGTTTTCATACTATCGGTTTTGCAAAATCAGAGGCGTATACTACAGGCTAAAAAGGCACGTATACTACCCTCTAGTGGCACCGAGGCATGTAGGGGACCAGGAATTTAATCCTAACAGGCGGCCCCCGTTCTGGAATGATGCAGACTATGATCCCATGCAGCTTCTGCTATAGAATGATGAGTATTTCCGATTCGAGGCGGCCACCATAGGAGACTAAGATACTAGGGATACGGGCCAGTTAGTGGCATCAACGGGCTGTCAATATTTGCGGAACTGCCAACCATACAGTTTCCAAGATCGTTCCCAGTCGATATCATGCACCAGTCTACGAGGGTCTCGCCCAACAAATGGTCGGGAGGCGAATTCGGCCTATCAACGCCGAGGGAGTGCATTATACCGGTGAAGACCTAGAGAGAGATCGGTGAGGAACTTACCTCATCAAGAGAGAACTTCCCTACTGTATTTAGACGGGCACCAAGAGATATCAACAAATACAAATTTAACGCTGCTGAGTAGATGAACTGGGTCTCCATATTATCACCTATATAACTGCGAGGCCGACTTCCGGGGGTGTATTATGACGGCTGGATGGGATATGTGAAGGCAGCGAACCTTATGCGCAAATGGGTCCTAAAGAGGAGGAAATCGACGAGATGGAAATCCTGGTCACCAACTTCGCCGGGCATTATGGGCGGGAGTATTATGGGCATGGGTTAGGACGTCTATCTGCGTGTCGTGCTACTGTGCACTATTAATTGCATATAGCGCAATGCGTGCGAGACTTGGGGCCCCTGGTATATATTGGCAATTCCCGATGGAGAGGCAGTGTGGGTATTTAACCCGCATGGCCACATCTTGTGCTACAGCAAACCGCAACCTTAGTCTAGGCATACTACAGATGACTAGGCTTGCCTTTCTCAGCCTAGCATACCCTTCCATACAATTTACAAAGACCACAATTGATAATATAGGCCTCAAAGAGGTCAGTGCCCTATCGAACGGGATCATGGGTTACGAAGAGGACTCCAGGACTTACACAAATGATACATATAGGGCGAGCAATGTTCTCCTACGGCACTACCATTGGCGTAGGCCTAGCATTGAGCCTACAAAGCTAGATAGAGGCGAAGTACATGCACTAAACAGCTTTCTCCGGCGATACCACCCAGCAGTATATGAAAACATAGGACGGCTATACAAAGACGATTTCCAGATACAATTAAGATAGTACGATATTCGAACTGTTGGCTAAACCACCAATGGTTGGGATCGGAGCTGAACTACGAGAGGGTAAGATGAAGTACTACTTCTAGATCTTCCTCCATGGTGTGGTACTCTTTCCCGGCTCACGTGTACCCACTCGCAAACAGGCCACAAGAATCGCGCGCATTTGTGGGACACGTACGATTTTACGGGCGTATAGAGATAGAGGACTCTGAAGAGCTAATTGTTGTCTTTATTGAACGTTGCAAAGTTGGCTATAGCGGTCCAGGATGCTTCATTAGGTTTGATAGCCGTAGGGATCGAATGGAGATAGACTGCGTGGATATTAGGAAAGTCTACGAGTTGGTTGGTCTGATCAAGTCAAAGGGAACGAGCCGGCTTTGTACGAAGATAACATCTGTGATAGAATAGCTATGTTCCGAGAACAGACGATGGGAACGGCGAAACACTCTTACAGTAATTTTTCTTATAGAGAGGTGTCACTGTAATCTTGATAGTCATTTATATTTTAGTGCACGTAGAGGTCCTTTATTCGTAATAGTCAACTAGTGGAAGTCATCTATTATGTACTGGATTACAGAGCACCCAAAGCTAAAAAAAAAAAAAAAAACAATTAAATGATAAAAAAAACCGGCAACAAAAGACTTACGTGAGTGAGTAATCATCCCTCAAGAGCGTCGCTACCATGTTGGGCTTTCTCATCACTGCTCCCACCAGGGTTTGAACCTGTATGTGGTCATATGACGAAGCCCAGTGTATTACCACTAGGCCACGCCACGATGCTTTTGTTTGTGTCGCTGTAGTTTATGAGCCCTCCATTTCTTGGCAACGCACCAAAACCTGTGAACGTACTGAATTGCATCACAGGGCAATGAAAGGTCAATTGGGGGGAGGCCCCCATAATAGAGTGCATGTATATGTACCTACCATAGAGAGAGCCAGGGGATTAAAACTCACACAACTCGCGGTCGCGGGGTGGTAACCCCTAGTTAATATGTACTACAGTATGAAAAAATGGGGTGAAATTACTACTATAGGACTACGGAATTTAGTGATAAATACCGAATTAAATCGGTATTAGAGGAAGAGTACTGTATAAATACCGTATGCTTACCGTAATGCTTACCGCAATGCTAGCGTACCAACGAGAATACCGTAGTGATCCCACCCCTCTTTTTGGTACTGTAATCATTAATAATAGCCGTTTAGTCAGATAGTCTTTAGTGGTAGTCCTTTAGCGGGGCTAGTCGTTTAGCAGTAGCCGCGCTAGAGTTTACTAAATAGTCCCTTAGTAGCATAGGTGCGATTATTAACGATAATCTGACGGATTATAGAGTTTTGGATTATTGTAATAAGTAGAGGTGTTCGGGGGAATGAATAATCTATATTCTCTAACTTCTGCTTATTCTGATAAAGAAAATAATTGGCTTGAGAAGTGATTATTTTTCTTTAATGACACCGAGCTTCCCAGCTACGGTAGTCGCGACATGCGGTGTACTGGTGTGAGATTATCCTCAACTGCTTATTTGAACTATCTCACCCACCCATTGATAATCGACACTTTGGAATAATCCATCAATAAAATCCGTGATATCCCGGATGGTTTAGAGCTAGAGCCAATTCGATAGGATTGCTGGTGAAGGCATTTAATAGGGCGTGACTAAGCTCGCTTAATGCTTTTAGATTGGATACCACAATATTGGATGACTTCCCGTAAAAAATTCAGAACCTAGATTTCCTGGCAGAGGCCCGAACAACCAATCATATTACTGGTTTCCAGGTTTCTGAAGTTTAGAGATCTGAACCGACCCCTCCCCCCCCTCTGTTCAGATTCAGATTCTAGAATCTAAATTTCCATCCATTACAACAGTAACTACATGTATGTGGTCTAGACCTTTTTGCTCCACGTTGTTGATAGCCCAATATCAATATGATTAAGGTACAGTGGGAAAAAAAAAAAGAGAGAGAGAGAGAGAGAGAAAAGGGATTACATACGGGGTGGAATGGGGCAATCATATAAAAGGTGGAAAAACCCATCAATGGAGACAGGCTCTGAGGACGGCATTGCAATGGTACTGTATATCCTCCTCGACTTCATACCGTATTATCTAAATAAATTCGTTGCCAACCAGAGCCCACGCGCACGTGACCCTTAGGCGTCAATCTGCAAGTTTTGGTATTTGCCAGAGGCCAAATTATTACGGAAGCGAGACCTCCCCAGAAAAGGCATAGTCGAAAAACCCACATGAATCCCGTGACCACGACCAAAGATACATAAAGGCTCGAAGAAGGACCTTAATTTTGCCGTGTTAAATTCCTACACTCAGTTCTTTGTATTCCACCCTCCATTATCTATGGTAATACTTATGAGCAAACCTCGGCACGTTACATAGAGGTTCAGTCTTGGCCGAAATCTATCTGGGGCCGTTTCCCGTTACCGTTACCGCAGAGCCGCTTCCAACCCTACGGAAAAGAAAAAAAAGGAAACAGTAAACAAAAAAAAAAGTTCTTCGAAGTAGGGTTACCCGGGCGGCAAAGCTTTTCAACTTTTCTAGGCCATCTCTGACGTGGTGTTTCACACGGCACAACGACGAGTCAATGAGAAATCTTCATTCTCCCCTATCTACATCCTCTCGCATTGACTGTAACGCCCCATCCACCTTCCATCGTTTCTCCCCCAAACTCATCTTATCCTCATTTCCTATCCGTCCAACCTGTTAACACTCAACATAGAAATACCCCGCACGTGCTATCCGATAGCAAGCACCCCGCTCCCTCCTTTGAAAATCAGGTGACCCATTTTATTATCGTCCACTCGAAATCAACCTTCCCCCCCCCCCCCACAAGATCTACACCACACAAAACCAAAGAGTTTCCCTTAAAATGACGACTGGACACTTCACTTTCAGGTGGAATGATCCAACGGAGGAGGTCCAGGAGGTCTACGTCACCGGAACCTTCGACGCCTGGGGGCGGACCATCCAACTTACTCGGGAAGGAAATGATTTTGTTGCTAGGGTCCCGCTTCCACTTGAGAAACACCAGTACAAATTTGTTGTCGATAATGAATGGGTCATCGATCCAGATGCACGCAAGGAACTCGAGGATGGTATCGAAAACAACATCTTAATCGAGGAGGACTTCGAGGGTCACGAGAAACCTGCTACTACCGAGAAGGCCGAGGATGAGAAGGATGAGGCTAAGACCGAGGCCAAGGCTGACGCCGCAGAGGAGAAGCCTGAGGTCACTGAGGTGGAGAATGCTAATGAGAAGTCGGGAAAGAAGGGGGAGGCTGACGGAGAGGAGGGCAGTGATTCCGGATCCTCCGAGAGTGAGGACGATACCGGTAAAGAGGAGGACGCCGAGGCAGAGCCGGTTGGCGAGCGAGCCCCTGACCTTGATGCCTACGACATCGCCTCCTCTGAGTCCTCATTCGACAGCGTTGTTCGTGAGCCCAGTGATGTTGACGCCTCAGCTGTGCTTGTTAACAGTGATGTCGGTGCTTCCACCGTTATCGTCAACGCTTCCGACGCCGCTTCAGAGGCCGGTGATGAGACCGTGCAAACCAAAGGCTCCGATGAACCTGCCAAAGACACTGCTACACCTTCGAAGGACGCTACTGAAACTACCAAAGACGCTTCCGACGAGGAACAGAGCAGCGATGATGATGAGGGTGAGGCTAATGAGAAGTCAGACAAGGATAGTCAGCTAGACGAGGATTCAGTTGAGGTTACCTGGGTAGCGCCCGATGGTGGTGTTAATCTCGAAGCCCACCTTGCAGCTATTCCTAAAGAGAACCCCCCAAGCTTCGCCAAAGTTGTAGCTGAAGGCGTTATTGAGCCCAAAGTTGAGGAAAAATCAGTGGCCGAGTCTGAACCCGTGGCGGATCCCGAACCTGCGGCGGAGCCTGAACCCACGACCGAGCCTGAACCCACGACCAAGCCTGAACCCACGACCGAGCCTAAGACTGTAGCTGAAACCCCAGTTGTAGCCGAAACAACACCCAAAGCTGCCAAAGAGAGCCACCTTGAGCCTGAGGTTGTCAAGGCACCCAGCATCAACAGGAGTGCCGATGCTGTGATCACCCCAACGGTCTCCCCAGCCGAAACTACCGCATTGGCAGCCGAGGTCCCTAAAACAAAATCCCCATCATTTGCTGAGGTGGTCAAGGCTCCCGCCATTTCTTCGGTCTCGCCCGATTCAACGACTGCCGCTTTGGCTGCCGCTGTTCCTAAGGAAATCAAGGGTAACGAAACCCCGGCAGAGTGCCCTTATAATGCCGATGGAACGCCTAAGGCTGCTCCAGTCCCTAAAGAGACCCCCGCAGAGTGCCCTTACAACGCCGATGGAACACCTAAGGCTGCGCCTGTACCTAAGGAGACTCCTGCGGATTGTCCGTACAACCCTGATGGCACTCCCAAGGCTACACCAATCCCTAACGAGACTCCCGATGCATGCCCTTACAATCCTGATGGTACTCCGAAGACAGCCAACCCTGTCCCCATTCCGAAGGAGACTCCTGCGGATTGTCCGTACAACCCGGATGGTACACCAAAGGCTGTGCCAATTCCGAAGGAGACCCCTGCGGCATGCCCATATAACCCAGATGGAACCCCTAAAGCTGCACCAATTCCAAAGGAGACTCCTGCCGAATGCCCCTACAATGCGGATGGTACCCCAAAGGCTGCGCCGATCCCCAAAGAAACACCTGCCGGCTGCCCATTTAACGCCGATGGAACCCCGAAAAAGAAGGGGCCCGCAGCCACACCAAAGTCCTCCGGAACATCGCTCGATTTCTTCAAGAGCAAGCCAACAGTTGTGGTAGGGCTGGTCACAATTATCGGATTTGTCCTCACAAGGAGATACCTCTTCGGCAAGAGCCGTTAAATAAAGTCCTAGAAAGAGTTTCTTTATCACGGTGGGATTCGGATTGATATTTTCTCGTCATGTATATGGAAGCCGGAGGCAACATTGATGTCACATTTTCTTCTCCATTTTTTATCTTTATTGTTTCGATGATGCTCGATACCAATTTGCATGTGTATGTGCTAGTTTTCTCCTTTCCCCAAGCAAGCCAGAAAAGCAAGCAAAGTTGGTTAGTAGTTATCAACAGACCCTCGAGAGTTAGACATTTCTTTCCTTTTTTTCATCTTATTATTCCTCTCTGTGTTTCTGCATCTCGTATTCTCTATCTCTTCTTATTCCTTTTTTTGTTGCAGCTTTCCTTTTTTATCCTGGAACCCGAGTATGTAATTGAGGGGTTTCGACCGACGGTTAAAAAAAGTTTTGTGTGGTACGATTGGTGGTGGAGAGGAGGGGAATGAGGGGCGGATGTTTCGACCGGAAGAATTGAAACAATCGCCAAGATTCCTGTCATGTGATCGAGTGATAATCGGTGATTGTTCGGTCCAACATCCCAAAAAGCCTTTTGCTTCGCAGAGGTCTTAAGCCACTCCCTTGCTTTGCTTCGTGGGGTCCCCCTTTATTCATAGTATAAAGGAGGGCGTAAATCAATTACATTTCCGGGCTACAACCCGGGCTCTCATAAAATTCCACCCTCCACCGGAGCACAATCTTACCCAACGATTCGCGTAGTCGTACCAAACAGAAACATCATAAGCACCCCAAAAGTCTCCCGAGAATACCAATACCGGAAAGGTGAGATTCCGCCGGTGATATAACAGCGGTGTGGTGATATCCACCAATCTTGACAAGGTCTTGGTCGTTCTTCCTTGCTACCCAAAATCTCACTCGTCTGGACTAGTTAGCAGTAATTTCTTTCCCCCTAACAAAAAACACAAGTCCTGCGAGCGAAAATGACCTGTACATACACGTGGGTCGACCTACGAACTTGAAGAGAGGCGTCGAGCGGCCGTATCGTAACTCGGAGCACCGGTGCATGGGAGTTGGACGCTATGGATCCGACGTGAGGTGCTAGTATAGAGACGAAAAAAAAGGCCTTGGAACAGCCTTGACTGCTTGCAGTGCCGACTGAGCAGCCTGGGCATGTTTGTTCCCTAGCATGCAAGGTGGCCAATATATTTAATACGCAGAAGTATGAATAATGCATACCGGTCATTCACCAACTCGCCATAATCAAACTGGACCTCACATACATCAACTCCCAAACTGAAAAACAAGCTATTCTACCCTTATACACTTAGAGGATTGGCAAACACCTTTCCAAAAACAAGAAACCAAAAAGCAAAAGTTTTTTACAAACTCCCACTTGAACGAGGGTTGAACTCCGGCGAGGGTTCAGAGCCAACTGTACAGTGTAACGGGTTTGAGCTCGCAATGACCAAGCTGTGTCCCACTCGGCCATGCGCCCGCTGGAATCTATGTGTGTAAGGGTCCTTAAGGACACGTTCGTGGAGGGTTTTTGACAGGGAGGGTGGCTTATGGTGGCGGCTTATACCTATATATATAGTGGCTCTTATGAGGTCAATGTCGTCATGTCAGCTTTCACTGGTTTGTACCCCACGTTCCCCGAAGGACGTGACCGCACGGTGGTATACCATTATTATTAACGGGTTCATAAATCCAAGAGCGGATAAATTTAAAGTTTTCTAGATATGTATATATATTCTTATGTACAGTCGAGCTGCCCTATAAGGGTACAAAAGCAGCGCAAGTCGTGCTGTTACAGGGCATGCACGCACCCTTATATATAAACAGGGAGAGTTTGTGTTTATAAAGGCTATTTTAACCCGAGAACCCATACCTTTATAAAGCGATCACCCTTATAAAAGGCACCCTTATAGGGCGATTGGACTGTAGTGTAAAATAAGCCAAATCTAAACCTGGACACGCCCGGGGCGAAAGAAAGACGCAGTACCGTTCCAAAGCTATCCGCATATGTTGCTGGGGGTTCGTGTTGGCTTGAGCAGTGACGGTCAATATATGTATATAGGTAATATAGCCCTAGCAAGTACATCCTACATGTAAAAAGGAAAATGGTCAAGGAAAAGGACCATAAGTAAGTATCCATGCATACCATCTGGGATACGTGTCACAAAATCAATATGTGAGTTTGATTTGGTAGATAGAATTGTTTCTTGATGGACTTGCATTCACACGATATATGGACCTGGCAATTATGAAATCTCCAAACCAAACGGCCCTTTCCGTATGATGAGTACCCACAAGTATTCTCAAGCTTCCTGCACTGGATTACATTCAGATTCTCATTTCCAGTCTCCCCCGGCCCCATCAACATGGTTAGCTTTGCGATTGGTGGTAGCGGCTTCCGGCGGTCCCCACCCCACCGCTCAGAGCCCTCTTTAAATGCTTGTGTCGAGGCGTCCTGAATGTTGATATGTGTGTTTAGATGAGTCATCAGCTTTGGGTGTGAGCAGGTATGTCCGATATCTAGGCTGTGGGAGGTGAGTTACTACTCAATGAAGACTCGCTTGGGTTGGGCCCTAGCTTTGTGTCCTGGCGTTGAAAGGCAGTTTTATACTCAATCCCCACCCACGACGCCGGCGTTCATAAGTGGCTCCAGCCATATGGTAGTGGACGAGGTCCTGCATCATTAGACACTTCCTTCCAGTGGATACGGTTATTATCTGAGTAGGGCTCAACACTTACCCCGGCGCCCAAATAAAACAACACATATGATGCGAGAGCTACACAGCCAGTCCTCAATCGGTAATACTTGGAGGTATATTTTATCATCGCCGGGTGCCCACGCCAAGGGCGGCGAGAGGGCCCACGGGAAGAATAGTGTTTGTACACTTAACATCGACCCTAGCCAGCAGCATATCCATCAACAACTTCTTCCACTTGGCATGCAGACTACAAGCAATCCTTACGTACCAGATTCCTTTTTTCACTTCTTCAGCCCGACCCCTATATATCCCAGTTCGTTGCCGGCGGAGGTCATAGTTTTGAGCGGTATCTGGGACGAAGCGGAGTTATTTGCTGGTGATATAAATAGGAGGTGTAGCGCCATAACAGCCTTCGGATCTATGATTAGGTCTAATGATCGAAGCGCATTAATTATAGAATTAGCGATGGGTCATGCATGGACAATCACTCGTCTGGCTTGGCGCGCTAACCAACCCTCAACCAACGCAGATCTTACGACGCGCGATACTTTTTTTTTTTCCCGTTTACATCATTAATTGCATCGACGCGCGATACTACTGTATATCACCAAACATGCTCTGAACCAATAGACCCCATAGAGTCGCTCACACGCCTAAACCTCTTGGACAATTAGACCATACCCGAGGGGGCTTTTTAATCTCTATCTCCTCGACCAAGATTACCCCCACCAATCATATGGCAACACCAGCACCTGCCCACGGTACGCCTTGAGCCTGTAACTTCAGTGCATCAACATACCGGGACGCGCAAACAAGCTCACTATCCAAATAGTGACTGGATTTCCTCCGCGCTGGAAAGTACACTGTCAATTGTTGCGAATCTACAGAACACTACTACAAGTTGATGCACGAAATTTGGAACTCTGTGTTATGATTTAGGCGGAGCATTTAAGCGCTACTGACCAGATGCCCTGCAGCATGCCACTGCTTTGTCACGAGAATACCGAAGAGTGATGGGCATGGCCCTAGGGGGACGAGAGAAATAACGATGATATAGCAACGGACGTAATGGGGGAACCATCGCCGGGGAAAGTTACACCAACACCACTAGTACCAGCACCAAGACGGTATCCCCCTTCACCACACTTCCAACCAACCAAGCGCTGTAAGAAGCAAGTTAAGGGTCTTGCGTTCAATGCGGGCGAAGCTTATACTGGCGCGTTCGGAGACAGTGTGTGTGCTTTCACATCAAAATAGCTTTACGAGTCCCTTGGTAATGATATTGTGGTTTTGATGCCTGAGCCGTGGGCTTGATAGAGCCAAGTTGACAGCTGAGGTACGGACAAGTCCTTTTGGGTTTAGATAGAGGCTGTTAAGGACTAGGACCGGTTGCGGGGAACAACCGATAGCTGAAGATGCATGGACAGTCCACCACCCGCCGCGGCAGCCCCCTCGCCCCAGGATGTTATGTCGGATTTAGACAAAGGTAACTTAGGGACAAATACGGCAAAGCACGGTGGCTATGGAAACGGGCAGAAACGATCCAGCCAGCCCAATGTGGGCATAGCGCACGTGCGAAATAAAACTCACCAAATGGTTGGAGCCAGACAAGCTATACAATGCCGACAAGGAACTCTGCCGCAGGCGAAACGCCCGAGAAACAAGAAACCAAGTCTCACGCATACCACATGTATGTAGGAGACTTACAGAAACCAAGAAAATATTTCCAAAGGGTTAGGCCCGATCAAATAGAAGATACGAGAACAAGCTAATATGACTATACAAATGCTAGTACTAGTTGATCGTGTTAAAGGAGAGAAACCCCCAATAATATGCACCAACTACGCAAGAGCTGCTCTACATGTGCCTACAAAATCTACAAAAAAGGGGCAAAAATCCAGCCCCTGCACAGGCGTGAGCCCTAGGGTATGTAATCCCACCCCCCCAATTTGAGCTCATGACCTCCCGATGAAGAATTTTAAGCTCTCGATGTTGGGCTGGCAGTCACAGTGCGATATCCACTCGACCACTAGCCAGATGCTAAAATTCCGGGCAACTTCATAATTTGTACCTACGGGTCCAGGGGCTAGATCATGGACCATCACTCGCTCAACTCGTGATCTAAAAACCGATAACCAGCGACTACGCTGTTCTACTACTGACTACTTAAGAACTGACTAGTAACACATACTGAGGAATTTAGGATTAAGCCAACCCCCTTCGAGGTAAGGGAAAGGCCGGGGGCAAAAACAGCTACTACATGTTGGGCACTAGCCAGAAATGGGTCATGTAAGTACTCAGAAGAGGGGCATGTCAGCAAGAGAGACTCAACACATGTTAACTACATTGCGATTCCGGGTTTCTAGGGAGGGAATCAAGAAGCCCCAAGAATAAAAAAAATGATTCAAGACCCGAATAATACATTAAGGAAAATGCTTGTCAGGTATCTGATCCCTGTTGAGCCAGAAATGAAAGGCAACTCGGGAGTGCTAGTCCAGTAAAGGAACTGCAATGAATGAACGCTAAGTGTCTAGTACCGTATGAACAGCAAATAGGAATAAAAACAAAGCATGTCCCAGTAAGCTAAGAGAAAAAAAACCATTCAAATAGTTGGCTCCACCCGAGCAATGACAATCACGATATTGAGATAAAAAAAAGCCTATCAAGTAACAATCTTGATCACGCTAGGCGGGGAAAGGAGTACTAAAGGTAAACCCACCAGATAAAGGGCCTGGTAAGTACTTGGAATGGGGGACGCGGGTTAAAAAGAGAGCTTACCACGTGCGGGTAATGCCGGTTATAAGGAGTATAAGTAAGAAGAGTCTACCAGCGAGGATGCCAGCCGAGCAAATGAAATTAATTTACTGGAATAAAGGAAAACCTGCAGACGAGCCGAGATTTAAGCCGAAGACCAAACCTATCCGCCTGGGCGCCTGTCGAGCAAGGAAAACTACGGAATCGAGCCGAAGATAAACCTCCAAAATATATGATGCCAGGCACGAGAGGCAGACCATAAGTTTAAGAAATGCTTACCACGAGAGCGCCGGTCGAGCAGAGTAAACAGGATAGGAAAGAAGTCCACTAGAATGTCGAGTACCGGACGAGCGGAGAAAAAGACGGGAAGGGAGGCCAGTCTGCGGGGTGTCGGCCGGGAAATTAGGCCACGGCACGGTTCCCGACGAGCAAAGGAAAAGGAAAGTTTACCAGCGCATATGGTCTGGTGCCGGTAGAACGAAAAAAATTACTAAAAGAATGCCTACCTAACTGTGCGCCGGTCGAGAATGAGTTGAGAAACCAGGATAGGAATCAGCCTTGCAAGGAGATTGGGGCTCGCACTATAATAGGGGGAGTCTATCCCACGTAGGTGCCGGTCGAGTACAGGAAATAGACTAAAAGCATAATTATATAACCCCTGGGCTCCGGTTGAGCACATGAAAAAGTCTCATAGCTGAAAAGAAAGATGGGTAGAGAGATTAATATAGTAGAGAGAGAGGACAGCCTGCTAAATATCTGGTTCTGGTTGAGTATAAGTAAGGAGACTAAGAAGAAAAGCCTATCCTGCCTAGGCTCCGGCCGAGCTCGAAAATATTAGTAAGGAAAACCTACCAAAAGCAGTGGTACCGGTCGAGCGGAAGTAAAGGAAGCTGACTAAGGTCCGCGCTTGTCAATCATATCAAAATAATGTGGAAACGGGAGGCTTCGCTTCGTTCTGGGCGCCGCGCCGGTCGAGCGGAGGGATTCTAGAGCTCCGCTTCAGTGGCTTCAGAATTGTTAGGACTACTTAGAGCAAAAGAGTCTGAATAGTATCATGATATCTATTGATGAGGTCATATATATGCTGGTGCAATTAAGGGAGTTCTGGGGTAGCTTTACTCAGCTAAACTGGTATTCACCCGTCAGGGTTCAAGTTGTTTTCCTTATCGCTGTACAGCGACAGGTAATAAGTGATGGAACGCCCTGAGGTACAAACACCAAATGTTGGTGGCGTTTTACCAAAACAGGCATCATTGTGTTCCATCACTTATTACCTACCGCTGTACAATTTTGTATTGGCGGGGATTAAATTAAAGGCAATTGCAGAAACTGAAACTGCTACAATAGCCCGACAGACCCAATCTATAGGGCGTAGTCAAACACTGTCACGAGCACTGTGGTTGGGACGTCAGCTGTCAGCGATCCCAAACTGTCCCAAATGTTTGGTCCTTTGTCAGTGTCAGTGACCATAATAGCGTGTCCCATCATGATAGCTTTGTCAGTACTTAGGAACGGAAAGATTTATTGGTATTTTAATATCAACGAGTATACATGACCCTATATTCCTCCTTTACTCTCCTTCATCTTCATGGGCGGGAGGGGTGCTCTTGAGTACCTGAGCCGCTGCGCACATCTCCGTTCTGTTTTTGTGGGCTCTGGTGAAAAAAAAAAATGAAAAAAAATCAACGGCTCTTGTCCCAAAATCCTCACTTTCAATACTTTGTCAGCGTCAGTAACACCCTGTTCTCAGAAAAAAAAGTGTCAGGACGAAATCTTGTCCCAACCACAGTGCTCGTGACAGTATATCCAAGGTTTGCAAAAGAAGGTTTGTAAATTCGTGAAAATTTGTGGGAAAAACACAGAACACAAGGCCTAAATCTTTATCCCTACGCCGCCGAGGTTAATTGCCTGACTGGCGTGTTCAAAGATGATACCAAGTTGATTACTGCTCAAAAGCTTACCGACCGAATTCGACCAATGGACCAACATAGAATACCCATGTATGCTGGCCTCAAGTGCTTTGTATCTGATATTGACTTCCCACCCATTGATTTTTATTATCTATAGGGACTGCCTTATGGGCTTATCGAGCATTAGCAGGAGACAGTGTTACGACTTTGAATACCAGTAAGATATCATTCGGAGACCCAAAAGATATTCTGGAATCTCAGGTGACTCTCAAGACACTGCAGAGACTGTTAGGAGACTCCGGACGCACATGCTAGCTTGCTGACGAACTACATTGCGTGAAGAAGTGTTGAATTTGTTAGTGGGTTTCTATTATATTTTTGGGTTTGGCTGTATGGCCCTTATATGTAACAGTTGGGATTTCTAATATGGTTTTCTTTGGGTTCTACAGGGCTTTTTAGGATTGGTATGTACATAGGTTAGCTAGCAAAGAGATTCGGGGGCCATCCATTTATAGCGAGAAATCCCGGCCTTGCCTATATACTTGTTTCTCTCCCTCTTCTTTTCTCTCCACGCAACCTATACATAAGTACATATGGCTCCGAGAGCCACAGCTGTAAAGCACACCCACATATAGCTCTAGGCGGCAAGCCTGTCACCTCACAATTAACGGCGTACAGTACTAACTAACAGGGTTTGTGAAGTGGCCTGGTATAACGGGGCGGGCCGGGGGTCAGGTCCGACTCGGGATACGCGTCGAGGCAAAGGCCAGAGGTTCAGGACGGCCAAAGTATATTGTCGGGTACAGAAAAGAAAGACAAAGACGATGAGAACCCTCCTCGTTAGATCCAAACCCAATGGCATAATAGGAAACACCCATACACATAACACGTGGAAAGAAGTCGCAGAACCACTGATGGCAGATAAGAGAGCCATGGGTCAGGATCTGGGAGGTGCCTGCAATATAGAGGCGGTAAAGGATCCGAATAAGGGGGGGGGGGATGATGGCTGATGGGACGGTCGTGAATGGGAGGGTATCATGGATATAGGCATCTACATATATAGTGCAAAACGAATGGGCGAATAAACTTACTCCATCGTCTTGACCCAAACACTGCGGCTCGTTCACATAAGCAAAAACCACCCGCACAGGGAGGAATTTTTTTTAGCGGAAGCAATTGTTGCAAGATTCAATTTGTGCAAACCGTGGGATTTAACTCAAATGATTCTAAAACAAAGGAAGCTAGCTAGGGGGAGAAGCTCTCCCTATATAATACAGCTTTTCACCAAGAGCAAGTGTTCTTCTAAACAAGAGTACAAGATGTATTTCAGCGACAATCTGCCAGACTACACGGCACGCCAAGATAATAATTTTTCTGTGGAGGGCGGAACTTTCGCGGAGCCCACAAATGTGTAGCTTTTGCCCCCCCGCAGGGTTGACTGCCCCACCCTGTAGCTGCCCTGCCCTGCTGTAGCTGAGTCGCCGCCCATGGAACACCACCGTCGTTCCAAGATACGTCAGAGACAGATGATTAGCCTTGGATCTGATAAGTCTCTGGTAGGTACCAATCTTGATATGTCTTACACAGGAAAGTAAGTAAAGTATTACCCCAGTCTACGAGAAAGCTCCCCCCCCCCCACCACCCCAAACTATCATAACGGACCGATTCCCCACATCTATACGGGGAGTGGTATCCCAACTCCACCACTCCTTATCCCACCACTTCTACACCATAACCATGGAGATCCTCTTACGTTCTCCTGACGCCCCTCCACGCCGCAGAACCCAACACACCGCCAAAACCTGAACAGTACTTGTCGGGCTAGCCTACACCGGGACTCTCACCCCAGCTTGCAATGCCGGAAAGGAATATACACCTGCCCTGACGGCGGAGGTCGTCTGGAATCCCCTCAACCGCCTGTTTTTCCCGCTTGCTTTCTTGTTTGGTATTTTTCTTTTTAGTGGTTGAAGGAGTTCCACAATTCAACTAACTACAGTTACATTTCTTGATAGAATTTTCGGGGGTCACTTGCAACTACAGCACCCCCCAAAAAAGCTGATGAGCACTGCCAAAAGATTAACGAGCCCATCAAAAAAAAACTAGCGGGAAACCACGTAAAACAGCTTTTGACAGGTTGAGGGAAGAGGGGAGGAAAACAGGTCTGCCCCAGAGGCATTGCCATAGTCTTAGGACTGCATGCAATAAATGAAGTAAACAAAAAAAAAAAAAAACCACGTAAAACAGCCCTAACCCTTACCCGCAGAACTAACCTATTGTAAGGAACAACTACCATCACGAACCAAATATACCCGGATATGCTAGTACGTTCCTCCTCCAGAGGTGCCGTGCGCTGTAGTCGATAATAGGGAGGCTTTGCTGTGTACGTACGTCGGGGAGCAATATAATGCTCTCGCGCAGTACTGGGGTCACGATATGCACACACGCAGTGTAGGTCAAAGCCTTACTGTCGTACGTAGGAAAAGATTATGTTGCAATGTTACGGATGGGGGCAGGGTTTCCAATGATTCACCCGTTTCACCAAACAAACCGGTTTTTGTAAACCGGTTCAGTTAATATTCGGTTGAGTTTTTGTCTTTGAGCTAATTTTGTTTGAACGGTTCATCATAGTCAAAAATCACTTCAAACCGGTCTACTAAACGGTTCTATTATGCAGGTACCCGCCACATAGAGGACGCATCCCCCACCCTTCACCGGTTTTAGGCAGGCTCAATTGCACCTAATAAAACAAGAACTGGACTCTAAAACACACCTAGTTCATGAACCTGCAAACCAAATAAGAGAACGGTTCTAGTTCTTAAACCGGTTTAGACAACCAATACTCAGTTTAGTTCAGCTCAGTTCAGTTGGACATGTAATTCAGTTCAGTCCGGTATGGTATGGCCTCCGAATACAACTAGTTTCAACCATTGGAATCACTGGATGGGGGATGAATGGCGCTTGTGTGTTGACCATCAGGCGGAGCATGTTCAAGCGGGAGATGATTTCCGAGTTATTGGAGCGGTGTGGAGAGCTTGAGGACCCTCAGAAGTCTACAGTGGACCCAACAGCTGCTAAATAAGAGGTGAGATACGCGTACAGGGAAAAGGGAGTGGTATGTATATAACAGAACCAGTGAATATTTCAACCAAGAATCCTCAATTACAAGTTATTAAACACCAGCTAAAACTGGGTATACAGACTGCCCAAAGAGAAGACGAACCTACTCAACCAGTGACGGCCACAGACAAGACGAGACCAGACTGACAGCTATTTCCCCGTATCCTACTGGCGAGGGAAGGTCTCAGGGGTCTCAATTCGCGGGATACAAGAAATAGCTGGTGGCCCCGCACTCAGTAGCGCCAAACGGCTCCAAGTGAGAGGAAACAAACCTAGACAGAAGCGCAACCACGTGACCCACAATGCCCAAAACCACCAACAGCACCCGCCGAAAAGCAAAAGTAGGTCCCGCCCACTCTGGGCCATACTTTGTTCCTCAGTTAGTAGATCACCTAGTATTAGATCCGTAGAGACTAGATATGTAAGCAGTGGCAACGCTCTGCAACTACGTCTCGGGGCCATTGCAACCCCAGCCCTGTCGTCCCCCAATAATCGCTGTATTGCTAGCTATAGGACCCGTAGGCGGGTGAGAAACCGATAAAATGGTCCTGTAGACATGTCTCGCTGCCATACCCAAACCTGAAAATAGAGGCATGGATTACAACCAAGTATACGCTATAGGGCGAGCGCTGTTAGGGCTCTTCATCCCCGCCAAAGGAAGCTAGGGGAAGAGGCAGCACCCAGCCGGCCAGATATGTTGATTCGTTTAGGGGAAAAGAAGCAGAAGCGGTGATTTTATTCAGAGGGTGGATACGGCCGGGAAAGGCTGACGATTGCGCTATGTTGTATCATGTCCTAACCTTAAAAATCCGGCAGTAGATCTAGAGATGTTGTGCAAGAGGGCTTGCTAACCCTGCCCACACCACCATAATACCCACCTCATTGCCTAATCAGCTGATCCGGCGGCCATAGCATCTAGGTTCTTTGTCGCTTGCTGCGGAGCTGACGAAACAATTGGTTGAAGTTGTGTTTATACAGCGCTGTCAAGTGAGCCCGCACCATTGATTGGTTGATTGATACAGTGAGTCCGCACCAGAAAGAACGAGCGAGAAAAAAAAGTATAGTACGAGAAAAACACTACCGGAATCTAGTGACAAACACCCAACCAAACCAGCGTTGCAGGAAGAATACTACATTCTTACCGCGCCACTAGTAATCCCATCCCACTTTCTAGCAATATAACCCCGTGGTGGCAGAGATAAATGGCCTGTTGCTCGAGGGTGCTGCTTGCTGTTGTTCATTTATCTATCTATACTGCATACATACATACATTCGTAGAATCCGGAGGCTATGGCAAAGCTCACGTGCACCTAACGCCCATGGAGACAGTGCAAAAACAAAAGAAAACGCAAAACCACCGTCAAGCCACCTCGGCAACAGCACAACGCAAATTTAGACCCAGTGAATGAACCCCCCTAACCCGTTCCAAACACCGAACAAGAACCGACTCGCACAGTATGGAGGCAAGCAAACAAGTATCGCTAGCCCCACCGCCAAACAGCAAGGCGGTGCATGCTCATAGTGTCCGGCTACTGATGCAGAGCTTGGGGTCTTGTTATGCATGTGGTCGCGGTTGGAGGGTAGATCATCAGCGATCACTCGTTATCCTGGCTTGGCGTAATTTGGCTCCTCCATCCGTGCCGACTCCTCATGGGCCCGTCGGGGGCGCAGTCCATCAATTAACAGCGAACTAGTCAACGCCATGAACACCTAGAAACATTATACTTCATGGTGCCGGAGCGTACTAACCAGCTGCAGCAGATGCAGTCCAGTCCATGCAGACAGATCCCTTCCTTATACCAGAGCTCCGCCTGAAACATTAGCAAAAGATACCCCCAGCCTATCATATATAGCTAACTTACAACCCCTGTGAGGTGCAGGGTGGTGAATAGAGTAAGAGGGCTGCAGCAGGTAGAGCGGAAATAAGAAAAAAACCTTTTCACGCCAGCAGCAAAAGACTTATGTGAATGAGTAGTCATCCCTCAAGAGCGTCGCTACCATATTGGGCATTCTCATCACTGCTCCCACCCGGGTTTGAACCGGTTGTGGTCATATGACGAAGCCCAGTGTATTACCACTAGGCCACGCCACGATACTTTTTTACTCTATTCAGCCACTAATAGAGTTCCCGCGTAAATAAACTTCTATATCCCCGCCGCACCCGACAAGAGCGGTCTTATCCAAAGCAACAGCTGATAGGTCCCCCCCCCCCTACAAAAACGGAAAAGAACCCGAGCCCACACTCCCGCACACCGCCGCCGTCGCTCATGTCCCCAACAGGCTGTACGTACAAACATACTCCGCGGCGCACCCCCACGACGTGACACCGCACCTCTACAGCCCGCCCACACCCCGCTCCTCTCCTATAACACCGCTCACCGGGAGCAGCCTAACCGGCGCGAGCGACCCCACCCACAGCTAACTACATATCCAGCACCGCACCGATATGGGGAACCCGCCCGTTTCTACCCACACCCGGCCAGCTACCGGTACGCAGCCTCTTCCCCCGTAGCAAGAGACCCAGGATTAGTAGTGAGGAGGGCTTGTGCGCTTACACCCAGATAGTCGGGTTGACAGCCCTCGGGACAGCAGCCAGCTAGCACTCCCCCGGGCGTGTGGCTACACACCTGGCAGAACCCACGCACAACAATCACACACCGTCACTCGCGTCTTGGCGGGGATATATCACTGCTTCTTTGCGTTCTGGATTCCCTTACGGATTACTGCCGGGGTCAGTGGTGCGGGTATAGACAGGCCCGCTGGATGGGTGGATGCACGGCAGGACAGGGCGGCTCATGGGTTGATGTATATACCCCAGACTCTATATATCGATATTTTATTTATATGTATGTAAATATAATATACCCATCACGGGCTACAAAACAATATCTATATGCTATCTACCGCCGTAACAATGCCTAAAGGACAAAAACCAGACCCAGAAGACGCTACCAAAAGAAAAAAAAAACCACCCACAAAAACAGGAACCACTAAACATACCTCTCGCCCCTCCCGCCCGCCGCCGCCGTCTTCCCGCCGCGGTGGTGCACCAGCTCCACCTCCTCCACCGCCGGCTCCGGCTCCGCCTCGCTCGCGGCCCCCCGGCGGCACGAGAACACACCGTACCACCCCCACCCGACGAGCGCACACACGACGCCCTCGAACGCGCCAAAGAGCACGTCGAAGCCGTGGTGCCGGTAGTCGCTCCACCGCGTGCTCGCCACGTATGTCGCCAGTAGCATGGGCGTCGCCACGACGGCCAGGGTCAGCATCTGTGGGACCTTGGGGTGCGCAGCTGGTGTCACGGCGGCCGAGGTCGCAGAGGAGAAGGGGGCGATGGACCGCGCAAAGGGCATCTGCATGTTGAAGATGAAGGATGCGAGGAAGAGCGTCGTGTAGGTTAATCCTGCGAAGCTCACTACAATAGTGTCAGCACCCACCCACCGCCACCATGGTCAAGGGGGGGGAAACATACTACTAGCATGACCGCTCGGGAAGCTCCTGAACCCGTCCGCCAGCTCCCGGCTTCCCAGGTTCGCACACACCTCCCAGCTGACGAGCCCCCACCCGACCTGCGCAGCGGCCAGTCGCTCCTCGGCTGGCGCGCACCGCCCAATCATGTCTGGCCTTGGCTTCCCCATGAGGTTCTTTAGCGCGTCCGTGAGCAGCATTGCCAACGCGATGCTGAGCAGCAGGCCCAGCAGGGCCTTGTTGGCCGCGTAGACGCGGCGCTTGACCGTTGCTGGGGCGGGTGAGAGGAGCAGCGGCACGGCGACGCACGCGATCGCGGGGATGAGGCCTGAGAGGACTACGAGAACGCCCGTGGAGATCTTGGCGTGCTGCTGGCGGGGGTAGGATATGCTGGTGTCGGAGAGGGAGAAGTAACGGGCGGAGGGGGTGGCCCAGAAGGACATGGAGCCGGCAAAGGCGATGGTGGTGATTATGAGCAGCCAGTCGGTGGCGTAGACGATGAGGAGACGGGGGAGGTATGTACTGGGTGCATTTGTATTTGGCGGCATTGTTTCCGTGTGTTTATCGTGTTTATGGTGTTTATTGAGGGGGATTGGCGTTTTATGGAGGGGTGTTTATGGTGTTGATAAATGAAGAAGAGGAAGAAGAAGTGTGGGTTGTTCCGTCTTGGCCTTCAGGGGTTTCTTCTTTCTCTTCTCCGCTTATTCCAAATAGAAACGCCACAGGGATTCTTCTTCCTCTTCTTATTGGCTTCTTTCTCTCTCAAGACTCAGACTACGCGTTCACAACTATTAGCTATTCTTCAAAGAGATATCAATAATAACGGTTTATACCCCGCCGCGCGTCTCTCTTGAATTGAAGACAGAGAAACTTTTCCGACTCTTCCGAGAGGAGAGAAAGAGAGAGAGGACACGACACTCGATATCCACTGTTTCTGATATCCAAAATCTCTCCTTTCCTCCGCTTGATTACTGTGCATGAAGAGCTGCATATAGCAGAAAGCTTGTATAGGTAGAGTAGGCAGAGGTATAATGCTTGTTGTCTTATGCATGACTGACACTCTGCCAGATCACTGTGATAGCCCCCACATGCATGCTCAGAGGAGAGGAGTACCTACTCTACCTACTCTAGTCTCTAGAGTAGGTACATCGCAGAGAGACAATTAATACGCAGACAGACAATTAATACACAGATAGTGGCTTAGACATCCACGCCCAGCAACGCCACCCGGTGGCACTTGCAACTGAAACATGTCAGCCTTATATTCTATGTTATATGTACTTACAGCTGTACCTATCGCTACATCGACCCCTAAGCAGAAACCCTGGATATATACATCAGTCTTGGGCCGCCCACCGCCGCCGCCACGGGCTGGTGGCTTGGTATATATGTGCCCGAGACGAAGATCCCAACGCCTTGCATGCGCTGGCTGTAGTGGTGAAGTGCCCGTCGATCCAGGGACTCGGGCAGTTGAACGGAAAAGCATCTCCGTATCGCACTTCCGCACATGTAGTTAGCTAGCTATTCAACACGGAAAGCGCAAGCTGTCCAACAATACACACCGATATTCCCACCCCCTCATTCATATAGGAAAACGGCTAGATTAACCTCACCTCACACCGCATACCTGTAGCTGCTAGCTAATCAACAACCACTCTGATATCCGCACGTGACGGGCTTGGCGGGGCCGAGTGATGCGTTATGATTACACGTACTTTTTTTTCTGTTTTCATTATGTACTTGTATGGGCGAATATTTGCTTTTTTCGTGCTTTTAGTGCGGCAGGTCCTCAAAGTAGAGTACAAGTCTTAGATAGCCCATGCTGCTGCTGCTAGCTAGCTAACGGCGGCTGCGGGTCTTAACGGCTCACACTGCGGGGCCAGTCTCAGTCCTGGCCGTGGACTCTCCCACGCGAAGGTCCTGTCACTGACCTGGCTGGCCGTTACTAGAGTACATAGTACTTACCTGCGCTGCTACGTTAATTACCGTGAGACACACACACACCCCACACACACGCACGGCCGGAGAAGGGAGCTGCTGCCCAGGGGAAGTCGTAGCCCAGCTTCGATAAGTAGATGGACGGTTAGCTGGCTGTTTTATATACATACGTACATAGGTATTGTTGATATGCGGGCTGTGATCGGTGCGGCTGAGCTGGGGTGTTGTTGTTGTTAATTTTTGTGGGGGCGGGCCGGCCGGAGAGGGCTACGGCTCGCAATTGGTTGGGATGCCAGGGCCGTAGGGAGGTACCTAAACTGTCATAACGCAGGTGCACACCGGTACAGGCGAAGGCCTCAGTGCGTGCAGTGCAGTATGTAGAGTACCTACATACATACAGACTACAGTTGCCACAAACGTACATGACGTAGATCCAGAGGTACATGTATGTACTCTCTACTTCCGGCCCAGTCCTCGCGGGGGGGTGCTTTTTGACGGAGTGAACAGCGCGATAACCGCGTGCACTTTACATCGGCCGATGGGTATGTGTATGCACGTGTGGTCTTGGTTTGTCCCTGACTTCTGCGCTGGTTAATCACATAGGGGTTCGAGATGATGATATGGATGCTAGAGTACATGTAAGTAGGTAGGGTCGATCAATGCTTCGCTGGGGGGATATCTTAACTGCACTGTACTCTATCTATCCCCCCCCCCCCCAAGATCTCATGGAGTCGACCCCGCTGTGGGGCTTGCCAGTGGCTGGTGCGGTGTGGTGTAGTGTGGTGTGGTGGCTGCAGAACTGTTTCTGGATGTGGGGGTGTCTTTGTTTTGGTTTTGGATAGCTGGAGCAGTGTGTGTGTGTGTGTGTGATCAGGGTGGGGGTGATACATGTAGTTACTTATATGCCGGCCTCCTAATCCTGTTCCTGTGTGGGGGCCGGTACTGCTATATATGAAACCACTCGTTGTCCCCTGGAACAATGTTTCCAGCTGTCGATTCAGCTACATACATACATGTAGTTAGATGGATGATACTCCCGGCCGGCCGGCGGTATGTAATGTCACGGAGTAAATGCGTATGGGGCTAACAGGCTGGAGACTGTAAAGTTGTTTCTGTGCCGGGGGAGGTTGTAACCAAGAGAAAGAAAGAGAGAAAAAGGTGTTTGGCAATCCGTCATAAGCTTGATTCGGACATATGAGTAATATGAGGATCTCGTACCCTGTAAAATACATACTGAGCCCCGCCAGAAAAAAACAAGCCTGGTGTGGCTTTGCCAAATTAACACATCTCTTTTAACCTCGCTCGATATCCAATAATAGATCTCATACCCGCGCATTGATTAAATGGTACATGTAGGTGCGACCAAAAGCTCCGAGCTTTTAGTTGACGGCTGCGTCTAAGTACATTCCCCTACCACAGGGGGACGGACCACTAAATACATCATGTACTAATGTGGCTACAATATATTATTAAAGGCTTAATGAACGCATGCTATAACGCGGTAAGAACCAAACAACGCACCCAAAGCACGCCATGAAGCTACACTTATCTGTCTGTAATATATTCGTCCTCCCTGTGCCGTGAGAGGAAACAAATAACGATAAAAGCACCTCTACAAAAGAAGGGGGTACAAATAAACTAGAATTAAACTACTTATACGCTCCTGGCGGGTCATCAATATAACCAGGCGCCCAAAGCCAGCGGGTACTTGATGACGGCTAGCTTTGGGGCCATTCATTGTTCATCTGTGGCGGCAGGCGGCTAGCTGCTAATGGTTGCGGGGTTTGTGGCCGGTCGAGTACAAGATTCGTCACCTTTGAGTTCCGGAGAATGGTTGAAATTTTGGTCCGCTGCACTCGTCGCCAGAGATCAGATGGAACATGATATCTATCCCTTATATTGGTTGGATCCCCCTGCAATGATTTGGAACCAAACCGGCCATACAAAGCGGAGATGTGAGTAGTATGATAGATACCAATCGTTCATGAACTAAACATAACTTGGATATCTGTGACACATTTCTTAACAGGCTGGCGCTATTTCATCTTCATAGCTGTATATAGACCCGACCTGATTCATCAACCAACTTCGAAGAAAGTATACAACAAAAGGTAAAGGTTTTTTTTCAGCTCCCACTTGCACGAGGCTTGAACTTCAATGTCAAAATTTCTTATTCAAAGCTTTCCTCACCTACCGTCGTTGTTTCAATATCCGGGAACGAAGGACGCACTCACTATGGAGCACGATCCATTCAGGCGGTCACGGAGACGCTGGTTTGCTGTTGACGAAGTTATTTTCGCTTTGTTTTAGTAGACATCTCCAGTTCAGCATCTATCAAACTAGCGTCCTTGCTATATGTGCTAGAGTAGTTGGATCCCGGTGTATTTGTGCTGGGAGTTTGGTGACCAGGTCTAGATCATGGCCATTTGCGACACCTGCTGGCGCGGTCGTTCTTATCTTCGAGTCCGGGCAGCTTCTTCAGATGTCAACTAAGTAGCCGGGATATGTTAGCGCCCGATGTAGCATGGTGAATACATGTAGTCTTTGCGTCTAAATTATCGTAAAACACTCCCGCGGCTAGTAATTCCTACTTACCGCACTAGCCCCACTCTCTCCTGCACCGGGGTGTTGGTGCTCGAGATACTTCCTCGAGGAAACAAACTGTACATAAGCCTCTTCGCCGTAGAAGCTTTTTCGCCCTCCATATGCCTCGTCTTTCTGCCTTCGCAAAAAGCAAGACCCTATAGTGCTTCTATCCCCCGTGAGTCGGGGATACATACCCGAGCCCTGGCCCCCCAAGCCGTGAGCTCTGCCATCACTCCCGGTATCAAAATAGACGCTGTAAGTTAGGTTGCCTCTCCCACCGAGCCGTAGTTGTCGGTGCGTCTGTCTCGGGATCCATGTGACACGTTCTTGAATAGTCGTTGAAGATACCTCCTCGACCGGACCAAACGAGCAGGCGGTGGTGTTCGTGGTGTTGGACACATGCTGCTGGCTGGGCCTCTAGTTCCAAGATGAATCATTAGTCCGGGGAGAGCTGTGTGTGAAGGGCGACGGGTAAATGTACGTATGGTTTAGGGTGTTGATTTTGCATGATGAACATTTCCTCTCTCTTCCATATCACTGCCTGCTGCTTCAGACGCTTCAGAGCCTCTGGATAGATGGTGTGAGGAGGTGGGGCAGAGATGGTGGGGTATGTTGCAGCAACGTTGGTGAGTAAGTTGACAGGGAGATTAGGTGGTGGCGAGTGATATTCAATGACCGATTCGTATCAGAGTTCACGTGAGGTCTTGGCGCACAATGCGGGTACCAAAGAGCTCATTAACTTGGCTCCTCGATATACGTTACGTTTGATACCACTACTCCCTCTGTCTCCGTAGCACCCTGGCGAAATTGGCTGTAAGTTTGCAGGAACTGTAACCCCCGCTCGATAATGACATTAGGCTCCTAGAGAACTTTTAAGCGTAAAGTGTTTCCTTGGTGATCATGATATGAGTGAGAATCTACTAGTTACTTGCTGATAAATTAGTAGGGAGAGACTGCAAAAGTGAGATCAATGGGTACAGATTTTAGTTAATTCCATGTATGGTGCGCACTTAAACCAGAGCTACTCTTTTACACCAAATCTCACTCTGGCATCTCTAGTTTTATGCTGCTATATGGCTATACTATGTCCACAGTCATTTGTCATAGCATAGCTACATTGCTTCCAACGCACATCTTGATCCAAGTCAAAAAACCTTCATACTGCTCTCGGTATTCATCCACTACCACCAGTACGGCCGGAGGAGTTAAACTTTCAATATCAATGCCAATTCGCACTAGGTACGTGCCTGAAGTTTCTTTGGATGGCCTGTTCGAGGCCAGCTACCCTCTCTCCTGATTCCCGGTCCCGCGCACTGTTACTTTCAAGCTCTGTCTATTCCGCTTGCCTTGCGTGATTTTACTCAGCTCTAGGTTCCCAAAGTAGTCGGACCTTTCTTGTACGAGGTGGTAGCGATCGGCGAAGTAGTGGTGTCTGGGTCGGACATACATTTGTGTTTGTTATGCTGGTGGGTTACCAGTGAGCTAGCTCTGGTACGTGGTGATAAGCACAGGTGTTCGATGAGCGCGGGGTGGTCTTTATAGTAGAAGTCAGTAAGATTGGGAATTTTCTGTTCTTTCCAATAGTAACAGTCGGTGTCCATCGTTTCATACTGAATCACATTTTCCTCTACACACCCGCAATGAAAATTTACATATAATCGTCAACTATTGGTGTTGCATGCAGGTTGTATCAGAATTACCCAACGGGAAGAATTTTCACAGCTCAGCAGTCCCTATTGGGTAGTGGCTCAATGAGAGTAAACGCGCCACAATTGTACAAGCAACCAAATGAAACACGCTCTAACCACAGAGGATCACTCGCTTGTATCGCTGCATGCAGTGTATCAAACTGATTGATTTATTGTTTGGTTGAGAGTATACCCAACTACACCTAAAGATGAGATGGACGGACGTATACGTAAGGAGAATCTGATAGTAACTCTTAACATCAATTAATTACTTAGCACTAGGAATCATGGAGCTTGCTTCCCCCTTTTGTGAAGTTGAAGGGCACTGTTTACTCTCACCCGCGGCGCACACGCCAAAACACTAAGAGATTTTATTTTTACTTTGGGTATTCCATATGATCTTTACTTCTCGCCAAACACCAACATACAACACATTAATAGGGATCATTCGCTGATTCTCCAAGGCTTGACCCCTGCACCACCGCAAGAGATTTTACTACCTCCTATAATCGCTTCCTCAGGTGGTACCTAAATCCCCCAAGAAGAAACCCGCCACCTCCACGCAATCAGCCAGCAACTGTTGATTTATAGCGCTCCCAGAGTGCGTAGTATCTATCAGAGATTTTACTATTCCTTGGAAGAGCTAGGGGGCATCTCTATACCTGTGCATCTAGCACACAGTTAACGAGTAACTCTGTGCCAATGCTGCCAAACCGCCCTCAAACCGAGCCTCTTTGAGCGGCTTAGAGTTAAAAGTGAGACTTTTTTTAGATAGGTTGATAGAGGCACTGCGGTGGTTTAACCTATTCGGGATGCAGGCTTCTTTTGGAAGATTCTGTTTGGTAAATTTTAGCTGTGTATTAATATTGTGGAGGCTACTGGCGTAGGTGCAGTGCTTTATAGGTTTCTAATAGAATATCGGCCCAAAATCCCCGGATATCGCTCTATACAGAACCTCTATTGTCTGGGCTGTGCAGATAGTGAGGAAGGTTGGACTAAATTGAGGACGTCTCATATCATGCGGCAAATAGTTAGACAAGCTATCCAACTTTATCGCCATATTTGGTACAAAACACACCTCAAGGCTTTGATAGAAGTACGAACCCCAAAACGCACATAATCCCACCCTCAAGAGCAGCTGCGACCCCCGCCCCAAAGGCAAAATCATTTTCCTTCCCCGTCGTTGTTGGAGGGCATTTAGTTTCGAGCGGTGGGGTAAAGGTTGACAGCAAAAGAACAAGCTAGAAGCTTCAAAGCCTTATGTTGGCTGCCACTCCTCACCCATTTTGCTATGATGAATGGCCTTTCAAGCGGCTGTTTATGCGGTCGAGTTAGCTTTAGCGTGCGCCGGTAGATCAAATACAGGAAAACAAAAACGTTTCTCCATTTACCATGTTGTTGGTGTTCTGTTTAAATTTTTTTTCAAAGAAAAATTGCCGTGTACGCGTGACCGGTGCCTGCAGGAGAGTGGACTTTAAACCCGCCGGCCCCACCAACGCCTTCCGTTTCACTCGACTTCCACAACCCACCTACCTACTGACAAACATCGCCCCCTTAGGAAGATTTCACCCCAAGATACACGCATAGATCTTCGAATCTCTGGCTCCGCTTTGGTTCGTCCCTGGGGTGCCAGAAAATGAGATCAGCTTCAGGTCCCCCCCCGACATGTGACGAAGCCCTATCACCTGGGACCAGCCACTATTCCCGCCACATTGCTCTACAATTTAATCTGTTCTACAATTTAAAAAGAGGCAAGATACGTGGGATCATAATTTCTATCAGCTAGCGGGCAAGGGGGTTGGGAGCGATGCTAAGGTAGATCTCACAATTCAAACCCGGAGAGAGTACGTGTACGCTCATCCGTTTCGTGCAAAAAAAAAACCTAGTATATTTGTTGACTACATGTACTCTTACTAGCTCCACTATTGCTTGACTCACAAAAGATCACTCGTGAAAAATTGCAAACTATGCCAGACCCTAGCGAATCGAGAGGAACTCTTCGCCCAGGCCCGATTGGTCCCGCTACTCAAACCACTATTCAAACGAGGGTTACTACTATACAACATGCTTTTACTTGGAGTGATGCCTCTTAGACCTCAGCGGCTGCTGGAAGGAAGAGAAGCATAGTTGCATTCCGCTTCGTTTTTTTCCTTTTCCCTCCTTCCCCCCCCCCTCCATCCCCAATTTATTTTCTGAAGATGTTTCTCGATAACAAGATAATATCACATAGCACACCCTCCATGAAGCCTTCCTGCACGCTCATACTCTCAGTTTAACGCACTCTTTTAGCTCTCTCCCCTGTTCTAGGCGCAGGTCGAACACCGCCGAAAAATATTCAACCTTCCCGGTGCCCCCCCCCCCAGGGGTGCAGATCCTAACCAGAAGCTACGAATACTCGAAATTTACCCCCACGCTTCTGGTGGATGCTTCACTCAGGCACCCACCCCCACATCCCATCAATCCGCGGCATCACTTCCCTCGCCATGCGGCCTCGGATCCTTCTAATAGCCCTATCACAGTGACCAAGCATAGCAAGTAAATCGCCAACACTCTCCTGCTCTGCCCACATTATGATATCCAAATGGCTATGCCGGGGTGAGCTGAGGAAGTGTTCAAGCAGACTGTGGAGTCTTTCGTTGAGCTCGGAGCGGAGGTGGTCGCATATCCTGAGTTGGGTGGTGAGGCGTTGGTAACGTATTTCGGTTGATACTGACTCTGACATTAGTCGTTTGGTACTGGTGCTGGTGCGTAGCTAGTTAATTGGGAGGGTTTGGTAGTGGCGGCGGCTTTAGGGGATGTGGTGGGTCCTTTTTATAGAGAACAAGAGTGGCTGTCGTGAAAGACACTTAGTTGTGGTGTTTGTGGGATCCAACATCGCCGTTGGCATCAGCACATGCAGGAACCCGCGAAACTCTAGTTGTTGCCTTGGATTCTCCTCTCAGAAACGACATGATTTGTATTCGATGTTGACGGCGTTTTCGAATATGCGTTGCCGCCCCTAGGGACTACAGGCTCATGGTTTCTACATCGCCGAATCAAGTCCTCCGCCTATACCTACGAAGGCAATAGACGTAGGTGCTGTCCGGTAGTATATCAAGATGACTATGAGCTCAGTGTCTTTATAATTTAGTATACACATGCACCGTAGGTTGAGTTAATCGGAAGCAACAGCAGCGTATCCCTCCCCCTTACGTCGCCGGTGGGTAAGTAGCACTTAAAGTGATATGTGTGCAGTCGATTAATATTCCAGCGGGAGTATCATAGATATCATACCAGGCAAAAAATTCATAAAATTAGAAAATCAAAACGCGCTTTTACACTGCACTTCAGATAGCTCCTGGCAGCGACAATCCAATCCCACCTTGATTTTTGGCCGGCATTGCATTTGTGTTTCCCTTCTTTCTCCCACGGAAACATTTTACCTAACATCACGCAAACTCTACGGGAAGGTGTGTACAAGTCGACTTTATCAAACCTTGGCGAACACCACATCTCCCGCAGGTAATAATCAATGTGTTATACCGCTAACTACTGAAATCGCATTCATTATCCCTAGTCATGACCTAACTTGGTGGAAGGACTGACTAGGATGGTACATACCATGAACTAACATCCTTGCAGAGACCCATACTTATCAGCAGCTGGTACCATACATATTCGAAACATCGACTGTTGACACTCCACCTCTCGACCTCTCAACCCCCGGACAGAACCCTCCCTTACAGGGCGCACATATATATTCCCATACGCCATCTTTCCCTCCTTGGGCCAGTTGGGTCGTAATACATACGAACTTCAAGGTAATTAATTCCCTCCCTACCTACCAGAAGATGGACATGATCTAAGCTTTCGCAACCAATACCCTGTCAATTACCGGCTACAACACGGGGGATAGTCATAGTTCTAGAAGTGTCTAGCGGCTGGCACTTGGCCATACAAGACTTACATGAAAATTATGAGTATAAAAGGGCCACGATATCCCTAACCAATTAAATAACAAACTAGAAAAAAAAAAGAAAAAAAAAGAAAAAAAAAGAAAAAAGAAAAAAAAGAAAAAAAAGGAAGGAAGGAAGGAAAGGAAAAGAAAAAAGGACTTTTTCCAAATATACAATTATTCCTCCAGGTTCTCAAGATACTACCATGCCATAAAACAAAATCGCTACCTAGCAGCAAAAATCAAAACTACACCACAAAAATCCACTGACCCTCGCAAGGACATCCTAACTCATCCCACGTATGCCAACTAGCACTATCAACCACCAGTGTCTACGCCCCTCTAAAGCAGCGCCGGATAAGGCGATCGAGGCGGGCCTACCACTACAGGAGAGAGTTCGCTACATCAACAACCCACACCCCCACTGGGAAGCTTACGAGCTAGATCAAAATGAACCTATATCTTTTCAAGATATATAGCCTAGTTAGCAGAAGCAGTTTCACCCGCACCACCTGCTCAAGCAAGCGAGATGAGAAAATGACCCTATAACCGGAAATCTTCTGGCGCCATGACAACCACCAAGTATCCTGGAATACCCTCGTCACCCGCTGAAGGCTTTCCCGTAGCATTTGAGATTCCCCCAGCAGCACCTGCAAGCCCTTCGGTCGCAATTATGATCTCTCCAGTAGTGGCTGAAATTAAGCCCTCCGGTGGTACTTGGAAGCTCCCCCACCCCCCCATCAAATTCCCCCCAGCAACGCCTGAAATCTCGCTTTTTCGCGCGTAAAAACCTCCAAGCCCGAGTGGCGAGAGTACAGCGACTACAAGATAATCTTCTCACTAGCCAAGAGGTTACTCTGCAGCCAAGATTCTTCCACCTCCGCAGTTGATATGTTCATCATAAGGAACTATAGCAAAGAACATTGTAAGCGTATATGCACTCAACGGATGGGTTTTATCAAATTTCTAACCTAGTTTGTGTTATTACCAGGATCGGCAACTTTCCTCACAATTAAAAAAATAAGAGCAGCGCAGCCGGCTTTAAAATAAAAATTACAGATGCTCCCCAAGGTATCTGTCTACAATGCTTCAGGTACGTAGGGGCAAGGTTTTGTCATCCCTACAGGCTGCCCACATGTTATCAATCAATTAATCCCCCAGGCAGCGGAGAATTTAACAACATTCTATCATCCCTTTTTCAAACGCTTTTTATCTCCGATTGTGTATTATCCTTCGACCATTTGCAAACCCGTCAGCAAAAGACAATATTAAAGAATCAGATCATTACCAATCACTCGATCATAAAGTATCACTCGGGTATGTACTCTGTTTCTTTTTTTTTCCTTTTTTTCTTTGATTTAGTCATAAAGACGCAGCCCCCGATTATAGCACCCAGAACTCTCTGTAGCGCGACCTAAGCCCTTTTTCACGTTTCATGGTCCCCGTTCTCTCACTTCCATCTTGACCCCTGCCCTATATACACCTCCCAAAATAACATTTAATGAAATAAAAACACGAATTTAAGCAAACTGAAAGCAGCCTCATTATAGGACCGACAAACCCCACCAAATACCTACGAGATAATCGTATAGCTCACCATTAGTGGTAAGGGATTTTTCCGAGGCAGACAAAGTTCTCCTCCAGTATGTCCCAAGAGCATACGGGTCATAATTAGCACTGTGTCAACTGTATATTTTGCCCGTCATGACCTAACTTAATCTCTTTGGCAAGTATTGGGGTGTGAATCCCGTCAACCCTATAAACGACTGCCATGGTATGGTGATGATTGATATATTATTATGACGAAGAGGAGAGTAAGAGTCAGAAAGACTACAAGCCTAAATGTAGACCTTAAAATAATCTTCCCATTCAATCTAAACACATATGCCTCTCGCCCCTTGCAATTATGAATTATGTGTCCTATCCGTAGGCAAGCTACTCAGCCACATTACATTAGTCATGCAGTTGTGCTTGCATCTACCACGTGCTAGTCCATGTCTTGGCAAACCAGCCTTGGCGCACAAAACCTACATCATACATGATGTACATGTATCATGTAACTCTTGTCCCATATTTGCAATATTGGCAATCATTCAATCCCCATCAAACTTCAGACCCTACAAACCTGGGCCCAACACTTACAACAAGGCGAAATAAATTCATAATTGTCCCTATGGTTAAAAACAATGCTATGGGCTTTATTTATCAGGTTGGTTTAAGGAGTGTCGAGGTCAGTACTGGTTGGTACTTGGGAAAGCCAATACATGTACTTGATTCCACAACTACATCCTACATGTCTCAAGTATCTCACATACATGTACGCATGTAGTCACAATCACCTTCCTTCCCCCCCCCCCTCCCCTTATTGCTCACTTTTACTTGTGTTTGGTTTTTTGCTTATGCTGGGGTTTAGCTCAGGCGTCTCCAAACCCAGGAGACGCCCTAATCGATCAAATCAGCGTGTGAGCACCATTCCCTGCCTTCGCCCCCCCTCATCTCGATGCTATCAAATCCATAGGATCCTGGTATGTTAAAAATTCTCTCTTTCTTTTTGTGCGAATCGCGCGCATGATGTTTATGTTTCCCCGCAGTACCTCCATACCTCATAAGTTTATTTCGGCGACTCTATTCCAAAAAGGGGTATGATATGCAGTGTGCATACTGCAGCACGTTGTGTCAACATAATCATCTCACGCCGAACCGGGTACTAGCGAGGACAAGGAATAATGAAAATGCAGATACTCGAGCTGAAAATGCACGTCGATTTGAACAGGTACTCTCGGGGGTGAGGTTCTCTTCTGGCTAGTCGGCTCCTCCACATCTTGATTTGAGAGGCAATACGAACATCGACGCCTCTACTAAGTTGTTCACCCCACCTGTACTAATTGCCGGGTACCCAGGCAAGTACATAGGATACACCTCCCGGGGGGACAGGCGCATTAAGCATATCATATCGTTTGTCACACTATCATTTGGCAGCGACCTTCCTTGCCAATTACAGTGGTTACATCGTACACAGCTATCTCACTCATGACAACTCTGACAGGAATATGGGGGACTGACGTGTCGCACATCTACTCTCTCTCCGAGGATAGAGTGTGGATCGAGAGAATATTGCATGAAAATTCGGTGAAGATCTTGGCATGCTCTTTAAGACATCTTATATAATCAGGAACTTGATTCAACAGACGTGCTCATCAGAAACCTCGAAGCCGCTCCAGTGAATACCTGCACCTATGCCGTTTTTGTCGATATCACCAACACTGTTAAAGCTGCACCCGAAGTCTAAGAACAAAGTACACATATCTTCAATGTTACCCACCAGGACCTCGAAATATTATTGTACACAACATTTCCGTGCGTATATGTCCATTACATTGAAATCCGGCAGATTGAGATTTATAATCACGCCCCAAATTTTTAGGCAACCTCAACAATAACTAGGCAAATATATTCATATTTTCTCCCGGAGTTCTCCCCGATTTACACTTGTAACAATCTACCTGGCTACTAAACAGAGCCAGCAAACGCCACCGTAAGAGCTAGGTGAGCATCACAGGGAATCACTCGGCGCTTGCCCCTGCATACACTTTAGGTTATTATCTGAATAACTAATTGCATTTTCTACTAGTTTGATTGACTTATTTACCGCTTTTGGTATGTAAAGAAAACAAACAATAACGTTATATATATATCATTCTGGCTAGCTAAAACACACTATCCAAGCCGAGCTCTAGCTTCCTTGCATACCAATCGCCAAATCATGGTTATAAGGTACTATCTGTGTTTTCGCTGTTCTATATGTCATAATTTTCTGAGTCATTTGAAGGCTGATTTGAAAATTATCTAGTTTAATCCCCCACTTTTCCGGGTATGAGGTTGAAAAAGATCCGATTAAATTCCTGACTGCAGAATCATAAAAGCCTCGATTTGATCACAGTGCGCACGGGTTGATCAGCGTGCATCTCTTACGAGATTGGGACTTTAGCTATCCCGGAAATGATAGTAAGCACTTGACCACTCTAGCTGCATTCGGTGGGTGTACATGCAGGGATAGGCAGCTCGTGGACATGGTGATTCACGATGTGCTTTGATATACCGATACCTAGTATTGAATAAAAAAGCACACCCCAGGTTAAAAGCGCACCCACGTAGCGTCCTGCACACGCCCCCACCGACAGCAACTTGCTCAGAAGCACAGATACTTAGTTATCTAGCTTATAAATCAGCACAGCCCTTCGATCTCAATTTTACAGGCCCTCTATATAATTTCGTACATCAAAAAATAGAGTAGGAGCACTTAATAATCACCTTCATAGTCCATCCTTTAAAACCTTGATGTCATAGCCGTCAGACGTAAGCAAGCACAAACCTTGTATTGCTTTCTACCACCCCGTACGGACATTTGGCGCTCCGCGCCCTATAGGGTCAGACTTTTAGTGTCTGCAACAAACAATACATGATAACGGTACCTTCTCCCCGAAGTAAATAAGCGTAATCCCTTCATAGTTTAACTTCGTTAACATAACTCAAGTACAGGCAAGATGTCTTATATACCCATAAGACAATTATACGTGTGTGTACCGAGTATTAGTCCTACCCACATTGATTGATTGTGCTCGGAAGCAACATAAATTACAATAATTCCAAGGCCTGAGAAATCGAGTGACGCGCCATGACCTGACGTCAGGTGTTGGAGCATACATGCTCCTTCCAACCTAAAAGTTTCTGTTTGTGTGGTTTCTTTGGTGTTTTCGAATAAGGAGTTACTATAGGGGCTCTAAATGTTACGGCTAGCCGTGGGTGCATAGCATGTCTACCCATCTTGGGGGGGCTCTTGTAATCCGAGTGTCCATTCGTTCTTCCAAGCACTTCGTTAACCTTCCTGACATCCCCGCCATTGATCCATAATATCCTTCAGTCGTTGGACGGCCTTGTTCAAACATAAATGTCTACCTAGAGCTCGAGCAAACCGGGCTCGTCGAGCCTTCACCAGTCCGACTCCGGATGATATTGATATCCTTCAAGGAGTGGTGATAAATGAATGATGATAGTGACTGTATTAAACTGGGCGTGACAGACGTTATATGCAATCAGTTTCATAATCCAAGCCTCAAGAAGTCTTCAGATCCCTCCCTCCTTCCACACTTTTGTGTTCGCCTTCATGAAGACGTGACCCCCAGTTCCAAAAAATGAGGTTCAAATTAGTAGTAAATAGGATCTTGATCTCTAGTATACCTGCCATATAGATACATTATATAGCTACATTTATATACACGTATACATTCTTGCGGCGTGTAAACAGGAGCACGTGACTAGGCGGCGCGTCTAAAAAGCACTCTACACACATGTATTAGTGAGAACAGATAGGACCGCATTCCAGCACCTTCTCAATTGATCAATCTACATACACGCGCAAGTGCATCTCCACCGACACCTCCATGGCCACCACTAACCAGATCAACTGACGGAAGTCTTGCCACATGAATTAACAGCAGTAGCAGTAGCAGCAACAAGAACCAATTCCAAGGCCGTCATCCGAGTGATGGCATATGACGACCAAGCTCAACACTGTAGCGCAAATCATCACCGTTCAATAATAACGTAAGGCGATATCATGAACTTGATTTTCCAGGAAATAGTTTTCCACAGAGACACCTACCGCCGAAATTAGAGGGCATATTCAGGACCCAGAGTGATGCTTAGTCATACGTTTTTTCTGCACGTGAGCTTGAACGTCTTTCCTTTCAATTGCTATTGGGAACAGTGCGCTTTCTAATTCTGGGTGTGTATATCCGCTTATCTCTTCAATAGTGAACCCAAATTAGGGAATAACAGAGACATGAGAATATATCAATTTACACGAAGGTCATACCACGATATTCTGTTAAGGGTTTTATTAACATTTCGCAGATGAGTGGCCCTTATAAGTTCACAAGATAGCACTGCCCAGGCTGGTTCTCCTACTGGCACTTATGGTATACTTATTCTAGTAATCTAGCCTGGTAATTTATACCACACTTTAGACTTGTTTATTTTTACTAAATGGCTCGGGTTCGGTTGTTTAGAGATTCACGATATGAGATCCAATATAGATAGTAATCTCACATATATATATATATAAGGTATTTCCGTCTACCCCCCTTGGCCTTGTCCAATTAATGGACTACCGGCGTCGAGATGAGTCACATCATGTACTAATAGTATCCAGAGGGTTCATTAGTAGAATTTCAAACTACTGACCCCCGTCTCAGAGGCTCTTTATGTTGGACATGCATCCAGACCTCAGCACCAGAACCTTGACTTGAAAACCTAGGAACACCGGCTTTCTTTTGTCATGCACCCCTAATATGCTCAGACCTACATGCAGAATGTCATCATTCACTTGCAGCCGTACTCAATCATGAGACTTTGGGGCCACGCAGGTAAGTTTATTATCCAACGCCTCTCTACATATATTTTGGCCGTTGCATAATCGTGTACTCATGTGCTTTCACCCCCTTCCAACGTGTCAGAAGTAAGTGGGGGCTTTCTTCATAGCCTATGAATCACCCCTCCTCCGGTCTCTTAAGGTCTCTGGACTTGAAAAAACCGGATGTACCAAATCAGAATCTTTCACCGATGATCGGTCCAAGGGTAGATCACCAGTATTTTGTTTCAATAAACCTACCATTCTTGAAGAATTGACAATGTGTATGATATATCATGAGCGGTGGTTAATTCCGTTTAACTCGCCTATAAACAAACTTCAAATGTCTCAGTTACTCTCGATTGGTCTAGAACCCGACCGACTAGTCAGCAGGTGGGGTGGTGCCCGGAACCGTATTCTACGTACCAAGAGATATTGTCACCATGTCACGTCATCGGCTTTTGCAAAAGGGAATCCGATATTGATTTTTCCTCCACTATGGAAAAAGCATATTTTTCAAGAAGCGGGGTGTGAGGCATATCATCCTATCTACACTGCCCACCGAGCAGGCCAATTTCTGGGAATTCGATCGCGAGGCTTGTAGTTTCCGAGACATCTGGACGGTTATCCTGCTTCAATAGCAACCTGAGACATCGATTGGCGTTTCATACTCGACTGCGGGAAGTGGGTACAAAACTAAACTAAGGGAATCTTTGATATTATGGACCAACCATCTGTCTTGACTCACCAGACGGATATCGTATCAAAGGCAAAATATATTATGCAGGCCCTAGTTGATATCGCACAATAGAACGAGGAAAGGGGGGGGGGGGTGGTTGTAGGGGGGTCACACTGAGGATACGCAAGTTAGTTTTGAGTCGGGGATACCGGAAGACACTGATGCGACTAAAATTACCAGAGTAACCATTCAACGAAATTTACAGGTGATATCTCGGGATATTTATGCCTCCGTCAAAGAAGTAAGTCCCTTCTCAAAAATTTAACCTATTACGCAAAAGCCCAACCCTTACCTGGGGCGATGGGGCCAAAACGAAGATACATCCGTAGGTATCACTATTCATTTAGATTAATTCGTAAAAGAATTATCATAAGCTTTCTATGACTCTTCGATGATTTACCAACTACACACTAGACCTACGTATTACATCTATCGCATCTCCTTGAGCTTCTTCCGTGGGATAAAAACACGATCATGCACCGAGCCAGCTCAATTCAATTAACTGTAACCTTAAAGGCTGTGCTTGTAACAATATAAAGATCTACGTCTGGGGGAAAGGTTGATTGAATATTCAATATTACAAAAGGTAAATGTCAGCCGGGTGTATTGTTTTTACGGAAATATCCGGAGCGGTGCATTCATGTATTACCAGAAAGTACCAATATAAAGTATATAAACGAATCCGGAGTTTCACCCATATTTGTCTTACTCATTAATTGAAAAGATTATACTTTTAACAGGGGGGCTGAACCGAGTGATAATTCATGCATAACTTCTTCATTTTCACTCAGCTTTCCCTGTTCCAAGCCGATGCAGACACACCTTCGAAGTTCATATATTTAATATGTACTGGAACATCCGCCCAAGCTTCTATTCCTCCCCTTACTTCACCAGGGCTAGGGTTCTCTCGTTATCCACCAGCTTCATACCATTCACCTACTTTGTTAAGCACTACCCTTCCCTAGATCCGTGTCAGCCTTAGCCGGAGGGTCCGCTTATCCTATCTACCCGGTCCTCTCTGTGCACAATGCTAAGGGCACAGTGTACGTAGGTATGATTCGAATTCCCCGGTTTGCATTTGAGGCATCCATACATCTCATATTGTATTTACACCACCCTCTTGTAAGTAAATATCCCTTCGACTCTATCTTTCAAAATACGGCGCTTAGATCACAGATACCCACCACACCATCGAAGGGTAGGAAATAACCTACGAACTTCACATATGCCTAGCCCAACGCTTCATAAAATCAGGACACCACACCAAAAACCAGTTTTCCAATGATTTTGCCCGAGGGAGGGATGGTGGGATGTCTGCCTACCTTACACGCTTACTTTTCTCTATGCACTTGACGGGCATATTTTGTATTCCGACTGCACTTCCGCCCTGATCTGAACGTTAACCTTGGTTTTTTTTCTTGGAGGAAAGAAAGAGAGGTATGATACTAGTGGCTCACTGTTCAGGTGTCAGGAGACCTCTGCATAAGCCCTAGTTAAGCGGTACGGTAATGAATTCACTAATTGCAGAAGAAGGAATATTATTTTTAGGGGGTTGTATCTACGATCACGCCGGCAAACGTGACCACGCGCTACTATAGTATCTCCTCAGATCAGCATCATAACAAGGATGGATAAAGTAACACAGGAAGCCACCAGCGTCTGCGCTGTTAACAGCGGCTTTCTTCTTTTTCCATCAATCGCCGAAGTGATGAATTTTTTTTTCTTTGGCGCTCACTCGCCTACTCAGGACTGCTATCTAGTCTTCCCGGATCCCGAGACTTAGGAAAAACTACTTTGTGGCGTCAAAAAAGCAAAGAAAGTGACTTGGACTAAATTGAAAGAAGAAAATCCACAATTAACAGCCAGATATATAGGTAAGGATAATATACATATCACGCTCGCTCGACCAGCACGTATGTACCTGATCCCGGGAGCTTCCTGTGCTGCGATGCGAGGTTGTGGATCGTAAAGGACGTCAGTGTCGACAGGGGTACTCGAAAAATGTCTCGCGCAGGGCAGCAACTCCAGGTGCGGGGGAGACGTGGGGGGAATTGGTGCGAAGAAGCAGAACTCTAAGCGGAGGAGGAGGTAGGGGTTATTTCCACGGATATAAAGAGGCACAGAACTCAAATTTGCCGGGTCTAATCGGACCCTGGGTTCGAACCCTCAAAGATTCTGCCTGGCTGCCAGCTGAGATGACTTTGGATATTTGCGAATCCTCTGATCTGAAGAGACGAGAAGCACAATCTTACTTTACACTGTTGATTCATTCGTGGTTAGAAAAAAAAAAAGTTTTGGAAGCGGATAATAGCATGTGCATGATCCTGCAGAAAATATTTTTTAGGGTCTCAACATAGGGACTGATTGGGGCAGAGCTATCAGCCACACTGACTTGCTTATCTTGTGGTTTGGTCAAGCTATCCCGCAAACAGTGTGTCGTTGACGCTTGTAATTGATTATGAGGCGGACTTTCTTGCGTGGCAAGTACCTTACATACCCGGAGAAGGTAAGTACTTTACTTTTAGGTGGTGTGTATTGTTTTCTAGGTCTAGGGAGAATGGGAAAGGTCGGAGGAGTTCCTACAAGCGTTCATGATGATCAATCACTGCCTTACAAGGGAGAAGCCATGCTGACAGTGGGCTGTTCTATTATTCCTGATAGAATACTTTGGTATATAGTAACTATAGTAACCTCCCGTCCAGCCTTCACTCTACTGATCAGTCAGTATCTACTTTCCATATATAACTACCCCCGGATCCTAAACCTGGTGGTTTAGAAGAAAAAAAAGGGGGGGGGGGATGCAAAAGAACGCCCTATATGACAACCCCAACGTCTGAACGGGATCGAAAGATGTAAGGAAAAGGCAAATAAAAAGGAATATTCGAAAACGAATCCCGCAGGTCCCTACAAGACAAAATCCCGACAGACTGATTCCCGTGCTATGACCTTCATCACTCCCGTAACTTTGACCTCCCGACCGAGCACAGAAAAAAAAAAAAAAGGAATTCCATGCGCCGGCGAATGACGCGCTCGCTGAATACCTCCGAATGCACCTAGGTGGATGGATGATGCGATCAACGGCTGTGTGTGAATGAACGTTCTTTCCCCTTTTCCTTCTAGTCCGAGAGGACTGAGAGACAGGCAGGCAAACCAACCACTTGTCCGATGTACAGGGTACACGTAAATTTCAGCTAGGCAAGTTGCGGATATCGTGCGGTAAATCGATAGCAGTAAATTGATATGGGGGCCGAGCAGAGGGTTGCGGTGCCGGGGTATGATATATTTACGCCAAGGCCGACAGGTTGCACGCTCCTCTTTTCATGTTCAGCGTTGCAATTGAGACACCAAGCCGACAGCGGGATTGGAAGCCAGAACCGGTAGTAGAGATCCGCCAGCTCATCAACATTCGCCAGCGCGGAATTGAATTAGAAGCGCGTTTTTCGTGATAGGCGTTGGCTGTGGGCGCTGGCTGATTACATAGCTAGTGGTTCTCAATACTTAGTAGGTTCAAGGTAATATTTTTTTTTTTTTTTTTTTTTTTTTTAAAGAAATAGAATTTATACCATGGTCCATGGGTCAAAGAAGCTCGAATCAATACAAACAGTGAGTTATTGTTGTGATTGTGGTTAATGTTGTTGCATCTTTGCATATCCAGGAGCTGAAAAACCTCATGGTTATTAAAACTCTAGGACTCCGAAGGAAGGTGCGTAGGGTGGAGTATGTAAGATACTCCCCATTGAAAGGCACTGACTGTCAACAGCCCAAAGTCTCATCGGAACATTACCTATCGATCCACCTAGTACAAACTGGTGCTGAAACAAAGATCTTAAGATCCACGCTGGGGTCCATCCAGAGAGGAATCCTAAACAGCTGAGGACGTGCGCGTGGAGCTGGGAGTATTTGCATGGTTCATTCCGTAAGGCGAACTGTGGCACCAGAGCGGAAAGAGTAGTCGTTTTCGATTTCAGGTTCCATGTCTATGTAAGCTATGATTAGAATTGGAAAGGCTTACTATTATGACCCCGTCACCCTTTGCGCTTTCGCGGTGATGGCTTTCGCGTCAATGTGACTGCATATACATTAGGAGGTCTTACGGATAGTGATGCAATATATCTTGGTCTGTTGCTCTATCCCTCTAGAGTATTTAGCAGAAGGAACTGCCTATCCGGAACCCTATTAAAGAACTCCGAGATCCGGGAGGGCCGGGTCATCTGCTAGCCATAGGAGTAGACAAGCTTCTGGTCTGATGTGTCGGTGTCGAACAGTGTGAGTACATACTATTTGATCACCTATGTTAGTTGACGAGAGTTTAGAGCATGGGAGGCGTCAACTACCTGTTGAGTAATCGCGACAATAGATGTGAAACTCTGTGTCCCAACATGAGCACTCACTCGTTCCCTCAACCCCTCCCTTGTTCATTTACATAGTTTCTCCCACCTTCGCATTTTACACCGGATGTCGCCGTCCTTCACACAAAGTTCTCCCTAGCAGTCAAGGCTGAGCAAGTCGCTCATAGAGTCTCCAAAGTCAGACATGGCACTCGAAACCAGTCCTGCGCCCCCTGTCCTCTAACAGGGATACCTGGACCTCCTGAAAAGGATGATTGCATGTATTAGCTTTATCGGACGAACTGGCTTCCAGAGTGCTGCGGGGCATGTTCTGAATCGTGGTTCATCGACATACGCTTTCTGGCTCCCTTGCTTGCCTGCACGGAGGAATGAATGTGGAGAAAGTATGTAGGTTGAGAGTGTTTCAATCCCCCCCATAGGACGCATTCTCCAACGTCTTAGATCGCTATCAACTCCACTACCACCACCACCTCCTCCACCTCCAAAGGCAGGCTCTAATGTACGGGGTTAGAAAGAAAGAAAGTTCTCGCTTTGGGTAGAGCGTGAAATGGTGTTGAATAAAGGGGACGCACCCAGAGCCTTGAGAGGGATATGTTTCAGCGATGAGGATGATGTGAGGTGATCCGCACCACCCGAGACAAACAGCATGGATCGTAGGAATGCCGAATCATGGATGTTGATGGAATCTTGATCAGGCCGTCGGAGGATTTTTTTTTACGGTAGTGGGACAAACCGATAGACGTGATTATGGGTATGTATGTACGGGAGTGGGAGAAAAGGAACGAGTGATTGAACAAATCACCGCTGCATATTGGTTTCGGGGAACTAATATCTCCAAACAGAATTACAAAAGCAGATAGATCATCAATTATCACAATTCATCGATTCATCCCCACATGTTAGATCTCAAAAACTAGCTGAAAGAGATGGTATGAGCTGCGCTGAGTGGGTATATGTATTTTATTTATTTCAGGTGTGTGTAGGCAACGTACATGGTCATTCACAGCTAAATAAGTAATGTTGCACTATATATCAGATTAATACGAAGAAGTAAGGAAAAGAGGCGCTCTTAACGCCAATATCCTCGGCAATTTTGTACTGGGCTGGTTAAGAGAGTATTTTTCCCACCACTGCGATTAAAAATTTAAAGATCAGCCATCAATCGTCGTTCCCTATGGTGTCTCCTTGCATAATAAGCGAGGCAGTACTGGGTAAGTGCATCTTAGAAAAAATAAATAAGCAACTCTGCGGCACCAATGCTTCAAGTACAGCCTCCCCCCCCTTCCCCTTCCCCCCTCAGCTGTCTGTCTTCACGGGTTGACCTGCGTCGGATGTGTTGCCGCGGCACATAATAGAAGGAGATGGCTGCTGCCCACGCCTAGCAAGCAACGTTGCCTGCTGTGTCGGTACGAAAAGCGACAGGGTGTGCGTGAGTGAATTGCGGGGTTAATCATTTCCAGGATGAGGTTAGGCTACTGCTTTTGGTTATTAGTAGGGCTAGGGTTAAGTTAGTTAGTACTCCTGGCTCGGACGTCCCGATATAAAAATCGTGATAGTTAATGATGACTGGGTGATAAAGATTATTAATTGAGGGGAAGAGATTTGAGGGTATCCGTCTTCCGAGAAACTAAATTTACTTGTAATACGCGGATACAGCGCTTGATCTATAATATACACTTGAGTAATATTGACTCAGTCAGTACATATATAGGACATGACTAGCTAAGTACATGTAGCTACTAGCTAGGTTAATCGATTTCAAATCATTATCAAAAGGCAAGACACTGGTGAATGTGACCTAAGCACTACGATGTACAGCCTAGCTGGATATATTATGGCTGTGACCTGAAACTCCTAGTTGTAGGATAGGTAACGTCCCTCCTTGAGATGTTTAAGGCTGCACTAGTGGAATGTTTATGCAATGAGATAGAGGAAGGTCACGCCGGAAGAAGAGGGCCATTCCCCATGAGAGAGGGTCTAAAAAGAGGAAGCCGCGAGGCTGCACTACGTAACCGACTCGCACAGTCATATCACAAGTTAGAAAGGCATCAGGGGGGGAGGAAGGAAAGAAAAAAGAAAAGAAGGAAAAGGACACTAGCCAGTCTCTCTTACTTCATGAGATTCACCCTATCGACCAACTGTGACGGGGATATCCATTGCCATTGGATCATCGGCGTATCAATCGGGGATGCTAACTGAACTGGTAAAAATCCAACGTAACTGTGGTCATATTGGAGGGGTGGTTGTTTTTCTTTGCGATAATATGAGCATGTCAATATATCCGCACATGAATCCAAGTGTCCAGTGGGTGCTTTTGCCCGAGGAGACGGATTGCCAAAGACGCGCGCAGTCGAAGGCAAAATGGTGGTGATGAAGCCCTCAATTACCTCCGCTCCGCGTCAAACTTGACTATAATGGCCATAATTATCCATGCATACTGATCGTAATGACCAACTAATTTGCCCAAGTACCCCTATGTAAATAGCTTAGGGGATCGGCTTAATTAAGACTGACTTTAAACATACCCGGATAGGAGAGAAAGACCTCTTCCACTTCCCTTACGCAGTGCAGATGGTGGGCCTAGTAGATTTGAACAGTTGATACCACCCCGGGACTTGAGGGTGTACTGCGTTAACGAAGGAGAGCCGCTGGCGCCAGTTGGCTTAATGTGCAGCCGCGGCGCGTGGGGGGGGGGGGGGCTCGGGTCAACGATGCAAATTACAAGTAATCACCAATCCATGATCCGATACACGCATAAAAATCCGTGCCCGGCTATATCCAAGGCAAACAAACAAGGAAGGTTGTTTCCAGGCCGTCAGTTTATACGCGCAAGAGAGTCTAGGCCTGGCTATCTCGTTTATGGGGGCTGATGTATCGATTTTTACCGCGGCCGAAGAATTAATCGCAACGATTGACTAAGAGGTTGAGGTAAATTACATCGCATATACTTACATCAGCCCTTCATACACACCTACGGGCTAGAGGAACGAAGGATAATTAATCTGGCGGGATTAAAAGCAATACAGAAGATGATGCTTTGGATGATCCTATTGGAGCATTTACTGTGGCTGTCCATGTAGTCCCAGGTTATCAAATCGGAGTAGTGTACCTACTCGTATCCCCAACGGCTATGGGGACGCCTTGCCCAGCTGATTGAGAGGCAAATTTGAACTGATGTGAGACAGATATACACTGTAGACCTATGACCTTGTGGGTTCCCGGCTGAATTCAACTCGCCATTGAGCACCTTAGCTATTGTCACTAGGGCAATTCCGGGCGCTTCGGGGGTGATCATCAAGCTAAAGGCTCATTCATCTACCGATAATTAGTACAAGAGAAACAGAAAAAGAAAAAGAAAGCAAAGAACACAAGTCGCAAAACATCAATGACGGAGTGGGGGAGTAGTAGGGAGAGAGGGGAAACAGGGTTTTGAGGAGTCTAATCTAGGTGCTTCTTTTCTGAATCGTACTGACAGACATCCACATTTTCACAAGTGGGGGAACAAATCGGCGCAGCACATGTTGCTAAAGAGCCCACAACATCAATCAATAGTTGAATAAGTATCCCAACAGATAGGCAATATACACCTCTTGATGAGAGGAGGGCTGAATTTTGAGGTATTCTTGCTGGCGGTTAAGTGTTGGTATACTTGTGAAAAGTTGAACAAACAGGCGTAAGGGTAGCTGCATACGTTTCTTCACTTCATGGCCTATGCAATGGAAACAAAACGAAGAAACACATGATCGAGCAAAGCTACGACCTGTTTCTCCTCTCGAACTATTCAGAGTTATACTTTTATCGAGTGATAATATTATATTGAACATCGCTCGTGACATGGAGTGTTCAAAGTAATGCGCAAGGGACAAGAAACGGTCAACACCACCACAATTGAGTGCACTGCCGCCGTCAGGACGAGCACTATGTGGGTGGTGTTTCACGACCCGCAAACGTGGTTTTATACTAGTCGTGTAACATCGGAAACCACGCCAATGCGTCGACACCATTCTAGAGAAAGATGTGAAGGTCCCTAGGACCAGTTCGGGATCTGTGCGGGACTCATTGCTCTATTATGGCACCTTCCCTGTTCAGAGTCAAAATCTGAGGTGACCTCGTCCTATAAAAAAAGACCGCTATGGTCCGATCAGTCTATCGTATATCAAAGTTATGTAATACAGGATCAAGTGTAGACCTACGCGAACGAGTAGAATGCGTGCTTCTAAGCTCAATCCAAGTAGTAAAAAAAGAAAACATTGTACACATTCTGCACATCGAAGCAAGGTATCGAGTGGGTGACTTGGCGCCTTAAATACCTACCAGCCAATATTTCAAGGATGCGCTAAAAGGGTTCCTAGAGAAACATGCCAGACTTTTATCGCCTGTCGTACTAACTCACAGTCTGGTGTACTTGCATCCCGGACGACATAATGCACCCCTTACCCTACAACATCTCAGCATATTGGGAAATGTTCGTCCGATCTCCGCCATAAACATATGTTTACCGGAGGTGTGTACTCTAGGCACTATGCAGGATGGCAAAAAGGTTAGGCGTCCGCTTGCGGATCTCGATTAATTATAACCGGGCTTAATATACCTTTACCAGATGTACAGCATTGTATGGTGGCCAATTAATTGGCTTCGGACAAACAACATGTGAGTACATGTGTAATTAGAACTTTCTCGTGCGAATCACCCTAACACCCACAAATCCAAGTGCAAGTTAACCGAGCCAGGAGGAGTTAGAATGATATTTTTAAAACTTTGAGGTTGAAATCCCGCCTTGACCACATGGAGACCTGGCATGGCCTGCTTTCCCGGGGAAAAAAAAAGGGGGGGGGGGGGGCCAGTGTCAACATACTCTAGTGGCCAACGTTGCCTACTTGACTCTTCGATGGCATCCATAAGCCAGGTTGTCACGTTTGATATGTTGCCCCTCACCCTTTCTTGATTTTTCCGCAAGCTGAAGGGAGGACCCTCTTTAGCGCGACCCCTATGGGGGTCACGGCTCGGGAAATGCATCGTATCGATCTCTTACATGCCCTTCCGCAGCAACGGCAGAAACGAAGTGCGCTTATTCGAAATATCCTTTTTGTGTTAAAGGTAAGCACCTCGGTTTTCACATATCAAGAAAAAAAATCCAAATGTAAAAAAGAAAAAAACGGCTAGTACCTGCGTAATGCTATTGGGCTGTTTTAAAACTCCCTCACAAGCTGAGGCAGGTACTCTAGAGTAGAGTAGAGTAAAGTACCTGCAGTGACTTGCAGTCGCATCGCTTATGATAGATTTATCCTTCTTTGGGACCTCCGGATAAGTGGGAAGAGATGGAGTCTGTAGAGGTACATACTGGGAGAAATTTCCAGTATCGTGGGACTTTCCCCGCCCGAATGCCATCTCGGGAGTGTATAGGAGAGGTACTATTGGATTTGTGTCTATGTATGTACGGTACATAGTAAGTGTGTGCGTACATGCATCTAACTTGGAGGTAGGTACAAGGGGTACATACACTAAGGTACTCACATGAAGCGAGCCTTTCATATGGGACCTCAAAATTTTTTTTTGTCACTCTCCACTTGCGATCGCAGGAAAGAATGTGGGATGTTACGTGTATCTTTGCACTGCAGAGATAACCAATCATGCATATTTTTCTGCCAGAGAAATCCATTAGCTAGATAAAGTACAGAGAGCATTGATCGATAGATTGTGCATAGCCAGTACTCTACATACCTATTAGCCACAACTTTCTTTTTTCCCTTCTTTATTTATTTATTTTTATTTTTTTTGCCCCCTTTAGTATGTGGTGGATACCTCGAGTGCTAGATGTGGGTCGTCCTGTCTCTGTCTGTTAATAAGTAGACTCAGTTGTCTGTAAGTGTGAAGATCATCTATGTAATCACGTTGAGAGGTGCCGGAAGGTGTTGAGTTGCTAGCTACATGTATTATAACCCGTGTGTGTGTATATGTGTGTGTGTGTGTGATCACTCAAGAAGCAATATGGGTTTTGTTAAATAAATTTGTACCTACAGGTAGTTATCCTTAGACAAATAAGTATAGTACTGTAGGATACTCTCTAGAGTAGATGTACCCGCATTGAATTGACGTCTGTTGTGTCTCAGTAAGTACATAAGTTGTGTGTCTGTGAGTAAATGTAAGTACAGTTAGTACCTATGTCTGGTTGTTCGCCTGTCTTTTTTTGTCTTGCAAATGGAACTTGTGGAACTAGTAAAAATGTAGCCATTTTCGGTCTCCCGCAGGTTGCTTGCACGTGGCTACGACTGGGCAGGCTAACCATTTATAAGTATTTTGTACCCCTTGGATTACTTATTATAGCTTAGCGGCTTTGGCACGGCCTGGTTGTCGAGAGGCCGGGGAAGACGACAGCCTGTACGTGATTCTCCCCCTACAGCAAGGCCCGACAAACTTTGGCAAACAGCACCGACAACGGCTTCATGCGAGCGAGGAACCAGCTACTGCACACGGGAAGGGGGGTGAGGGGGGGGGGGCGTGGTTAGATCAAATAGGATGGGATGGACGCGAAAGTACGAGATGGGGAACGATGGGAGGGGACGAGAAAGAAAGAAAGAAGGGGACAGATGGATGGATGGAAGGGAGATAGAACAATGGAATATAGGAAACGTGAATGAGAAAAAAATAACGGTAAGGGTGTCTGCTTCCAGAATAACATGAGAAGAAATGAAATGTTCGAGACTTATCAGGGTTGCTGATGAGGGGTAAACAACTATATGATAGCGTAAAGTATTCTAATATACTGGTCATGGACGAATTCCAGAGAGGGGGTAGTGTCTCCTTCGATATCCTCCAGACACTCTATGGTCAACCATCACTCAAAGTCAACGTATTGACAGATATTCATCGACGGCAAGGAAGGTGGTATAGATGTTTCCTCTTCCTAGAGCATCTCACTACTATACACGGTACCAATTTCTCAAAGGGCCCCAGCAGCCAGTGCCAGCCACAGTGAAGGACTACGAGAGGCCTTGTCCCCATAAACCTTAACCGAGGAGCTGGGTATTTCCTCCTCTTCTGTGGCTTTTCTGACATGTACTCCCCCTTGTATAGTGTACGAGCACTTCCACACATATCCATGTAGCGTATCCTCACCCCCCCCCCCCCAATTACCAAAGATTATATTTAATATTCACCAGATGTTCGACACAAGGCTGTCAAACCTGACCCCCTGCGAGTCTTGTCTCTGCCTCTCTTACACTTCCGCTCACATGGTCTCTGATGACCTTGTACGAACAAGGGATAGGTGGGTGGGACTATGAGTGCTCTGGGGTCCTATCTTCCTGTCTCTTACCAACCTTTCTTGCTGTCGATTTCAGTATGCTGCTGCCGGAGGCTGGTCTACTCGCGGGCATGTCTGGTTACCACGTCTTCCCCGCCCTTTCGGATGACGCTGGTCACCAATTTGATGCTACCGGGCCACCCTCCGCCGGTGGCCGAATTACGAGACAGCAAAGCTCTGCATGAAGCTAAATTCGGAGTTGCCTGTGGTTGAGGTAGACTCGTAGTGATGCTGGCCGTTTAAGCTGCGTGGTGGGGCTGGTACTCTTCCTACTTGCTTGCTTAGCGTTGCATTCTCACATGCTGCACCCTCCGGTGGGCTAGTTGGGTATCTACTGGTGGTATCTTTTTTTTTCTTTTCCTCCCCTACCCTTCTTGACCTAATGCAGGACCTACGTTCTCCGTTTAATCGAGGAGCAGGTCCTCCCCAATTACTTGGGTCACTGGGGTTGACAAGCGCTGCAAGATAGCATTGCAGGTGGTGGTGGTGGGTTAGGCGGCAGGATAGGGTCACAAAATTAAAATGTAGATTAGGAGGGGGTGGTGCTGTTTGCACCCTGAAATTTCATGTAGCCTCGAAATACATATAACCCCCCACCTTCGTCGTCCACTCTTTCTTATTCCTTCACCGTCCACAACATTAACCATCCAGATCATCTATCAAGGGTAGGACATTTACTGATCTTCCATCAACAAAGTTACTGGTCTTCCACCAACAGCATTATCACAACACCGTTCAGGTTCTGAACAAAAGTTTCCGTCCAATCGAAATCCCTGAAGAGGATGATTTCGTCTTATTCACCATTGGCCTCTGTGCCTTCGGCTCTCCCCACACTTTCGTTAAGTACTGCTCAGCATCCCATCACCGTCGGCGGGAAAACTCTCACCTTCACCTTTCCGTCATTGACCTTGTCAACCCTCACCAATGACCTCACTTTTGGCCTCTCCCATTTTCTCGTTGCTCTTGGGTTGGTTTCGATTGTTGGACTAGCTTGCTTGGCTAAGCGTATGTACCGCATTCGCAATGACACACCACTCAGAGACATTCCTGGCCCTTGGCTTGCTTCGTGTTCGCCTTTGTGGAGATTCTGGTACGCTGTGTGCAAGAGTAACTATCACCACGACTTGACCAACCTCCACCGCAAGTATGGACCCATTGTTCGCATTGCTCCTAACGAAGTCTCTGTTTGGGACCCCGAATATGTCACCGAAATTTACTCTCACGGTGATAACGTTTATCCTAAGTGTGACATGTAAGTTTTTTTTTTTTTAAAAATTTTTTTTTGCTCCTTTGCTGACTTGGATGCTCCCACAGGTACGATATTGCCCTTCCTAACGGCTATTTCAACCTTGCTGTTGAGCGTGACATCAAGACACACACTCTCGGTCGTCGTGCCATTGCCAAGGATTACAACATGACCGCTACCCTCAAGAGCGAGAAGTATTTCGACGCCGTCATTAAGGATTTTATCACTGCACTTGACAAAAACTTCGCGCAAACCGGCAAGAAATGTAACTTCACCGTTTGGTCCGAGTACTTCACCTATGATATGATTACCGATGTCGTTTTTGGAAAGTCTTTTGGTTTCTGCAATGCGGCTCGTGACGTTGAAGGCGGACTCCGTGATCTTCGTCAGATGCTCAACCTTTCTCCGTTCCTGTGAGCACTCCCTTCTAATTCTTTTGATTCTTTATCGTTCTAATAATTCTCTAGGTCTTATCTTCCCTGGATCTGGCCCCTCACACAGCTTGAAATTGTTAAGAAGACTGGAATGAAGCACTACGCCAGGTGTATGGTTCGTGAGATTCAGAAGCGTGTCACTGAAGGAAACCCCTCTGGCCGTTATGATCTTCTCCAGGGACTTATGGAAGCCCGTTACCAGGATGGTCATGCTCTTCCATTGGGCGAAATTACCAACCACGCTTACATCTTTGTGTAAGTACATACCTTTCATCTAATCTATCCTTGTATACACGGGTACTAACATTTGGTTCTAGTCTGGCCGCTCCTGACACCGCATCTGTCGCTCTCCGAAACATTATCATCAACCTGTGCCGCAACCGCGATGTCTACCAGCAGCTTATGGATTCCCTTCTCGCCTTGAACACAGCCAACCCAACCTGGAAAGATCTCCAGGAGATCCCTCTCCTAACTGCGGTCGTCAAGGAAACCCTTCGCCTTCACCCTCCGGCTGGATTTTCTCTTCCTCGTGCCGTTCCCGCTGGTGGCCGTACTGTCTGCGGTAAATTCCTCCCAGAGAACACGACCATTGGGATGAGTGCCTGGAGTGTACACGCCAATACTGAATTTTGGGGCGAGGATACCCTTGAATTCAAGCCTGAGCGCTGGATGGACCCCAACCAGATGTACAAACTTGAGCGTCACTCTCTCATCTTTGGGCAAGGATCCCGTCAGTGCCTCGGAAAGCACATTGCCCTAATCAACTTGGTCAAGGTTACAGCCCAGATTCTCCTCAACTTTGACTTTGGTCTTCTTAACGAGCAGAACATCAAGGAGGTTTTCCTTCTTCTTGTGGTTGTTGATGGCATGGATGTCTGGTTCAAGCGCCGCGCTGGTGGCCCCCTTGACGACACTGTTGGCTCTGAGAAACCCGCTGCCACAACTCACGTCTAAACGAAACCCACAAACGATAGCCAAACAAAGAGAGTAAAAAAATCGAAAAAAAAAAAAAAAAAAGAAAAAGAAAAAATCGAAAAAAACAACACCACCAAACACTCTTTAGTTTCTTGTACACTTTTCTTTAACGTATTTTTCACTCATTTTTCTGCAGAGGCCGCACGGCTCAATCATTTCCTTAACGGTTAACTCATGGAGGGTCAGGTGTAAATAAATGGGTCGGGGAATATCGCTGGTTAGGTTGGGAAGGGAAGGATAACGGATAACAACGGATAACGGTTTCTTTACGATAACAAGTCTTTATGGTCGGGTTTTCACGGTTGGGTAGTCAGGAGTCGATCGGTGTTGTTCACAACAAGCTTATGAAATTTCCTTAGTGTTATATGATATCTTCCGAAATTAACACTCTCTTTTAAATTTTTCTTTTCTGCAACTAATAGTTCCCCTTAAATGTTGACTGTAAATATAATAAACATCCTAAGGCGAATAAATAATACATTATCGCAGAAATCCACATCTCCAAAACCCTTCCCCCCTTTTGTGTTTGCTATCGTTTGTGTCTCCAGGGATCCACCACACACTGCAATATCCATGTATGTACATACATGTACATGTACATGTATACAGTATACTCAACTCAGCTCCTAATAACCAACGTGTATCTATCTGTAGGCTTCCGTGACGTCGAACCCGACGCTTTGGATTACCATCTTGAGAATGTTCTGTCCGAGCTTCTCTGTCGCTATCCAATTTCAAGATGTCATCACGTAAAGGCCCGTTGTATCATGTTTCAGAACCTGTACTTCGCTGATATAAAGTACACCCCCCCCCCCCATCGATATGCATTCTGATACTTTTAGACTCGAAAAAGAAAGAGAAAGTATTGCCTTCAGAACAATATCCACCCTCCCCCACCCCTCCCCACTTACTTTTAGGACCCCCAGTCTGTAATCACCACACCCTCAGCTCAGTGGTACCTCGCAGACGATGATATCAGATCTCATCGGCCACCCACGCATTTCCCCCCGCCAAGATCAGCTGCAGCCACCCGATCGCGCAACGCCCAGGCACAGGCTTGCCCGCGAAATTTGCAATAACAAACGGGGGGCATCATAAGTGTCTTAGAACACCTCTTGTACCTCGCGATGTGGCTACACCCCCTAACCCTAGCAAACAAGGAAAGGTCTCGAGTGATATATTGTGACCCACCTGCACAGCACTCTCTTGACCTTTGCCTGATTCCTGTTCCGGATCCATGGACGCGGATACAACATCGACTGCCAACCCCGGATTTCACTGCCAATTAGGTTGCTGCGGCCGCCGTACAGGCGCATTTTGACTGGCTAAATTCGGAAGCCTACTATTATTGCATTATATAAGCGCTGCAATTACCGGCATCAGGGTTTCTACTATTTATGCAAGGGGGTCCAGGGCGCCGTGGGAGTTGGAATGTATATGTAATAAGTTTCCTGAAGTAGTAAGGGTTTGTAAGGTGTTTGTCTTAGACGATGAGGGATGCAGACTAGTGCTATCTGAGACAGCGCAAGTGGAGATATGGGGATTGATTTGAATATTACAGTATCGTGAAGTATCATTCGCATAATTCCAGAGAACTTGGGGGGGATGCGCAGTGATTCTAGGTGAGCAATCAGTGATGGATTGTTTGCGCCATCAACGCTTTGTGATGGTTGTTGGTTATTGGGTGTTGGAGGTCCTCGTGATATGTCTAGTTATGAAAATAGACGCAACAAAATGTTTCCTCCATATAAACGGTTGCATGCTTTCTAGGTTTAGTCTAGGTAAAATTGTAGCCCCCTTTGAACTCCGTGTTAGCTAAAAGCCCCGGAACTAGTCGACCATATTTCTTTCTCCTGTCGGTGTGGTCATTGCCTGAATAGTAGGAGGCCTAGGGGAGAGACACCCTGTTATAAGGTGATTGAAGGCAATGAAATAATTATCTGATACCCTCATGCTCAATTTACTTACCACTTGAACGAATAAAATAGGTCCCCGAATAGTCACCAACACAGTCTAAGCTACCCCATGAAATTATATGGTACGTTGTCGCGTCGAGCCAATGAGCAGCTCTGTAGGACAGAAATCCTCGGCTGCATGGCAAGTTAGATGTAGGTACTTTATCGTGCCTAATCTCTGCACAGAATACTCGGAACCATACCTCGTTAGCCAAAAGAGAAGTTAGAGTGAAAAGCTTCCGGTTATTTGGCTCCTTTATTGATCTGAGGGGAGTAGCTTAATTTTGGTTTGACATATGTTGTGCGATAGTGATGACATGGTCACGATCACCACCATATCTCGGTAAACCACTAAAAAAAATCATTTCCAACGATGCGAACGTGGCAAAGATCTACAATTTACGTGATATAAAAAAAAAATCAACGATAAGAGCGAGATTTCTCATGACAAGTCCAAGTTCTCTATCTCTTTGATTTTCCTGGCTTCTCCACTATAATTACTATGCGAATCGACAATTGACTAACAAGAAATACACATAATCTGGATTAAGCCCCAGCTACTTAGCTAGCGACCACGAGAGTAAAAACAATCACAAATGCTGAATCACATCAGCGCGTAAATTCATTCAAGTTACGTATTTTCTTCGTCAAACAGGAAACATCCACAAATGATTCGTAACCAAACAACTTCACAGAAAGGGTGCTAGGCTTCCCTGAGTGTCTCATTATTCATAATCGTAACAAAATAGTAATCAGATAACACTACGATCTGACCTATTAATAAACTCTAGCTGCAAGGACAAATATTGATTCATGTCACACTTCCTTGTCCGTCCGTACTTTCTTCTTCTTCTTCTCCGCATCGCTCTCTCCCGCCTGATTCGACTTCTAGAAATCTGGGACAGGGATTTCCCTGCTTTGATAATTCAGGGCCTATATATAGGACCCAATATTAATTCTTGTCACGGACTCTCTCCCTCTCTCTCTCTCTCTCGGAGATCGAGTGTCACGTCACGTCCTTCCAAACCAGAAACACGGTAATTATCATTCACCCGTCTCACACTGCATAATGAAGGAACATTCGTACTCCCACCCCCCATTTTCGGCTTTGTCTCCCGCTTATCACTTCTGCAGCGTTTAGAGTATGCAGTCCTACACACATGTACGTCTTTCTGCAAATCTCCCACACCATACTCGTTGAGAGTGGACACAATTGCTGCTGATATGTACATATCATTACCCTGGCCCAACCAGCGATCGGTTCATCCAATGAGCCGACCGTAAAACCGGAAATTCCCGGCAATTCTTCCTGATATGCGATTGAATGTGCACCTGCAGCCAAAGCAGCCGGCTGCATGAATGATATGTGACCCAGTTTTCTGGATTTTTATATTGGGTTGCTGGGTGGATGTTGTGGTGCCCTTTCACGTTCTCTAACCGCCCTTCTTATCACATGGCGTCGTGAGAATTCTCGCTTCCAGACTTAGGCCGAGTTGATGATCACATTTCTAAACGCTTGTCAAAACGGCAAGTAATCAACACTTTAAGGTGCTTTTCTGTGGCCTCTATGGCTTATTGGATTTCTGGTATGAACAAGGCACTTAGACGCCCAGCTTTTCATCCGCGGAGAGAATAATCGCCGTCATTAAGTGGCTTTTGCGAATCTTACTCCCCGATCGAAAGAGCTCAATAGGTCCTGCACGAGGACTTAGGTGAGTACCAATATATTTTTCTTACAGGATTCTTTCGCCTCTTGAGCGCTTATTTCGAGTGTTCAATTTCATTCTGCAAAACAGTCGTCATTTACAAGGCACCAATTTCCCATGCGCACCGTGTGAGTTTAATCAACGCCGAAAGGCTGTTCTCTATGTCGGGAGATTCTACCCATGTCCTGACCTTGGGTCAGGCTGAATCTGATGGGTCAGCAAATTCTTCCGATGGAATTGTGACCATGAGCATGAAGTGTTCCAGCAGGTGTGGGTGAATGTACACTATTTTTGGTATTTAACATCATGGGGAATAAGGTTCGTTGCGTTAACGAATGAAATTATGAGTTAAAAAAAAAAAAAAAGGGTTCGTTGCGTTAATGACAGCCCTTACCTGTCAAGGGACCATGTTCATAGGGCTGATGTATGTAAATACTTGTGGGGGGTACATTATATAGTATGGACACTTGCTGTTTCAACCTCCCATGCCTTACTTGGTCAAAAAGTAAAAAAATACCAAGCTTTTGGAAACTTTTGAGTTTAATCGAACTCCAAGCTAAAAATATGATCATTGAGCCACTCGTTAAATCTCGAACTCTTAATCGTCCCTTAGATCTATCATACCTGTGGATGCTGCCGCGGTTCATCCGCTTGCAATTGTTGTAGGTGTACTTATCAACAACATTGGGTGATATATGTTTTGGCATATTACTGTTGTACAAGCTCAAGTTCAGCTTGCTTGGCCCACGGAGGTACGGCAATGATGATATCTAGATTGTAAATTTGGGTCGATCAGGCGTGTCAGCGGTGCCCAGATTGAGGTTAAATGAAAGATAGTGCGCAGACCTAAAATGGAAAACAAGACCCACCGACCCGGAAGACGCCATCAATTCCAACGATTACCTACAGTTCTTAAGGTACTCACCTCCGGGTACAGATAGGAGCGCGGAGGTCCCAGTAGGTCTGCAGCTGGAGGAGGCCTGCAGCTCGATGACACTTGAGATCGAAAGTGGCTGACCTCATACTCTCCCAGGGCCTTGGGGCTCGGGGTTTTTGGTCGGCTCACATATCTGATCCGCATTTGGGACCCAAAAGCCTTATATATTCAATTTTAAACCCCAAAATGGCCCCATACGGGTATAGCGGCTGCCCCATGAGCAACGATTTGGAGACGGTGCATGAATCCGCCGTAATCATTCGGGGAAGCGCTCTAACAAGGCATGGATGTAAGACCATCGTAACTGAGTGTTATTTATTTATCTATACTTCATACATATCGTAACTGAGTGTATTAACTTAGACCTTTCTCGCCGACCATCGTTTAGCCTATATGTACGAATTACAGGCGGCCCTGGCTCGGTATGGGGCTGGGCCCCGTCGAAAGTTCGAGCTGTAGCCTAAGGAACGAACGATTTGATAAATTCAAGGGTATGCCAAAGTCTCAAAGTATTGATAGGCGGACAGGCCACACACAGTCTAGTCTCTGGCCCAAGGGTAATCTTTGGGGCTGAACTGAGCCTGTGCACCAGGAGAAACAATCAGCAAGGCCCTTAATACGATCACGGATTATCATTCGTAGAGATTGAGCAGGTGATCATGATCGACTGTCATTGTAGAAGAATTGAGACGAATTATGATCTCATCGAAGCGCAAGACAAACTGGGTACAACCACTATGACTATAGTCTTACCTCAATGACCAAGTTATATCGTCTTGGTTAAGATCATCTCTGTATTTTGGGGACGGGGAAGGAGCTAGCATCCCGGAAAAGAGGGTTGCGGGGAGCGAGACTATCCTGGAAAGTACCGGATTTGCAGTGCCTACTATATCCGAATTTCTTTCTCGTGAAACACACAAGTGTTGGTCCAAGTTGTATCAAAAGGCTATTGGGATACTTTGGAAGGGGGGATTGGGTGGGTGTTGCATATTTGCGGTGTGGGGGGTGGGGTGGGGGCCGGTCGGGGTACTTCGGTAACAATAAGAATTCCCCATTATGAGGTGCCACTTAAACGCGAACCAGGGGGGGATATGGATATGGAATTTGGTAACGTAACTCACCGCTGAAGTATGCAGGATCCTTAAACGTGGTGAGAGTAACCAAAGAAAACGTAGAGCTGGCGGTGGTGGTGGTGATGATAACTGAGCTCGAGGTGGGACTGTTCATGATCAATTTAAGGCTGGAGAGAAGACAAAGCTAGCTAGCTAGGCTAAGGGGGGGGAGCGGAACAACTTGGGGTTCCAGCAAAGAAGATATACCCGAGAAAGGGAGACGTTTAATAGGATAAGCCCCCCGTAGCAACGTCGGCTGCGGGGTGTAAATGCACGCATTCAGGAAGTCTCCAAGTTGTTGCCTGATGATCACTCATCCCAACCTCAAGAAGAGAATTGATTCGCTCACCTAACCCTGAATCTCTTGCCACTTCAACTCACTCCTGCTAGGCCTTGGCGCACGATTAAGGCACTTACTGATTTGGGGATGATCGCGAGGCAGGCCCGGACAGGTTCCCGAGTATCAGATTTGCATGGTGGAGAGCAGCAACTACATGTACCAAATATGCAAGAGATTTGATATTTGACCAAATATTTAACAATCCCTTTTCTTCTTCAAGTTTTGTCGCTCTCTGTTAATTTTATTGGCTTTGAATATATATAAAGGGATCGAAGATCACTGTATAATATGCGCCATGTAGGTACATGCATATCATGTCCTTGACTCGATTATTGGATTTAATCCAAGGCAACTCATAATATTCCCTGGCCAGGCTTTTGCGCCGTTAAAGGGGTTATTTAGAGTGATCTCCGAACAGCCTCGTCACCACTCTTCATGCAGCTGGGAAAGGTGTCACTTTGGACAAAACTAGAATACACAAGTTTACAATCATCCTCTATCACTCGGACTTGGCATACCCGCTGATCCTGATCCTGGGCCCACGCGGCCGGGAAAAACGTAGGTATTGATTGATGATATTACTGGTAATGCAACGTGCAACTCAGTCGGTAGGTTTTATAAGTGACACATTTGGTGGCCGTCCTGCCCTGCCCGTATCGCCCCGAAGTAAGATAAAGAAACCTGAATCTCAGGCTATACTAGCTGGACAAATTGAACGCCGCAGCTGTCCCTTCACTCCGTTCATTCAGGCATATCGTTTCATAGCGGATGTCTAAGTGCATGTAGTTATTTAAACCATCATCGATTTTAGGACTAGATTAAAACGGCAAATGCTTTTATGATTGCGTATACATCCTGGATAGCACATTCAGTCTCGACCATCGTGTCAAGCTGTGTTTACCTTCCCATCTGAGCTGCCCCCCGAATCGTAATTGACTAATTTGATAACCAGAGTCGGTGAATTATCGCGGACGAAATAACGCCTGATATCTCGGACAGCCTTATCTATAATTGTAGGATATATAGAAAAGCTCCCTGGCTTCGGTTGAAACAGACTGCAGTCAGTGGAGGAACACCAGGGGATATAACTTGCAGAGGGCACTGGGTAGTGTCTAAACGCTTAAAGATCCCTTGGCTGTGTTCTGGAGACTTCACACCTTGATAGAGAGCGTAAAATGGTATAGAATACATGTAGTAACTCCCCTACAAGAAAGGACACCAAATGTGGTACTGGCTGGCACCTGCAATCAATAGCATCCGTTCATAAGCCCCGAAATATCCCCTTTGTTATGTATTATGTAGCTAACATGAAACTGTGGATATTAGCTAGCGCTCTTCTCTGACAAGAATTTCTGGTCGCTTGTGAATGGTATGATAGGAATGGATTGGGATTCTGCCAGGGTGGGGTTAAAACTGTGGGAGTGTTTTGTTACTCATCGGACCAAGTGAGAGCTATGATATGGGTGCAATTAGGGGTAGGTGGAGCTAGGCTGGATAGACCTAATGGGTAGATGTGTAGGTAGGTCCGGGCAGATAATAGATTCTGGGTTTGGTGAGTGCTGAATGTTGAATGCCCGTCAAGGGTTGGAGCGAGAACAAGCCTCAGTTGACCCCATTACGCCCCAAGGCTGCCGGGAATAGTAGCACAACCAGCAGTATAATTACAGCACAAGAGCTAGCAACATACATGTAGATAGAGGGTGGGACCCTAACATTACTCTACGCCATTTAGTGAGTGTGAACTTCTGATATCAATAGGATCCATTGGTCAATTGAGTTTGTACTCGGGCTTTTTTCGCAACCTCATTAGGCCTCGGAGGTATTATTTCTAGCCTCCAAACAGCCGCACGCCCTTCATAGCTGGCGTATAGATGGAATCAACCCTCATCACCCCTCAAGTGGGGCAGCTAAGCTATAAGATAATTTCTCCTACATCAGTCTAGGTATTCACAGGCGTGTTTGTAGCATAGAGATAATCACTTATTGTTTTACATACCCCCAAAAACCCCAAACCTACCTCACCTGCCCGATACATACTTTCAGGAAAAAAGTCCCCACTCTGGCTTTCTTCCTGGCATGAGCCCTTACCCAACCTGTAGATTAGTGATAAGCCTCGGTTTCGTAGTTTTCGGGCGCCCATGGAAACTAAGACTAGGTACAAAGGGGCCAAGGGGGCCCTAGATCGACGGTTGTGCATGCGGTGGGCCTTGACTCACACAGCGGGGATAGCATTACCGATACTGCCAGTGGTGGCGGTGGTGGTGGTGGATTTGTACTCAGGAAGGCTCGTACATTATCGACACCACATTCATTTCTTGATCGAGGGAGTTATGGTTTAATTTGGGGGGTTTTGAAGGGCCATTTGCTGTTTTTGATATCACTTAGGCGTAATTAGAATCATCAAATGGTGAGATAAGGTGGGGTGTATGGTAAATGAGAATAAAAGAAGGCGGATCGGTATGCGGTAAGCCCGCGGGGGTGTATACGTATATGGGTAGATAAGGGCCACGGGTGGTGCTTCATGAGGGGTGAGCGCTACTGGAGTGGTGAAGTTTTGTCAATTGCACTTTGTCTATCAGACTTAGGGCTTGGCGCACAATTCATCACTCGCGATCGCTGCGCTTCAACCTCGCTCGATGTTGATTTTTGGATTCTGAGGTATGGGGAAGTTGCCTATATCTGTATTCAGCCGTAGTTAGTAAATTAATTAAGCCCCATACTGTTTATTGACCTTATTCTATAAAAATCAAAAAAAAAAAAATACGAGCGGGGATTTAATTTTGCATCTTCATGTAACGAGACGTCTAATGCTCCCCCTCCTCCTCCTCCTCCTCCTCCTCCTCCTCCTCCTCGGCCCTTACCAACGCATAGGCTTGCCATTAGTTTACGCTACTAGTGGTGGTCTCTCTCGCATATCTAGATCTACCCCTTGTAGAAACATTGTCTATAGCTTAATCAGGTGCTTGGCCAATTGGATCAGGCGTGGCCAAACTTGATTGAGTATGAGTTTCTAAACTAGTACTAGGTATCAAATAAATCCCAATCCCTGCGCCAAGTGCGAGTATAACCTGTCTGGAAGCCTTATGCTGACAATAGAGACTCTTATTGATGGATCGTTGATGGTGGAAGGTCTAGAATTGATAAATAAAATAGCCAGGAGGAGAATTAGGAAAGAGAGAAGGGAGAAAAGTAAAACTAAGGGCCCATTTGGGAGCGGGGCGTTGTTGAAAACGACGTTCTGTTGGCACTCCATTAGTAGCTAGATAACAGAGAAGTTGAAAAACAGTCGTTTGGGAGCGACCTATCCACTTCTACAATGGAGTGTTCGCTTACCCCACTAACCATACCCGCACCTAACCTTACCATCTCGCACCCCACCATCACGATCAGGTTTGTTTCATCAGATGTAAGTTGCCCGCTAGCTACATTTCTATATGCTATACCTATCTAATCGCGCTATAGTCTTCTTTCCTCAGTAGTCGCGCGCCCCCCAGCCAGTCTGTCCAAGTACTTGACTCCAGTACTCCGCTACCAAAAATTGGAAGTCGCCGTTATAACACTTTACAACAAATCTCATCCAATGACGCAAACCCGTTCCGCCAAAGCTTCAGCGCTGATTGATGGTAGTACTCTAGGTCAGCCGGATGGCCGGAATGAGATTCTGCCTGATGACTCTGGTGTGTTAGTTGACGATGGGAAGAAAGGAAGCCGTGCTAAGTGGTCAGCACACATGGAGAGAGCGCTTTTGCTGTCACTTTTGCATGAAATGCAATTTGACCGGCGCGCAGAAAATGGTTTCAAGAAGGAGGCTTGGAAATCCGCTACCCTGGCGGTCAACCAGTACCTCGATCCTACGCAGGGGATCTTCAACATGGGACAGGTCAAGAATAAGCTGAACAATGTATGCGATGCTCAAGTAGGTTATTCACTAATATGATGCATATAACTGACGTATAGTATCAATTCAAGATAAAAAAAATACACATATTTGTATTACTGAAAGGTAATAGCGGGTTTGGTTGGGATAATGCAAAGCTCATTCCTACCGCTCCCAATGATGCTTGGAATACAATAATTGAGGTAGGTTTTCTCCTATTAACTCAAGTGAGACTATTTCCTAATTCTTCGATGGAAATACCCCAGTGCTGGACAGTTCCGTCATGAGACTTTAAAGTTCTTTGATCAGCTCGATCAGCTATTCTCAGGAGCTAGAACTACAGGCACGCATGCCATTACACCCAGTCAGCTCATGTCACTGCGGGCCAACAAGAAGCGCGATGCAGAAGAGATGGACGAAGATGAGCAACAGTTGGAAGGAACTCTGACTGTCTCAATGTTTGGACAACAATCTCAGTCTACTGGCACTACGGTTGACAATCCCAAGCCGCTTAAACAGATCAAACTTGAGAATGAGAATGGGTCAGTCTCATTAGAGAAAAAGCATATGCCTACTCGCAAAAGAGCTAGTGCAGGGAAGGCAATTGCGAAGGAGTTGGCAAACATGACTGCTGTAGCTGCCCAGCCAGGGGTAACCAAGACAGAGACGTCAATTATCCGTTTGCAGGGTGGATATGGTGCAACAATGAATATGGAAAATATGGTCGCTGCGATGAGCATTTTTGAGAATGATACAAAGTCGAAGATGTTCGCCGCCATGAGGCCAGGAGAGGTAAGGGATGCATGGCTACAAAAAGAGATTGATATCTATAGGAATATGGGTATCTAATCTCTGAGGTTCTATCTATCTATGTCTTCTGTATATCAGATAGTCTTTCCACATTCCATCCGCAATTCCTTCACGGAGTACTGCCATTTTTTCATCTTCCACCTCGTCTAACTCCTGTATTTCATTTTCATCACCAGTTATACCAAGATCTGACCCCCGCGTTCAGCTAACTCTGAGGGCTCTGGTTCCGAATAGAATATATCCTCCTCTCCATGGACTCCCTGACGGATAAAATTATGAAGCATTGTAAGTGCGAACATGAGTTTGACCTGTGTTGAGGAAGGGTATTCAGGCGCCATTGCAAGGATTCGGAATCTCTTTTTGAGTACGCCAAATATTCTCTCTATCGCATTGCGGAGTTGGGCATGGCGGAGATTATAGAGTTCTTGCTTCGTTTGTAGCCTATGGGGAGATAATATTTTCAATATTGTAATCAATTATAATTAGATATTAATGTCCCTGGACGCCTTTGTTGATTCTTTTCACCTAACAAAGGATGATGCATTTCGTGATGCATTTATCTCATCCATTTAATTTGTTACTAGAGAAGATTTAGTCTTGAAACTTTGATACTATCGACACTTATCCGCAGCGAGTAGGTCAAATTCATGCACCTAGCCTGTGCAGACTCTAGTTTGCCAATTTTGATAATCAAAATCAGGCAATCAGCTCGAAACATAACCTTTTTTAGTTCAATAAAGGGGTACGGAATATACCGTATTTCATTGGTATCAGAGAGGGGGCGGAGAACAAAAGAGAGAAGAGGAGATATCTGGTTCCTCATTGCGAGTAACAATTAAAGAGCCTGGAAAAAAGAATTTCTATTCACCTAATCTGACTCGTGATAACCCTAACCCTGAGTGTTCCCGTGTGGCCATATGGAAAGACTACTCATAAAGTATATCCTTCTGCCTCTAACATCGATAAAACAGCTCTCTACGCCACCACCGCTAGAACCCTAGGCTTCTCCACACACTTATCATTACCAAGTCAGTTGTAAGTAAGCCAGTGTTCATCACGCCCCCGGGTTTTACCCGGCAACTGTCAAGTTTGAAGTGTCAATAGTCTAAATTGACGGCCGGCAAATACTCTTTGGCGCCATGCATGGTAGTATTTTGTTTGAGTTTAATTTAGAAAATGGCAAAGAGTCAAAATGCGATAGTATCCCTGCCTTGTAAAGTTCCCAGCTAGAACTAGGGTATAGAAAAGGGTTTGTTTATAACTCATCTAACCACAAATCTAAATAAACTTAGATATATACTCCTCTAGCTCTCACCCAAAATATATCTTTCACATTATGTAGAAATGTAGATCGACTCTACATACATCCATGTTCCTATGGACGGGGTGTTTACGTTCTCGCTGTATGTCTATGTTTTACAGTGCAATATTATACATGTAGTGTCTATGCTAGTCTTGTTTCGGGAATTATGCGGTACCGAGCATCGAAGATTCTACATTGTAGCTCCTAGATCCTGCGTGCTTTACTGTATTATGGGGCACGTAGCTATAAACTCCACGCTCAATTCTCATTCCAAAAGTATTATTATGTTAGGGATAGATGTTTGTCTCTACATTGCAATTGCTATCAAATTAAATGTAATGAAGTCTCTATATATTTGCATGTTGGATATGTTAAACGGAATAACATAGTCTCTCCCTATATATATTGCACTTTCTGCACATGTCGTTGGATGGGATAATGTAGCCAGGCTCTACGACGCTGCTCACCCTATGTGGTGTTTGTATAAAAGGAGTTGGGTGATCATTGATTTCCGCTAGAGGATGTGAATCTGGCAGCTTTTGGACCTCTCCGGGGTGGAAACACAGGCTCAGTTAGAAAGTAAATTAACAAAACACTCGGGTTTAAGCAAACCTCTGTGGCTTTGGGTAGAGTACTGCATATTAAATGGGCTGTTAAATTTCCCGCTCCGGCCAGCGTGCACCAAAACCAAACATTTGTTTTTTGCCAAACAAGCATTCGATCTGGCAGGAGTTAATTTTCTACTTAATCCCTCGGGGTAGGAGGGTCTTTTTGGGTTTGTTTCTTTTTTCTTGCCATCCTCATGATCATAAACTACATGTATTTCCCTGCCAACGTTAGAAAACGCCCATGGTGTTTGCTATTTTCGGGCCATGGGTATATATAGGTTCTCTTAGTTTTGCTATAAAGGACGTATTTCACTAGCTATCTCTTGGATTTTGACTTGCACGACCGCACAATTTAGCAACCTCTGTTGGTCTTTCCCGGAAGACAAAATTTAAGCCGTTCGATCTTAAGTCGATATATTGATGTCACGATATTCATTCTCCTACAAACTTAGACGAGAGCCCGAGGGGCAAGGATGGTAGGCTTGTAAATAATGTGGCCTCTAGGGTATCGACTATTGACTGACTTTCGTGGAGGCAGTTGATGGCTGAGGGTGAAGGGGATGCTAACTTTTGCAAAACGCGGGAGAATTCATTCAACCTCAGAAGAGTATTGTATTGATGGGACTGTTCTAGAAGGTACTACTAGTCAAGGTGTTCTCCGTGGCTATTGACGCAGAAAAAAAAACCAAATGAAAGGATTTGTCGGCTTCAAATCGTCATCATCTACACATACCCGTGCTTAAAAGATCCGTAACCTCCCGCAGAGAAACAGCAACGTCAAGAGAAAAAAAAAAAGCAAAACGCAAAACAGAACACACGAACGCAAATATCATGATCAAGTTTCGTCATATCACGTGCACCAGTACCACCCACAAGTCTCGGCCGCAGTCGATCCACTCCCCCCACGGGCTATCACTACTCAGACGACCTCCTGACCCTCTCCATCTCGTGCTGCCTCATCAGCCTGCGTTCCTCCATCTTCATGCCCTCTTGCTCGAGGAGGTATGCATCCTCGAGCCTGACGCTCTCATTATGATATGACTGCACCTCGCGCTGCGAGTTAATCACCACCGCAACCATGCGCAGGCACAGGGACTTGTCCCAGAAGCCCCGCTGCTCGGAGTGCAGCAGGTCGACCTTGTCGTTGTGCTGCTCGGCGATGTTGATGAGCTCGGCGAGACGGGAGGTGCGCGCATCGTTGGCGATGCGGAAGGCGACCTGGAGTTTCCGGGCGTGGGAACGGAGGGCAGCGAGGCGCTGGCTGGTGATGGTGGCGGTGGCGGAGGTAGCAGTAGAGGTAGTAGTAGAGGTAGTGCTATTGGTTTCCATAATTGCAGAAATCCTGAAGAGGTTCAAAAGTCGTGGTTTGAATGATAGTGATATGTGGGGACCGGGAGATATATATTGAGAGGGAGCTACGAGCAGTTGAGAGAACTTGCAGCGAGGGGATGGGGGGGGGGGTTATATACAGCAATGATGATGAGGGAATAGAGTTTCAAGATTGATAGCTGCCATTGTATTCGCTTTCGACTGTACCTGCAGCCTGTGTTGCACATTTCAAGAAAATGCGTGGTTTAAAATTTGTGTTTGGCATAGGGCCGAGTGATGGCGTATGACCCGCGGCAGTACCTGGAATGTACTAGTGGTCAGTATATACACATGTAGTGAGTGCGCATTTTGAGAGGGGCTAGAGAGGGAGAGTCATATTTTTCTTGGGCCTTTCCCCTTTCTATTCAGGATGGGAATTAATAGAGTCGTCGTCGAGGATGCCAGCGTGGTTAATATTGACATAGTCTGATCATATATCAGGTACCGTGATTGGTGGGCGGTATTACAAACAGCTGAGATCAACAAGCGAGACCAATGAACTAGAAGACCATCTATCAATATATTAGTGCTATATATAATCATGATGATATGACGCTCTCGTGATTGCTTGGAAAGTTTAGTGGTTGGTCCCAAGAGTGCAGAGCTGTGCATATATAGAATGGGGCGGGAGAGGGCATTAATCATAGGCGTTTGTGTGCGGGTGCTACAGAGGAGTACATCTACGTACAATATTGTATACAACATATAGTTGCAGGTATATGAGCATGTGCTGTTGTGGGAAGGGGTTGAGGACACAAAAGAGTATGTAGCAGTAGTACATGTAGTAGTAGTACATGATGTGCTTGACAGGCGCCGGGAGTGTCGTGCTCTGGGTTAATTTTCCCGGTGAGGAATTAAGTAAGTAGTACTCGAGACTGCACATGTGTATATGTATAAAACATCTCAAACATCTCGGTTGTGTTAACTATAATGTGAGAGTTATGAAAACGTATACAAGTACAGCGCTGATCATGAGACTTAAGTCAACCAACGCAGCAAAGGTCAAGTCCTTAATATTGCCTTCTTAAATAGAGATTCTAACCTTGATCATATTAGCTTTGGTTATAGATCTCATAGGTAGATCTCTACACCCTGTATATATACTGCATGTTAATCACAGTGAATTATACCAGATTTGACCGAGATCCCGAAATCCCCCATGAGATCTCGGATTCTCCTCTCTTCTTATCTTGTTTGTTCCGCGGCCAGGGAGAGGGGAAACATCGCACGTGCCAAATTCAGGCGGGGTTAGGAAATATTTAATATATGGTTAATTTCTGCTGCAGGTGGAGAAAGAAAGGAAGGAGGAAGTGGGTTCCGAGGAGAAGAGAAGAGGAAGAGAAGAATGAGTGAGTGCATGCAGGTGCGGGGGAGGAAACGAAGATCCCCCCTTCCATCTCGTGCATCCCCTCCCTCTCCTCCCTCTCCGACTCGACCTACATTCTACAAACACCACAAAGCACACCCCGTTTTCATAACTAGAGAGAGAGCTTTCGACGCAGAACAGATAGCTGTGAACAATATAAGTCATCTACTTCATATTATTTCTTAACTTGTCGAGAGCTCCCTCAAAATAACTAAACACATAGCTTATACCCCTACCTAAGCTATTAACCTACAGAGCCACTTCGATCTCAAGATGCCCCTCCCCGACTCCCCCTCCCCCTCTTTCTCCTCCTCCTCCTCTGCGGATCCCGGTGTCCCTCCTCCCTCTTCAACCTCCTCTTTCTGGCATTCTCAACCTTCCCCTTTCCTCCACAATCACCGCACCACAGCTTCCCTTCCAACTACCGCCGATATCGTAATCATCGGTTCCGGTATCGCTGGAGCCACAACCGCCCGCTACATCTACGAATCTCTCGCCCCCTCCGCCCCGACTCCCCATGTAGTTATGCTCGAGGCGCGTCAGGCATGTTGGGGGGCTACCGGTCGAAACGGCGGTCACTGTAAAGCGAGCCTTTACACTCTGTCGCGATTGCCGGGACTCATCGCGACCCTCGGTTACGAACAGTTGGCCCGCCTCCTCGCGTTCCAACAGGTAAACGTCGCGCTGTTGGCAGATTATGTGCGCGCCGAGGGGGTCGACTGCGAATTCAGACATATGGACAGCTGCGATGCCTTCTACACGGAGGATAATTTTCGTACCGCGAGGGAGAGTATCGACATCTTGAGGAGGCAGATGCCGGATTATGCTTGGAGGTTAAAGGTCGTGACAAGAGACACTACGGAGGGTAGAAGGATACTCGCTCAGGAGACGAGAACTCCGACTGCAGTGGGAGCGGTTCTATCAAAGGCCACTAGTCTCTGGCCCTATAAATTGGTGGCCTATATGTTAGAGAAGGCTATAACTGAGCGCGGATTGAACCTTCAGACCTGCACGCCCGCCCTGTCGGTGGTCCGGAATACCGCACAGAGCCGGAATCATAATAGTAGTAAACAGCAGAAGATACAGCAAAAGTACAAATGGAGTGTCATCACCGCTCGAGGAACAATCTTGACCAATCAGGTCGTCTTTGCGACAAACGCGCATACCGCTCATCTCCTCCCCGCCTTCAGGGGACACATATATCCAGTTAGGGGTCAGATGTCGGCCCTGATCCCACCGAAATCCATGATTGAGCGTCCCCTCACGCATACTTACAGACTGGTGGCAAAGGACGGTATGATGGATCAGTACCTCGTTCAGAGACCCGTCGCCCCCGATGGTTCCGGTGGAGAGTTGATGCTTGGTGGCGGTCGGAGTCTTGCTGCAGGCTTCGGCGTCGGTGCGCTGGACGGAGCTATAGATTTGCCGGTGGCTCGGTTCCTGAGGAGAGCCCCGGCAGAGTTCTTTGCTGGAGAGACGGGCTTTCCCGGAGATACGACGGTCGGCGGTAGCGGTGCTGGTGCTATTGGCGGCGGCGCGCTCGAGAAGAGCCTGGTGAGCAAGTTCCGGCGGTTGACGATCGATGCGGTGGTTGGAAGCCAGTTGAGATTTTGGGATGCGGCGGAGGGGATCGGGGCCGAGGGGGATGAAGATGATAGCGAGGAGGATGAGGGTAGCGAGAGCGAGTATGATGAGGCGGGGAGTGGGAGCGGAATTACGGAGAGGCAGGGAGAGAAGGAATGTACGGCGAGATATGAATGGACGGGTGTTATGGGCTTCAGTAGTGATGAGATGCCGTGGGTGGGAAGGGTTCCGGCCCTGACGGTAAAGGAGGCGAGGAGTAGAGGATTGGAGGGAAGGGAGGCCGTATGTGAGACGGGGGGATTATGGATGCTTGCGGGTTTCGAGGGTCATGGTAGTTTTCTCTTTTTTTTCCTCCTTCTACTCATGATATATAAATATATATGATACTGACGAGTGGATGCGGCCATATTGTAGGAATGGCATACTGCACCGGCGCGGCAAAGGCGCTCGTCATGATGATGAACGGAAAGGAGCCCTACGACTTCTTTCCAGAGAGTCTTGAGGCCTCAAGGGCACGCATGGGTCTGGCGCCAGAGGAGGACGTCGAGCAGGAGGTTGAGGTTGAGGAAGTTGGGGTCGAGGAGGCGGATGTGGGGGAGAGTAAGGTGGATATCCGGTGGGAGGAGCTGGAGGGTGCGGAAGGAGAAGGAGAGGCAGAGGGAGAGTGGGTGGTTATTTAGGTAGTGGGCAGTTGGTGGGGCGTACATAGGTTTTCTTTCTTTTGTGTGTGTATGCTTTTGGCTGTTTTGTGTGCTTGTATGTTTTGAACATGTCTGTAGCGCTTGGTTGGTAAATGTTTTGTATGTGTGTGGTGTGTGTGTTGGTATTCTTTTTGTATGAGTGAGAAGTGTATACGTGGGTGGTGAATCTGACGCATATGGTGTATATCATATATTGTAGACGCTGGCTGTGAGTTCGTAGAGGCGTGCTCCTCGTGCCTGTAAGCTGGTGCAGGCGGAGGTAGATTGTTGTATGTTAGTGTAGACCGATATATTGGTGGGGATGGCGGTGAGGATGGCGAGGGTGGTGTGGTGGGGCGGGTATATATGCGAGTAGACAGTGGTAGCAGAAGTGTATTTGTGGATGAATATGGGGTAGTAGTATAAAAATGTAGGTGCGAAAATGTCAATATTTCACAACGGTACCGACTACAAATGCTCCATACGCATGCGAGAAATCGCGATTTTTTAAAGAGATATCTAATAGTTCCAGCGGACTTCTATATCTTGGCCCAGACCTACTCCTCGGTGCTTACTAGCTAGTTACATGTCCTGGAGGTTTCCGGGTCATGTATTATACTGTCCCCAGTCTCCCAACCACTAGTTCTGCTTGTATATGGAAAAGGATATGGCCCTCGGTCTCTAGCTCCTGCTCATCGGTCAGTTCCTTCCCCCTAACCGCCTGCAGCACTTCTTATTAACTCTCGGACCAAGACCGCTACTGGGAACTGCCTTTATCCTGTTTCTGCTAATATTAAATATATGGGCGACAGTATTAACATGCCGGGAGAAAGGCAACGTGCTTCCGCGGACCCGGCTCACCTGGTCGATATACATACCGTATTGGAGGGACGGAATTGCCTTGGTAGGCTGTAGTCTGTCTGTACATGGCGGTGCGGAGGCGGTGGTTAGTTTGGGGGAATGAGACGGCTGGAGAATCGTTTGGTTTCCCGTCGATTGCTGGCCGGGGCTGTTCCGGGCCTCGACGGTCAGCGGCGGGGGTCCGGGTCGAGATACGTATCTTGATGAGATGATGCTCGTGGTGGGGCAGGACTCCTATTACATAGGGGAATTTCTGTAGATGGGCGCTAGCGTGTACGTGTGGTGCTCGCAGTTTGTCCGGGGGCAGGGTCGTAGTGTTGGCTCTATGGAAATGTCAGGTAAGGTGCCGTTCCGTCAGTCAAGATGTTTCTCCGCCCGGAGGCAAAACGCAGGGATGCACTAGCGCCGAGTGATCGGTTGTGCGCCAAGCCCCGCGAAAGTGTCCAAAGATCGAGGTTCGCCCGCCCGGGTGGCGCTGGTGTATCTTGAAGTCCTGGTTTGTGCTGCTATTGTTCAGCTGGGTAGACGTGCGGTGTTGATGTATGTAATGTTTGGCGGGTGTGCAACTGTAGACACATCCTCTCAAACATAGCACGGATATCAGCAGGTAACAATCTCGATCAACTCCCGGTGCCATAGACGCGTCAGCGCTCACCTAACCCGCTCTCGCTGGAAATCCGACTGCGCAGCCAAAGGCTAGAAGTGGGCCTAGTCAAAGGCCAGACAGCCCTCCTCGGTGGTGGGCTCTGCTACAGCTCCCACACACTGCATCTTTTCGCTGCGGTGCGATACTAGACACAGCTATATATCAACAGAAAGAGGTCGATACCCACAATAGCTTGCAGGATACACTGATATCGATGGGCGTATATTCAGGACGGGCTAGCTCTATGGAAGGATGGCAGCCAGAGGTCGTCGCAGATATACCCAGTGGGTAACGGTACTTATATATCCGTCACCTTTCCGGAAGAGAACCCTTGATACGGAACTGGTGTCTCCCCTCTTGGCTGTGTCGAGATGCGGAGGGAAATACATGTATGTACTTACATATACTTACACGTTGGTCTGCAGTCTCCCGATAACACCAACCCAGTTATACCCGATCAGCTATGGAATAAGGTTATATTACCACTAAACGAGGCCGTTCCATCTGCCATTGTAGCCTAACGGCTATGGTGTCGCCCAGAGGGGCCGAGGTCAGCGAAGGCCGGTGACAAAGTCTCCAGTTCGAGCCACCTCCCAGGCTTGGTCGAAAGACTGTGTGACTGGGTTAAAAGGAGGAGCCCGGATGCGATCCTCTTTTGCTGGTCTGGAATGTATCCTCGTAAGCCTTCAATATATATAGAGCTCCTTTGGTTACCCACTGGCTCGCTTGCTTCCATCTTTTATAGTCTTGGGGTTTCCCACACCCACACCGCACGCGTTATCAATCATCAATAAACCCATCTGACAATTTCTATCGCAAAAGATTAAAATGGGTATCTTAGTGGTTGTCTGTTCTTTAGGCTTCAATTTTCAAGGGTTCGGCTTACACTTATTATTGAGAAACCATCACCGACTCCCGCAACCCTGGTGCACAGAATTCCCTCAACCAAAGCTAGGTGATATATGTGGTTTCTGCCTGGCCGGCCTCCATCTACCAGAGGAGGTTAAAAGATACTCCGGTTGGGGTTTGGGCCCAAGTGTTCCGATTCTACAAGTTTTAGTGTTCTTTGTTACCGTGTGCTAACAAACTACGGCACCGGATCAGCCTGTATTATGCGTGTTGGCGTGGGTTATGAGTTGGAGGTGCACGTGTTATGGGCTGGGAGATGGGAGGTACTGAGTAGTCCGGGCTGCCGGGTGACAGCATGTTCATAGCTGTGATGATCGCATTAGACACCGACGCCCGAACCAGAGCCGTAATACTTCCCACATCTCCTCCACGAGAAACCGAGCAGGTGACCCTCACATGTATACTCAGGGGAGAAGAGATATGAGAAGGATTAGTATGTAGTGGAAGGCATTACTACTCTCTTCAGTGTGGACGTTAATGCATGTTAGCAGGGTTAGGGTTACTTTGTCCAGTTCTTCATAAATAGAGTTCACACAGGGCACTGGCACTTTGAGGGTCACCGTTCTCTAAACTTAGGGCCCATATATACACAGGCATCGTTAATAATTTGTGGGCGGCGCGGGCGCGAGGTATACTTAGTGGATGCGAGCCCTAATAGCAGGGGAATTGCACAGTTCCCTTCCGTTACATATATTTGTTAAGTAATGTCACTACATGTAGTCATATATTCGTATTTACAAGTCTTCACTATGTGCTATTGACGGAGGCTTGTGGCCTAGCGTTTGTGTGGGTGGGCGGAGTTTAGCAGTCATGCGGTATCACTCGGTTTCTCTCTCGGCACGTTTGATTGCAGTAAACTTCGTTATTCTACCAAAGTTAGATACAGAAGAGATGTCTTATATATCCATACAAGAAAGCCACATGTGTGTACCGGGCACACAGCCCTAGGCACAATTGCAATGGTTGACCGTGTTCGGAAGTAGCACGGCCATTACAACCTTTTTGGTTTGGGACCGGAAAGTCACAGTAGGTTTTGATAGTACTTGGGGTTAGTCGAGGTGCTGTTTACAGTAAAAGCTTGCTAAGCGGTACCCTCTATAAAAGTAGTCCCGCTACAACGGTACCCTCTATAAAAGTAGTCTCGCTATAGCGGTAGTACTTCTCGGTCTCTTTGCCCGGCCGGCACCTCTTATTTACGGCTTGCCTCTCTATATATAACGGTACCAAACTCCGGCCCCGAACGTACCGTACCGTTATAGCAAGCTTTTGCTGTACTTTGGATTCATCCTCTCCTAGAGTCAGTTATTAAAGCCTTTTATTAATGGTAAAGCGGTGTGTAGCGACGGAGGATATTAAAGAATATATTCAGTCGGGTAGATTGCACTCTGGAGTGCTGTGACTCGCTCCTATCGGAAACTCGGGATTTTAAGTTTTAATGTTTGTGCTTTGTACAATATTTGGCGAATTTAGTAGTACATACCGACATATGTCACAGATACTTGACATGTAGGTACTATAGCTAGGAATATCGTGGTTTGACAAAAAGGGTGGAACACAACGGGCAGCCACCAACGAACCCGAATGTCCCACAAATTAAGCATAAGTGTCGCCATATAGCCAGAGCGCACCAGCCAATATGGAGACGGAGTTCGTAGGTATATAAGTATACTGTATAGGCATTTTTGTCATAGGAATCACTGCGTTCTACCTTTTTTGACAACTAGCTATGATAGTGGGTACATCTAGTGGAGTCTTAATTAATGGCAGCATATTTGATAGTGCCACATCCTCGCCTCCTTAAGATGGAGCTGGAATTTTGAGTCCACCCCTAGTTCGAGTGGTCACTCAAGTGTTTATGGAGGTATATACATGTAACGTACCCGTGTCTTTAAGTTATCCTATATAATTACTCCTATGTAGGCAATCTGTCGCGCATGAAGAGAGTTGCATATGTGGTCCAACTCTACACTGCCTCTTGGCGGATTAACTGGTCAACGAGGTCGCTCTACCATCGAAAGATGTCAGATTAGAGCGTTTTGGCAACCAACTTCTGAGTCCAAATTTTTAGTTCTTGGCGGCCGGTTTCTGGTGTGGATAGACCGCCAAGAGCTCAAAATTTGAGCTCAAAATTTGAAAATTTGTGTGTTGCCAAAACGCTCTAATATTAAGCACAGTCCTCATTTGAGCTGTATTGCGTGGGGATTTAAACGGTGATACAGAGCGTTATGCACCCTGGCCATGGCTTCTACCAAATCGCGGATGCTGCCTGTTCGGAGCCTTTCTTCTTGAGCTGCTGGTCCATCTACGTCAATGTTGATGCCCCATGAACGCCAAAGGGTTCAGCCGTAGACCTGAAATTATAATATGGGTTAGGGTTCCTGCACATCTCAGCTCCCTCTCAGCTTCTGGACAATAAACAAGCCTCAGAACAAGAACCACAAAATGCAGGTGAATAGTGCGGGGATAATTTCTATGGGAGAACAGTGCCACTACATGAAAATAATCCTTGTAGGCGCTCTCACGGGGTGTGGGATTTCTGTCCAAAGGGCAGCTGAATTCACAAGAATAAGTAAGTTCGAAATATCACGTGAAGCTCGAACAACCTATCATCTTGAACTATACCCATTTGGAAATCGGTTTTAGCTAGTACCGGTGTTGTAATAGAAAAATCCCCACGCCCCGGTGGTCGCCATACCCCCCGTGAGGGTGTCTGTCACGCATTTTCACGAGTACACACAAGGTTGAAGTAGCTGATATATTCTCTAGACAATCAGATCTTACTCACTTCAGAGTGTAAAGGCTTCTAGATGCAGGGAATTCAATGACGTCGAAAACTGCCTGAAGAAAAACATGACCTATTACTACTATATTACCACCACCGAGTTCTCACTAGTGTAGGGGGTTTTATCATCCTCCTTTGGTGTAAACCCCTCTAACCTCACCCCACGTTGTTGAGTGCTTATCACGCTTAGCTGGCTAGTTCATTGAATTCGTTTAAAGCAGGACTTCTTCGAAGGTCTAAGCCTCCGCCAAGAGTAGGGGAGAGCATTAAGCCTCTTTAATATCTCGGGTCAAACACCCTTGCCTGTATGTAGATATCTGATTCACGGACAAACCGCCAAACAAGGATTGAAAGCTTGGAGATTCCTTGTGAGTCAGTACTAAGAAACGAGAAACATGTAGCTAGTACATGTGGTACCCCTTACCCACAACTCACAATAACAACGGGTAATAAGTCCCCCCTCCCCCTGAATGAATACAACACAACGGGGATAGTAGACTGTACAGAGAGAGAGAGAGAGAGACCAGTTCTTGAATCCAATAATTACATAATTAACCCCTTAAATCGATGGCTCACTCGCTTGTTTGTGCAACGTTCTGTATAACCCTGTAACCACCAACGGCCACGATCCTACCAGAGAACCCTATTCTACCACCCAGTAATTGCTCCATTGATTCTGTCATTCGCTCAATCATTCATTTATATTCTCCTATCCATACATATATCCCCAATTAATGTCTAATGTGCATGTGGGTGTCATGCCCAATGATGGATACACCAATCAAGAGAGTTTTCCGGGGATCTGCGTCTGTGTTACGTCCATTTATGAATTAAAGACACGTTACACAAGACTTAGAGTTGGGTTGGTGTCTCTTATTTAAAATTAAGGTTAAGGTTTCAGACCCTCTCGATCTCCCCCTCAGCTCCCCCCTTCTCGTATTGACGAATTAGTACGGGTCTATCATATATCATATATCTCCACGGTGTTACTCGTGTATGTATATAAACTCACGAGCCTTCCCCCCTCCATCCCTAATTCTTATTACTTCGTCCACTTCCAACTTAAGAACTCACCAAAGTCTGTCTTTTGATTTTACTACGATATATCCACTTCCAATTAAGCTATAAGCTTATCTAAAACGAAAAAACCTCCTAAGAAAAAATTATTATATTTGTAGTCAAAATGCACTTTCCGTCAATGGCTCTCCTCCTCCCCGCCGTGGCCTTCCTGGCCCCCTTCGTTGCCGCATTCTCATTTCCCACGCCTCAGTACGGCTCCGAGTGCGGGTCCTGCTTGACTTTCGCCGAAAAGGCCCAGACCTGTGGTTTTAACCTTGATTCGGGCGACTATTCGATTGCCGCCGTCGAGTGCATGTGTAAGGCTGACGGCATGCAGACACTTTATGAGGAGTACGTTCCCCTCCCCTCCTCTCCCCTAGGCCTCTCAAGACCAATAAACGTCTGGTGGAATTAGTGCTAACGTCTGAACAGCTGCATGTCCTGCATGGTTACCGGTAACTATATCTCCGCCGATGCCGCCGCCCAGGGGGGCAGCGCGTTCAAGGATGGCTGCTCCCAGATGACTGGTAGTACTGGCTCCTCCAGCAGTGGGTCTGGTACAACCACTGGCAGTTCCTCTTCCTCCACAGGCACTGCCTCAACTAGCTCTAGTGGCACTGGCTCCAGCTCTGGCACTGGCTCCAGTTCTGGGTCCTCAGCTGGCACTGGCTCTTCCACTGGCTCTGGAACAACAAACTCGGGCAGCACCAGCTCTAATGGCAACACTGTCCTTAGCAACGGTGCTGGTGCCTTGTCAATTGGGTCTGGCCAGGTGGTTCTTGGCGCCTTGGCCGCGGCGGGGATGGGTTTCTATGCGCTGTAGACTGGTTATGAGCGGTAATGCTTCATTCGTTGTAACTTCCTCTTATTTTGATTCTTCGATGGGGACGCGGGGTCATGCGGATGCGTTATGATAGCGTGGGTTTTAATACTATTCTTTTCACATGTTTATTTTTCTTTATCATGCGCTGTTTGTGCTTGTGCATAATTACATAGCTAGTGCGTGTGGTATTATATTTCTAATACCATGACACGTACCGCTCAGGCAGGGTCTAGCTGTTCTGGAGCAAAATATCATTATGGTTTCTGCGCCCAATCCAGTTTCTCTCCTTTTCCCTGGATAGGTTTATAGGTAGCCTCGCTACCAGCTAGTCTTATCATTATCCTCTCAGACAATGCAAACAGAAAATTAGTGCCACAAAAGGGGACTTTGGGACCAACCAACCTAACCCTAACCCTGAAGTCGTTATGAAATCTCCGGACAACCACTCCATACGGACTAGGTATATATTACAGAGAAGTATCGAGTTTCGGGGAATAGGTTGTCTTGTTATCGTGTAATACTTTACACAGAAACTGTAACTGTAACATACGGGGCGAAGTGAGCAATTGTGCTACTGGATGTAATTACTGAATTAAACAAAGAGCAATTGTGCTATACCCTTCCATTATGATATCAGTTACACATGCACAGTGCTAACATTTGGAGTGAAGAGCTGTGGCAGCCAAGCAATCGAGCACTTGAAACCACAAGGCTACGCATGAAAAAGCCTTATATATTTAGCGGTAAACGAGTGCTTCTTGGTGAAGGTCCTGGTCCTGGTCCTGGTCCTAGTCCTAGCTATAGTCTAAGGGGCGGGTTTCAATTAGACCTCACTTGAAATTCCTACCCCTCAATTGATCAACCACGATGAAGATAATTAAGGCCAGAGTTAGCATATTTTTTCTCATGGTGGTCTCTATGTCTCTAATCCCGTGCTGTGGGCGCTGGGGGGATGTTTTGGTTTCGTCTCCTTTTATACTAGCTAGCTGGGGCCACTTACCATCATGTCAGTGCACGATCGCGAGGAGGAGTCTCGTACATACCACATTTTATTTCCCTCACCTTACTCCACGTTACCGTATGGATGTTGATCTTTGTAACTACAAAAGGAATGGGAGGGGGAGGGGCATATATATCTGATCTGTGCTGTTGTATTAGAGCGATTTGGCCAACAACCTCTGAATCTAAATGTTTAGTTCTTGGTGATAGTTTTTGGTGTGAAAATTTTAGTTCTTGGCAATAAATTGAGCTCAAAAGAAAAACAGAGATTGGCCAAGTCACTCCATTACTCATTATTGTGCATGTGGGACATCGACCAGATCTGGCTGACGGAGAATTAGACTTTCGAGAAACTTTACAGCAGCCAAAGGAGAATTGAAGACGCTATGGTGGCTTGGGACTGGAGAAGCGATATGAGTTGGTTTGATATCCTTAGCACCGTTGTGGGTGCCATACAATTGCCCGCAACTCCGCACTCCCAGAACCCCCCCTTATCACTCCAGCAAGATCTCACGACGTCACATAACTTAGAATGCACGCGCACCCCAGTTCCGTTGCACCGAGGGCACAACAATAACCCGACTAGCGTGTGTAACACCTTGTTTAATAAAATACATGAAGAGTGCATAACCCTATCCCTATCCCTGTAAAGCGCATGATGGGTTTTCACCAACTAACTCCCCAATCTGCCTTATATCTGTAGCTAGAGGAATGAGTTAAAAGCAGTTCTTGGTTTAACCAGGGATTGGAGATCTGCGTGTGGGTACATGTAGGTACCCTTGATAGTGGACGCTCTATGGAGTAGGGAGGTTAGAGAGAGCAGAGTACCAGCATCTACAAGAACTATAGTAGGCTGTGTAAACGATATTGCTATGAAAGGGTGGATAAGGTTTAGGGTACATGCATTGAATGAAAGGATCGAAGGTTCCGGGCTCCCTAGGGGATAAGGCAGGATCCGCAATATAAAGACTCCCTCTTATCAGGTTTGTTTGCTACTCACTCACTCTGAAAAGTGTCCTTACCCCTGGCGCAATCTTTTCTTATATATATGTATCAATCAAACCTCTATCACCATCACAAGTTCTATCATCGCCATCACTTAGCATCCTCCCTTCACATCCCTAAGCATAAGAAATGCGTGTCTCTACCATCATCTCGCTTGGCCTGACGCTCTTCACCACCGGCATCACAGCTTTCGCCCTCCCCGACTCTTCATCCGACTGTACCTCTTGCGGAGACCTCATTACCACCTCTGGTAGCTGCGGCTACAACATTATTGGCTCGGACACAGACACTGAGGCCACTGAAAGCCAGGTTACCTGCATGTGCAAGATTGATGGTTTCAGATCAGGATACTCAGAGTGAGTCTTACCTGCTTACCTACCTATGGACGTCTGTATATAATATTCTCTGGTTAATACTAATTGATGGTGCTAGATGTATGTCCTGCTTGGTATCGGTTGGCCAATACACAAGTGAAGAAGGAGCTCAGTACACAGCATTGATGAATACTGGGTGCGATCAGTTAAACAGCGGCGCAGGGTGTCTGGAGGTGGGGAAGGGAAAGATGGTGGCTGGTGCGCTGGCAGTTGGATTGGGCGTGTATGTGCTGTAGAACTCTTTGAAATGAGTTGGATGTCAATAATGGAGTTTTTACAATATATAATTAATCTATGATTGTTTTTTTGTTGTTCATGCCGATTTCTTTAGGGGTTGAAGGGAATTAATTATGTGCGGTATTGCCCAAGTTACCTCTCGATCCCTGTCTAATTGATGTAGGACCGTACATGGAAGCTGTATGGCTAGGTAGGATTTTGCCTATTTATAATTTAGTGTGCCTTTTGTAATTACCGAATTTGGGTTATGAGTCGACGGGCAGAGAGCAGTTAGTTGGTCGATGATATTTATGTGTGCTATACAAAGTTAGCTGTCCGTGTAGCCACTAACATAAAGTATTACGGGGGTGTGGGATAGAGACTGGCCTCAACAAACTAACCCCCTTGGGATTAAGTATCATTGACTACTCCCTGCACCAGAATTCTACTCGGGAGGTAGAGGTGCCGGCAGTGGATTTGGACCTGTAGGGGAATGCTATCAGGAGCTTAGTAATTGACTTTTACTTCAACGAACTCACTCGATATATATATATATATCGTGACTATATAAAGGTCGTTTTTTCTTGCTTCTGTTGAAAGTTTCGAGGGATCCTCTGATTGTTGTGCTTCCCCAAAGGTTGTCAGTTAATAGCACCGCATTAAACCAATTTATTGGAGTTTAAACACCTGAGGTTTAATTTGGGTGGGATTAAATACGCCCAAAAAAGGGGGGGAGGGTCAACCGACTTAATTGACTGACAATCTTTGATAAAACGGCAATATTTCTCACCGGGGACGTGGGGCGAGGTTAAACTCCTATGATCCATGAAGTATCAGGCTTAGTAGCCCCAACCGTACCTACTCCCTGCAAAAATTTAAAAGGGACCCCAGATGGGAACTGACTCACACTCCGGCTCCCCGAGGATGGTGCTGTGTGTTACCAATGCATCGATCGAATTGTGAACGCCACAAGCCCCACAGCCACGGAATCATATGTGCGAGTGATGAGGCATGAACGATAGCTACTTATTCATCACTGTCAATTAATCACGTACAGTCTATATATGATATCATATCATATCATATGTGCGCATACCACTACATGCAGCCTTGCGATATATCCATCTCACTCATATGCACCACCTCTCGGAACCGCGGAACCTTTGGTTCGGATATGTCCGACTACATAGCTAACTATATGCATGTATGTGGGTTTAGAGTTAACGGTTTTTGCTAATTAGCCGGGCGATCTACATACCCATTTACCCGCAGGAGAAAGTGCAGCTAGCTCATCGGACTGAGGTTCAATTCGACCTTTTATTTTATTTTATTTTATTGTATTATTTTGCTTTGTTTTTTGTATTCAAGACGGCGAGGGAAAAAAAAAAAGATTCCCCACACCCCTGATCTTCATGAGCAGTACTGGTTATGGTTATTTCGGTGGTGATGTGGAAGATCAACAGGTTAATAATTAAAGGAGCAGGGGTGCACTGATCTAGGTGGATTTGTAATAGCGAGTTAGAGCTTGGTCAATTGAGAGCTAGGGACTAGGGGAAAGATACGTTCGATATTGGGGTAGCTATAGAAGAGAGTTGACTTATTCCCTGAGGTCGGAAAACCTCGACTGAGGCAGCTAGATGGTGATATATATATTAGTACTAGAGTATATCTCTTAATAATGTTGTCTAACTGTAACTAACGAGATAGTACCTTTCGGTTTGGGCGCAGAAGCACTGAATATGCTAGATATAAAATTGAAATGTCGAAGGGTACATTGATACCCCTATTCTATATACACATTTGATATATAACTTAACTAAAATCCTTAGTCTGCGCTCCGTTCAAGTAGTTGCCCCTATGGCGTACAACCGACTTGTATAACTATATCCAGCCAAGCTCTCCTCGACCTAGTGCAAACAAGAGCTCCTCTATACAACAAAAGACACTCGGGGAACCTTGTGCGAGAGATCAGACTGCAGGGGGTTGGGTTACGTTACATCACATTCGGGCTTCGTCGGAAAAGTGCAATCGTTGTCAGGTAGGTGGAATATTAAATGTCTGCGCCGAGCAAGAGGGGCTTGTGGAAGTTCCCCATTTTTTTTTCTATACGCGCCTTTAAACGACCCGTTTGGATCAGACTTTGTAAAGTTATCTAGTGCTAATATAGTATATATAGTTTTCTTCACATATGGTGGCCGACATCCTATATCTTCAAGTCTTTAGGTGTTTTCAGTCTTCGCGTCATAAAACCTCCTTAACGAATATTCAGTTACCGGATATCTGGCAAGAATAAGATGAGAAGGCAACCGAGGAAATGGTATATGCCTCGATATATGTTTTGAACCTTGTCTTTAGATAAGCCAGGGATGGGATCTGGCGTCGTTCCGTTCCGGTGTGCTAGATCAGTTCAAATGATCAAGGCTTTACACAGTACAGGCGGTTCCATTACAAACGAAATCCGCTATGGTGAGTTATATAGTCCTCCTTTTACCCCTCCCGCCATGGAGTTGAATCTGTCTAGGGCCGCATGGCTTTAGAAAGTTGGGATAATATTGATCTATGGGCTGATACCTAGAGCTGGACGCATACATCCTGGGCCGGGCAATTCAATCGTAGCGCCACGCCCTAGGGATCCGCTATATGTATAGCGAATTGTATAACTCTAAATTCCTATACCCTCTATTGAGCAGTTGAGCAGGGCTAGCTATATGGTGGTATAACTCAGGGTGAATATATGTAAGTATCCTTGGGCTCCAGGTGTATGTAGTATATGTATAAGCAATAAGATCCAACGCTAGTCATACAAAATCACTCGACAAATTGGAATTATCGAATTTTGAGATCTGAAGTTGTAGGGACAGGTGGACAGTAGGAGACTTAATTGATGATTGTATAGTGTTAGGCACTTTGGTTGGTTGCGCTCGGAAGCAACACAGACTATAACTTCGGAACTCACGTTCTAGGTCTACATAATGTGGGTAGGCGTCTAACCACTCCCCTAATCCAGCAGCTCTATAGCTGTAGTTATGCTAGGAGTATAAACTCTTTATGAGCATGTCGAAATTTGTCGATAATATCCTTCTTGCTTACCTAGACGGAATTGCATATTGGCGCATAACCTGTTACTCGAAACTACCTTCCAGCTCACGTTCGGCCCGGTAAATCCTATCCCGCATGATTCTACCACCTGTTTGAACGCCATATGAAGGGGTTCGGCTAACCCCGCCGCTTCGGGGGTCCGACATATTCACATAGCGGCGTGATGTGTATAGCAGCAGTAGTTCCTGCGCTCTTACTAGTCTAGGGTCAACGTGTATAGTCTGCCGTCCTCTCCTCAGGACTACAACTGGAGCTCTCAACGAAGCGTCACAGCGCCAGCAGCCCCGCACAAGCAAAGAACACGTAGTGCATACTCCAACAGAACTCTAGGTATGCAATAGAGGGAATCGAAAGCAGTGAGAGCGGTGGTGACCAGAATATTCTCGGTTTTTCGGATGTGCGGGCTGTGAACATGAGGGCGTTGAAGAATGATTGCCCTTGATCATGTTCCTCTGGCCGTACTTGAGACCTCCCTTTTAATGGTGGAATTCCTGATTCCCAGCTAGAGAGTACTTCAATCAACTTGAGGACGTCTCGCGGGATTTGAGAAGAGAGCACGCACCATGTACTTATCTAGGAGGGTTTGGCTGACGTGACGCGCGTTCAAACTAGGTGTCGTCAATTCCCTCGATTGATTTGTGAAGTTGGACTTTTTCTCATGAAGCAACTCAAGCGTTAGCTGAATTTGAGAGACTACCAGTCGCCCAAAACTAGTCCATCTCTCGCCGATTTATTTTATTTGTACGCATAAAGAATTAACCCCCTCTAACTGACTTCGGAGTTGCCTCCACTTGTCTACATATATGTAGTTAGCTCTATACATGCACACATACATACGTAAGTATGTATACTCACATACATTCACAATATACATTCACATACTCACTGTGAACGGGAAACGTAACTCTCATCAGAAAAGCACGCTAATTAGGACAAACTAGATCGGTGGCGATCTCGGGGAGTACTCCGGCACCATCTATAGCAAAGATTTATATATGTTAGGTGTAAATGGGCCTGCCTGGTGCTGTATGAAAGGATTTAGGACGACGTTTGAGATCACCAGTACTAGGGTGGGGTTATCCTGAGTGGAGTGGCGGTCGACACACAGCCAAGGCTATTTGAACTTCTTTCTATAGATACCGATAATTAAGGGACACCGGGAGTCTTTTCTCAGCCCAGTTGGTGATTGGTAACTGTACAACTACCCTCCAGCCATCTTCTGTCGCAGTTTTATAATTTAGTATAATTGGCCTAGGGGGAGGGATGTATCTGCTCGGCCTCATTCACGTTGAGGATCGGACCCGCGAGGTTTCTAGATGCTCCAGTTTTGGACGAATCCAGAGGTCCATGGGCTGGACCTACTCATTGAGGGCACCCGCGAGTAACTGAATATCTGGTTCTTTAAACTCTCCCATAACGGTGTACTACCTTCCGACACCACTCACTCGTGTACTAGGCCTAATGATCTAAACTGATAATCCGTTGCAAATGCGTTACGAACTACATGGAATTGTTGAAGACAGATAGAATACACGACTTAATCATTCCCCCCCCCCCTGCTTCGCTACATCCATTCGCAAAAACGGATTACACTATGCCGCCGGACAACAAATCTCGAAGTTCCTTCTCCTTCGTCGCCGCCACCTCAGCCTCTTTGCACACTGGCCTATGCCTACCCTCCTTCCAATCTCTCCACTGACACTCTGTACCGCAATACCACCACTCCCGGCACCCAGCACAAACTCTCAACGCGCCCGCTTTCTCCTCAACCTTTCCACATCCTATAGCATCACATGCCTTCTTCTTTAACTCCTCTTCACTCCCAGCTAGCCACTCCTTCACTCCCGGGACATCCCAGACTCGCCTGTAAATTAGGTAAAGGAGCTGGGTATATGCCTTGTGCGGGGGATTCCGGATATCCGCTGCCCCGGATAGTGACTAGTAGATGTATGGGTTTGAGTGGTAGGCGCGCCGAAGGCAGAAGAGGCTGAATTTTCTTGAGCCGTATGGTTGGGGACTCCTGTAACTGGACCACTTTTTGTGCCAATGTTGAAGTGCTAATGACTTTTCAACCACCACATATTTAAGGGTTTTGGGTTCTATTAGTCAATAGCCCTTATTCCCCCATATAACCCTATAGAGCCGAATTGTCTTTAATTGTTGTTCTTATTAAGTTATTAAGCCGTAAAGATATGGGGTTTTGATAGGGACTCGGATCAATGTCAGTACATTTTATATAGCTCAGCCCAATCGGGATATACACTAATACAAATTAGGAAGGTGCTGTTCTGTGTTAAATTATGGATATATTTCTACCATTTAGACTTATCAACTATCTGTCGGTGATTCCGATAAGCTTGAACCCTCCCTTTACACTCTGTACTTCCGTATTTTAGTCCTGTTTTATATGCATCCAAAATCCGCATGCAAAACAAATGATATCTATGAATAGAAATAGCCGATACTGAGGCAAGTGATATAGGAATCATTTCACGTAGACCTTCCAAACTGTATTTACAGTTTTCCCTAGCATGATATTTTGCAGCACACCAATAACGTTCAATGAAATTTAACTCACAATGAAACTTAGGATAGAAAATGATTACATAGCCCAGAGCTTCAATTTCTTCTTGTAAACGTCCCCGTTGATCCCGAAAGTCTCTTTGATAGGAGAGTAATGTACGGGCACAATATTTGCCTCTTAATTCTCCAGAAGAGGGACAGCCAAGTCTGTTGTTCGAAGTAGGGCATGGTAAGAGAAATGCAAATCCATCAGTCCTTTTTCGTCGCCATAACGTTCTCTGAGAACCTGCTCAATTCCTTTGGATTTACTTCGTAGAGAGATGATTGGGTGATTGTTTGGGAATATCATTGGTTGTGGTCACTGTTTTTCGTGTATAAATCCTTCTCGCATTAAAGGTTGAGAACCGCCGGGATTTTTATTCATTCTTGATGCAAGAAGAGCATCTGCGGCAAAGCAACAATGATTAGAAGCATTGTCGAATGCAAATAGAGCTTGACATTCAGGGAATGCATAATTGAAAATTGGTATCGCAATATTGATTGCATGATCTACTATTCTTTCGCCAGTCCAATAATTATCTTTCCCATATTCCAAATAATATAAAGCCTCACGTACAGCATCAGCAAGACTTGATTTGTCTCCTGAGGTCTCCTGAGCCTCAGGAGACCCAAAATGTATCCAGGAGTGTCAGGAGACTCTCAGGAGACTTGGGAGACTGTTGGGAGACTGCAGTCAGAAGTTGAGTTTGCTGATGAGGTTTTCCATCTGGCATTAAAGGCCAATTGATATTTTCAGTGATTAATGTAGAATCAGAAATATCATCAGGCATATGAAGGTGTCCGCCAGGTGTTAAAAACCCAGAGACCATTATCCCTTTACCCTTCGTTTTAGGTCGAATAGGCTACTGACTCTTCTTCATCCACATTTTCCTTTTCCCGTCATTCGCATTGAATGTAGACTCGTCATATGTAATCAAAACTAGTGGTTTTTCACCTTCCCGTAAAGTATCCGGTTTCCTCCACCTAAGTCCTCCATTGATATTGCCGCTTTGATCGAAAACCACGAAACAATGCTCATGTTCTCTCCACTTCGGTATGAAAATCTTATCCCTATATTCAATAACATCATCTTGCTCATATCCATCCCTCTAACTTATGCATGGACTAACCCCAATCGTTCGTTGTTGAGAACGGCGAAGACAATATGAGGTTAACAACCGAGATAGTGCGAGGAACGAAATGAGACGAGACGAGACAAGACGAGATGAGGCGAGGCAAGACTTAGACGAGGCTAAAGATAAATGACTAAGCGAGACGAAGAGCGGGGTCGAGGTCACGTGGGTCCTGGCGGGTTAGGCCAAGTGAAGCTTGAATAAAACAAGATTACATATTCCAATTCCCAGAGATAAACGAAACTAAAGATACTAGAGACAAGAAACCCTATATACGAAGGTTGGTAACAGAAAGATGAAGTGAAGAGAAAAGAGAAAAGAAGAAGAAGAAGAACGATCCATGACCCCGTATATATACTAGTCCTCACCCCTGTCCGTTATGACTCATCCTTCATGTAACAGAAACCATTAGAAACCCGAAGAACCTCAAGACCCAGCTCCATAATGTAACCCATTCTGAAATATCCTTCCTTCCCTTGTGGCTTGTGATACGCCGTGATATTCATCCATCGATGCGCCGTCCTAATCCTGATTCTATTCCACTAGGACCAAATTTATCTATATTTGGTATATCGTTGAGGGAACTAGTGATTTGTACTTCTGTTCTTCAGGAATCAAGGTACACTCCTATTGCTTTTGCTAGTCCATGCGCTGCAAGATCTTGTCACTAGTCAGAACTAAACCGCGATATCTATTATCATTTCCTTATTACTTACCGGAATCAGAAACATCTGATAGCCATTCTCTAGCTGCAAGTTGCACTCCTTCATCTTTAAACCAAGAGCTAGTCTTCGCTAGACACCCTTGTCTTCCTACCTCAATCGACTGACTCTTTTTTCAAGAAAGCTCCCAACTAACAAGCTTGCGAGCGAAGTACCTACCCTTTCCTAACGTCAGTACTATAGTTAGGGCAAGACTCTTCCGTGTCTCATTAGGATTTTCCCAACGCTGAACCTGCATATTCATATATGCTAAAACAGTCCGATGCCGAGTAAGATTCTGTGGTGTTATGTCCTTAGTCTCCTTTATGGACCGCAGCTTTTTCTGTATATTGACTATTGCTAGTGCATTTTCTTTCAGCCATATTTCCTTTTCCGACAATTTAATCTTTTGAATAGAGTTGGTTTGAAGAAATCCATCAGTTAACGGCTTGCATTGTTTTGAACCCTTATTCAATTCTCTTAACCGTCTCTGATTTCTATAAACGGTACGTTCAGAAACCTCTGGTCCTCATTAATATCTCATGCTTCCACCTAGAAAGCTCGTGCTTTTAGACTTTATCATGAGAATCTCAAATGCAGATTCATCAACAGTATCTTCCTCTTCATCTGTATATTCACATTCCTCCTCGCTATCCTCATTGGAATCTAGGTCCGTATCAGCATCACTTCCCCTTTCATCCGGATCTCTTCCCATATCTTCTGGATTTTCTAAATCCATCCGATCAACCAAGTGCTGTAATAGATTCATCTAGCATCTCTCGGCGCTCTCGGCACTCTCAGTGCTCTCAGCTCTCCCAGCACCAGCAAACTTGGATTGACGGGCAGACTTGAGGTGGCGATACTTCTTTGAATAGATAGGCATAGTAGTATTCATCAGCAAGACTTGATTTGTCTCCTGAGGTTTTCTGAGCTTCAGGAGATCCAAAATGTATCCAATAGTGTTAGGAGACTCTCCTGAGACTTGAGAGACTGTTGGGAGACTGCAGTCAGAAGTTGAGTTTGCTGATGTTGGTGCAGTCTCAGCAGTGATACTTGATGAATAGTAGCCCTAGTAATAAAACATAGATTAGTATTATGATATTCAATAGCAAGAAAGTATTACCTTTCGCAATTTGATAATTCTGCTGCTGTATGCGCTGTAGTCTTTGCAGCTGGGAGGGTGAGTCTTTGTTTTGTTGTTGTATAATGGCCTCGCTTCCCTGGAGCGACCGTACTAATCTAACACCTACTAACCCTAACCCACCCCTTAGGACGAATGTCACTATTGGTCTGGTTACAGGAGTCCCCCCCAACTATAAAGAATGAAGGAGGCAAGAGTAAGGCTGTACAGGATCTCTGGGTGCTTGCAGGGCTGGAGATTGTTCGCGGGTCCTGCACTGGAACCGATGTCAGATTTCTTGTAATGAGTGAGGTCTAGAATGTGTTAGTTAGCTATAGTTATGTATGGGTGGGCTAGAGATGCCAGAGTGGTAAACACCTAAAGTCAAGATCGGGATTGTAGTTGGAGTGAGAGGAACACGCTGGGCTGGCACGGTTCAGAGAGCTAAGGCAGTAATTCAAGGCTTCAAATGAGCGTTTGCGATGGATAAGAACCATTACAATACGGGCACGAATGTCTAATAGCTTGTATTAGGACTGGATAAATTGAAACTGACTAACTACCAGTGAGCAAAATATTCAACCATACCCCTATGATCCTGCGAAAAAGATAATATCCTCGGGGAATCAATCAAGAACTGATCGCAGAACTTGCAGTCTTTCGCTTTGGAGTCAATAGTACTCCCGCCATTTCTTTAAACGTTAGTTTGGCTTATCATCTGGCAAGAGGTATGGTAAATATCTTACAACGCCGCATATCTCGCACATTCTGAGCTGTGGTTAAATTTGTATAAAGTTCGGCTGGATGGAGGCCTGAATGTACCCCGACTCCTCCGCCCTCTATCCTAGATGTGGAGAGGCCTACGAGGACTTTGACCACGCTATTCTGGTATGTCCAGCATGCGCTACTGCACGGGCCTCCCACATCTCTTTCGCCTCCTCACTAGAGGATCTCTTTCTCAACCAACAAACATTATGCGATCTTGGCCGTTAATTCTCGGTCATTCGTACCGCTTTTCCCTTAAAAAATCAGGCACCTAAGTCGTCTCTTTATTCTCTTTCTTCTTCTTCCTCACTTTCTTCTTTGTTTTTGCTTTCGTCTGTTTCGGATAGAGATAGTACGGATTCAGGTTTCTTTTTATGATGGTGTTTTGACTTTACTCTTTCTTTTGTTTGTCTTGGTTGTTTTTAAGCTTCTGATTGGGGATAGGTTTTATTTATGCCATAGGGACTCCCTGCACGCAACATTCTTGTACTTAGAAATCAATGAAATTATGACTTAAAAAAAAAAAAATGGAGGCCTGAATATTGCTATATGACCTGTTACATACTGGTACCATCTTGGGACAATGATGAGCCTTGCTCGATGGCGAACTAGAAACTTTAGGCCAATCATCTCAATAAAAGAGCGCTGACCCTTTACCTCCAACCGATTGGTTGGCTGAAACTCGCCGTTCGTCATTATCACGGAGCGAGGCGAGGGCGGAGTCAAAAACCAAGGTACACTACCAAAGCGAAACTGTGGGTAAAGATGATCTCTAACTGAGAAGGAGAACCTTTGAGCACAAGGTCCAGATGGATTCTCTAACGAAACAATGGAAACGAATATACCAGTAGACGAGACATACTACTATCATGGGGCGAAGACTAAACGAGGCAAGGGACAAGGCGAGGCGAGGGGTTTCCTTCCTGTCCTCGAGGGGGCACAAGGGTCAGCTTGACAGGTGGCTAGGGATCCCAAAGTATTGTATTGACTAAAGGATAGGAATGAATGACCTTTATATTGCATAGACGCACGAAGGCGTATCGCACTCCTCCGCCCACCGCCGGGCAAACTAACTAACTAAACTAAACAAACGACTCAATGGCCGCGACACAATTTAGAGGGGGGTAGATAACCGAGCGACACCAAGGAAAAATCCCCCAACGAAAAGAAAAGAATACAACAAAGCTACCACTAACTTCTCCGTCACAAAGATTGACCGGCTAATTCCTTAAAATAGACGCTACTATACTAACTGTAATCTCAGCTTTAATGCCCGGAATCCTGCGACCTACCGCGAAGGCAAAGGAAAGTAGAGTCGCCGCCTGATCTGGTGTGAAAGCTGCGTGGTGTAAGGGGTCCCGGTTAAATTCGGTTGTCAGGCTGGCCGGGGTTGAAAGAGGGGTAGGTCTCAAGAGGAAATCGGACCCGTCAGGTATGGGGAGGGTGCACCCAATTTATCGATTTGCACGCCGTGCGCCACTATCTGTAACCAATTTACTGATTTTCACAGTCTCGTGGAGGCTCACTATCAAATAAAAGTGTTTTGACTATTCGCAAAGAACTCAAAGCCGAAACAGAGTAGTGATAGTCGTTGGTCTGGGGGCCTCGGCAAGAGGGGTGGTCTCGGAAGCGACCGGGTGGAACCGAGGGGCTTTGACAACGGGCCTGCGCTGACCTCCAGGCTGATGGCAGTGTGCCCCAAGGGGGGGGAAAAGAGGGGTAGCTTCTCGTCTATCGTGAGAGGCCGTTGAGGAGGGAGGGCGAAAGAAGGACGCACCTGTGAGGGCTTCTAACGCGCAAATAGAGAAGAGGAAACTCATAGACGATGGTGATCTCGTTCAGGTGGTGAGAAATTTCACGTCGACAGAGGCATCCAGGCCTAGGCCCCCCGAGCGAAGCGAGGGGCGAAAGGATAGGAAGGTTGCGTGAAGAGGAAAGGAAAGAAGCTATCTACAAGCGAGAACAGAACCCTTATATATACACCACATACCAGCCCGATGACTCATCCGAGTAACCCTGTACAGAATCCCATAGAATCCTCCAAGATCCATAACTCCGCATCGATCCCTATCTCCTATACCCGAGCCCCTATTACCGAACTGAACCTCTGCTATCGAAACCCAAAAAATATAGAAGAAATCCCTGACTAATCCCTCTTCCCGCAACGTCGCTAAGTACGCTCTACGCCGCGATAGATATTAGGTCCCCCTCTGAGGCCTAAGTCCTCTTAGGCTTGTGTGGATATCGTTCGTAAAAGTCTTGATAGGTTGCGTGAGGTTGCTCAGCCATGTGCTATACCGAACGAGATACTCCAGTCTTCCGTGTCATTTCCGAGAGTCCAAAACAGCGTCTACTCCCCACTCCTGTTCGCCTTCAATCTCAACTGGGGGTGGAAGGGACTGTATTTGTCCTGGGACGGGGTCATTGGTAGCAGGTGGCAGCAGCGAAACGTGAAAGACTGGGTGAACCTTCATTGATGATGGTAACGTGAGTTTGTAGGCATACGGACTGACAATGCGAGAGATCGGATAAGGTCCGATTTGTTTCCAATCCAGTTTTTTCGAGGGCCGCTTGGTCAATAAGTTCCGCATGAATAGCCATATTTTGTCTCCAATAGTGTAGCGTGGCGCTGGGGTTCGACTTGCATTGGCTGATTCTTCCTGTATCCGTTGGGCCTTGAACATTTCTGCTCACAAAAAGTCAAACACTTTCAACATGTCCCTTGCCATAGTGTTGGCCTGGTTTTCGTTGATGGTGATGCCATGCCGTAAAGGACCAAAGTTCATTCGAGGATGACGTCCGTAGTTGGCTTCGAAGGGGGAGAGCTTGGTTGATTCAGAGACGTGATTGTTGGTAGCGAATTCTGCCATGGGTAAATAAGTGGCCCAGTTATCCTGTTGATAGTCCACGTAGCTTCGAAGGTATTGTTCCATGATAGCGTTGATCCTTTCGGTTTGGCCATCAGTCTGTAGGTGAAAGGCAGTGGAGTAACGTGGGGATATTTCGAGACGCTCGCAGAGTGCTTTCCAAAAGTCGGATGTGAACTGAGTGCCGTAGTCTGAGACTATTTTTTCTGGTAGACCATGAAGCTTCCAAATATTTTCCAAATACGTTCGGGCAATGTCTCGAGCTCCTGATTCCTCGGTGCATGCGATAAAGTGTCTCATCTTTGTGAGACGGTCGACGACGACGAGAATTGCGTTATATCCGTTGCTGAGGGGTGGTCCAGTGACGAAGTTTATGGAAACATCTGTCCATGGTGCTTTGGGTACTGATAGAGGTCGAAGAACTCCTTGAGGGGCATTGCGATTGGCCTTGCTTCTTCGACAGATGTGATAGTTATCACGGCTCCACCTCCTGCACCTCGCCTCTCGCCAAGGCGCCTTCGGAACAGGGTTGTTAGATAGTATCGGTCGATGTCGGAAGCAGGATGATGGATTAGGAAGGAGTTCGGGTGATAGAAAGTAAGCGCTAGGAGAAATGGGGAAGTATCGGGATAGAAGTAGGGTATTGGGGATAGTATGGGTTGTACGGAGGTGTAGAAGTTTCTATGGGATTCTATGGGTATGAGTCATCGGTGCGACGGGATAATTGTATATATATAGTCTGCGCTCTTTCCTATGTTTTCGCCTCTCTAGGCAACGTCTTCTCTCTGTTAGCAATACATCTCTTCGGTTTCGGCCCTTCTGTCTCTGTCCGAACCTGAACCCAAACCTGATCCCGCCTCGACTCCGGTGTATCCTGAGCCGATCCCATTCCTTGTCCCTGTACTCTATGTCCGCGGTTAGAGCCATCTACTGGTGTCTCCGCCTTCACGTCCTGATCAGAGATTCCTTGTGGACTCTCGCCCAACTCTGCTCCTGCTATAAACCCTGAACCCGCTCCGTCAGACTACGTTGCCTCTGTGTTACGGAGCAACACGGAGACAACGAACAAGAGGGCCGAAGTACACAACCGAGACGGTGACGGGACGAGGACGAGAGTCGGCGACGAAAGAGTCTAACCGAGAAGCAGAGTTGTAGGGCAGAGGGTCCAGATGGCCTCTCTGACGAAGTTGTGAAGACGAAGGTACCAGTAGATGATACGCACTACGGTCATGAGCTATGGACGAAGCGAGATGAAACGAAGCGAGACGAGGCGAGGCGAGACGAGACGAGGAACGAGAACGAGACCGAGAACGAGATACTATGAGGGACCCGAGAGGGTCTTGGCGAAGACTATGGTTATGATGTAATATATTCGAAGCTAGAGACAAGACGAAACCAAACAGTAGAGTTGATAACAGGAAGAACACGTAGGAAAAGAAAGAGAAAGAAAAGAACAAAGGGAAGATTCGTAGCAACGTATATATACCCCTCCTAATCCCTGTACAGTCATGACTCATAACATCGTGTAACGGAAACCCGTAGAAACTACCCCTCCTAATCCCTGTACAGTCATGACTCATAACATCGTGTAACGGAAACCCGTAGAAACTCCAAGAACCCAAAAGAGAGAACCCCGCAATCCGAAAACCCGTTCCTCATTATCCTCCCCCTACCGTAGTCCGTGGTACGCCGTGATAGGTTAGGCCCTCCTTCAGGCCTAACTCCTGATAGGCCTAGGCTTCCGTGGGTATCTGTCATGAAAGTCCCCAAGAAATCGGAGGAACGCCCCAAGTCCTCGGCTGCCATGATGGTTCGTTATAACCAAGATACCGAACTAAGTATTCCAGTCTTCCGTGACGCCTCCGAGAGTCTAGAATTTGCTCAACTTCCCACTCCTGTTCACCTTCGATTTCTATTGCTGGGGGCGGGGGCTGAATCTGACCGGGAACCGGATTGCTGGCCGCGAGAGACAACAGAGAAACGTGGAAGACGGGATGAATTTTCATGGAGGCCGGGAGGTCGAGTTCGTAAGCATAGGGGCTAACCATTCGCTTGATGACATAGGGACCAATGCGCTTCCAATCTAGTTTCTTTGACGGCCGCTTGGTTTCAATATTCCTGGTGGAGAGAAAGACCTCGTCTCCGATGCTATACCTGGGAGCTGGGGTTCTATTGCGATTTGCTGCGTCCTCATGAATCTTCTGAGCCGCCATCTCGCCACGTAAGATATCATAGATCTGGGCCATCGCCCTAGCCATGCCATTAGCTTGATCTTCGTTGGTGGTTCTGTGTTGTAGGGGCGAAAGACACGCGGCGCTTCTTCCATAGTTGGCCTGAAACGGAGACATCTTGGTGGTTTCGGAGACATGATTATTGGTCGCGAATTCTGCCATGGGAAGATACTGAGTCCAATCATCCTGTTGATAGGAAACATATGCTCGAAGATACTGTTCCATGATAGCGTTGATTCTCTCGGTTTGTCCGTCCGTTTGTGGATGAAAGGCGGTGCTATAGCGTGGGGCGATCTCAAGACGGGAGCATAACGTTTTCCAGAATTCTGCCGTGAACTGAGTTCCGCGATCCGAGACGATGGTTTCCGGAAGTCCGTGTAGTTTCCAGACTGACTCGAGATACATAGCTGCGACGTCTCTGGCGTTTGCCTCTTCAGTGCAGGGTATAAAGTGACGCATCTTTGTTAAACGATCGACCACCACCAGGATTGCGTTAAAACCATTGCTTAGGGGAAGTCCTGTGACGAAATCCATCGGTCCACAGGCCCTGGTACAGCGAGTGGTCGCACACCTTGAAGTGCGTTGCGGGAAGCTTTACTGCGAGAGCATACGTAACAGTTCATCACATAGCGATCGACATACTTCCTCATGTTTGGCCAGTAGTAATTACGGCTGAGGAGTTCGAGAGTCTTGGCACGGCCTGGATGTCCCGCGGAGGGTTTATCATGATGATCCTGCAACAGGCGAAGCTGAAGGTCGTTGAACTCCGGAACGTAGATTGCCTGACGATATAGAAGAAATCCATCCTCTGTTTCGGAGCACTCAGCGAGAGATATCTTCTTCGAATGCTTGGTGCCGTTACGAAGCATTGTCAGAACTTGATCGGGAAAACTGTCTTCTTGGTAAGCCTGAGTCAACAACTCTTTCACGGTGGGCATTCCTTCAGCGGGTTCATTTGTCAAAGAACCCGCCAACAAACTTAGCTTAATCCTTGATTCCAGATTCTCTTGCTTCAGTACCACTTGCGACTGGTGCGTAAGCCGCTCGTCCCCTTCCTTAGGCAAATCCCTTGACCTCCGTGTAAGCGCGTCTGGTTTCCCCCCTTGCTTTCCTGGTCGAAACTGAATAATGAAATTAAAGCGAGATAAGAATTCGGCCCATCGCGTTTGTCGGCGGTTTAGCAACTTAGTTGACATGAAATACTCCAGGTTCCTGTGATCACTCAAGACCTTAATCGGGAAACGAGACCCCTCCAGATTTGCGCGCCACTCTTCAAAGCTCCTGACCACTGCCAATAGTTCCTTGTCATAGATTTCGTAGTTGCACTCGGCCGGGGAGTGTTTCTTAGAAAAGAACGCCACCGGGTGAAGAATTCCATGGTCATCGTACTGAGACATAATACCGGCGGAAACGTAGTCGGAGGCATCGCATTCCACAACAACCTCTTTTTCAAAGCGTGGGCAAGAATCGGGCTGAGGTAAAAGCGCCCTTCAATTTCTGGGCGCTTTCTGCGCGTCTGGCGACCATTCGAACTTTACGCTTTTCTTGGTCAAGGCCAGAAGCTGACACGACTCGAGAGTACGCCAGAAATGAACCGTCCGATAGAAGTTGGCTAACCCTAGGAATTCTTGGACCTCAGAATTTTGTGGGCGCTCTCCTAGTCTTTAACCGCGATACCTTTACTAGTGTCCATTTGAATACCTCAGGGGTGATGATCAGCCCTAGGTACTTAGTCTGTTGGACGTAGAACTCGCATTTCTCCGGCTTGAGATGAACACCATGAATCTGAAAAACCCTAAGTATCTCCCGAACATGTTTCTTATGTTCCTCGAGAGTCTCGGAGTAAATTAGTACATCATCGAGGTAGGCCGTGGCGAAGTCATCGAGATATGGACGCAGAAGATCATTGATCCAGTGTTGAAAAGCAGCGGGGGCATTGGTAAGACCGAAGGGCATCACGTTGTATTCGAAGTGACCATAACGGGTCCGGAACGCGGTTTTCCACTCATCGCCCTCCTGTATCCTGATCTGGTGATATCCCCAGCGAAGGTCCAGCAGTGTAGTACTTGGCCTTGGAGGCGAGACAGGGTTTCGGGAATCAAAGGTAGTGGATGGCGATTCTTGACCGTGATCTCATTCAGCTTCCGATAGTCGGCGCGCGTAGCGACCCATCGGCCTTCTTGAAAAATGCGGGGCACGGCAGAGACTCGGAATAACGAATAAAACCCTTGGACAAGTTTTCCGTGATGTAGTCTCTGAGGGCCTGTAGTTCCAATCGCGACATACCATAGAGGGGACCAAACGGAGGTACCTTACCATCCTGAAGGACTATTTTCAAGTCGTGAGGGCGATGTGGCGGTAGAGCGAGAGCATCGGATTCGCTTAACAGCGTCGCAAATTCCTGGAGCTCCCGAATCAGAGGATCAGGGTTGCTTTCCAGCGAGGGCTTCGTCGATGGCGCGGATCGACGCACAGAAGAGTTTATTCTGCTGGCGTCGAGCAAGTCCTACGAAAGGCACTGCCCCAATGGCGGCGATCTGAACTGCCGGGGCATCGGGGAACGAGACGGAGATTCCTTTGGCCGTAATTGGGACGCGTGACTGAGAGCAATTCCGAACACAGAAGTCAGAGTCAAAGATGATCTTATTCGTCTTTGGTCTGATTGCCAGATCGTGGTGTCTCATCCAGGGAATACCCATTACTAGTGGGTAATGTCCTAGCTTAGTGACGAAAAACGGCGCGAGTTCCTGATGGCCATTGATGTCCAGGGTCAGTTTGACGATATGCGTGATTTTCCCTGATTCCACCAGCCTGCCGTCAATTACCTCGAGCAAGCGCGATTTCCTCAGGGGAACCGTGACGAGTCTGTGTTTGGTGACGAAGTCTTGGTCGATAAAGGCGTATCCGGACGCACCTGTATCTATCAGGGCGTGGGTCCGAACTGGGGCGACGGGAGACTGAGCGATAGTGCAGGAGATAACAAGAGATTCCTCGGACATCCGATCTTCGGAAACAGCGGCGACGGAGAGAACAAAAACGGGTGGCGGGACTAGCCCCTTTGGTGTGCCAATTTCTACCAAAGGGGCTGACCTTTTAACGCCGGCTTTGGCGTTACTTGCTCAACTGGTGCTTTACGCCAGTTGTCAGAGGTGCGAGAATCCTGGGAGCGAGGGGCGAGGTAGCGAGGTTTGGAAGTTTGAGCGATGGGGCGAGCTTGGGTTTCGATCTTGGGGGCGGAGGCGAAGCGGCGGCGTAGATCGGCAATAATGACGTCGGCATCGGCGAGGGCTTCCTGGTGCAGGGCCAGGCGATAGTGATACTCCTCCTTCTCAGCTACGAGGGAGGCCACTTCCTGATTGAGGCTTTCTACGGCCTCGGCAGATACTTCGCTGGCTTCGCACATATGTTGCCAGAGATCGGTCACCTTGGTGTCGGCAGCTTCCAATTCCCGAGTGAGGTCCTCGATGACCTCGTCGTGCGCCGTACATACGGCGGCTTCTGTGGGGACGGGGACGTTGACGGAGACGGTGAGAGCGGCGAGGGCTTCGGCGATGAGAGTGTGGGCTTCGGTGAGCTCGTATCCGAAGTCTTCCTCGATCGGGCCAAAAGTTTCCAAGAAACTAGCGAGTCTCTCGGTCAGCGTAGCGGGGACGGAGGTTTCCAACGGGCGACCTATGGTGTGGTTGGCGAGGGCGGGGTCTCTGAGGCCACGGATGATAGCTTCGGAGTCGTGGGCGGGGCAGGAGTCGTCGATACTGGGAGCTCCAACATGGAGCTTCCCCGGGGCAGGCTGAGTAAAGGTTGCCTTGGCCCAGTGGGCGTCGGCGCGCTTGAGACCGTGGGAGAGGGCGTACTGACGGAGCGGATGAACGTGAGGGTCCGAGCCGAGGCGGCAACCGAGATCGAACCAGTGAGTGCGGGGGACGAGAGCGAGATGACAATACCCCTTTCGTTCGGGGAAGTAGCAATCGAGGGGGCCGGGGGAAAAGAAGACGGGATTGGGGGTATCCCCCATGGGGACATCCCAACTGAGGTCGGTCATGTTTGCGACCGAGGCGAAGCGCGACGAGATTGTTGTGTTGGTCGGCAGGGAAGACGTGTTCTTAGTGTTACGGAGCAACACGGAGACAACGAACAAGAGGGCAGTCACGCAGAGGCGGTGACGGGGCGAGGGCGAGTCGGCGACGAAAGAGTCTAACGAGAAGCGAGTTGTAGGGACAGAGGGTCCAGATAGCCTCTCGGACGAAGTTATGAAGACGAAGGTACCAGTAGATGATACGCTCTGATCGTGGTATGGGACGGCGAGATGAAAGCGAAGCGGCGAGGCGGCGAGGCGAGGCGAGCGAGCGAAGGCAGAAGGCGAGATACTATGAGGCGAGAGGGTCTTGGCGAACTATGGTTATGATGTAATATATTCGAAGCTAGAGACAAGACGAAACCAAACAGTAGAGTTGATAACAGGAAGAACACGTAGGAAAAGAAAGAGAAAGAAAAGAACAAAGGGAAGATTCGTAGCAACGTATATATACCCCTCCTAATCCCTGTACAGTCATGACTCATAACATCGTGTAACGGAAACCCGTAGAAACTACCCCTCCTAATCCCTGTACAGTCATGACTCATAACATCGTGTAACGAAAACCCGTAGAAACTCCAAGAACCCAAAAGAGAGAACACCGCAATCCGAAACCCGTTCCTCATTGTCCTCCCCCTACCGTAGTCCGTGGTACGCCGTGATACTCTGTCTTCGGCTCCTGATACATCATGACTTCAAACCCTGACCCCACATGGACACCTCCCCTGACAGAAGCTCAGTTTACCGATCAATATGATGAAGATTCCACTCTTCTATTTCAACGTCTCTCTCATCTGGTGGCTAACCAGCGTAGCCAGCGAGACCAAGCTCGTACACAAGTAGCCAACCTAACTGTAGAGAGGGATACTGCCGTCGCCGCCCAATGGGCTGCTGAAAATCAAGCCTCCGTCATTCCCGAACTTGAACAACACATAACTGGGTTGGAACAGCAACTGACAGAACTACGTCAACTAAATACTTTACTTACCACTCAGCCCGCTCCCCCGATCGCCCCCGCTGCTCCTCCCCGACATGTTCACTTCGAAGCTCCTCCATCCCCAGTTGCTTCTCCCCTTTTTCCTCCTGTGGCTCCCCTGATTGCACCTGCAGCCGCTTCTGTCCCTCGCTTGGAAAAGGTTCCCGATCCACCTAAGTTCGACGGCAAAAGGGAGGAGTTCCGCCCCTTTTTCACGCAACTTCGTCTCAAAATGCTTGCCAATCATGATCGGTTCTCTGCTGCCCAAGCCCGCCTCGCTTACGCCATTAACCTTCTCTCTGGTCGTGCTCTTGCCCAGGTGATGCCCCTTGTTGCTGGAGGATGCATTGACTTGGAAGATATCGAAGCCCTCATCACTATTCTGGAAACTGCCTTCGGAGATCCGGATCGCATCGCCACTGCCGAACGGGAACTCGAGCGCCTTACTCAAGGGAGCCGAGACTTCTCTACCTACTTTGCTGAATTCCAACGCTTGGCGGCTGAGGTCAGATGGAACGATGAGGCCAAGAAACATGCGCTAACCCAAGGGCTCTCTCGTGAGCTCCACTCCGCTATGATCCATCATGACGTTCCGGCCACCACCTCCGAATATGTTCTCTTGCTTCAGAAGTTGGATAACAGGCTCCGGGACGCTCGCGCCAGAGATCGCTCCTCTCCCTTCGTTGCTCGTCAACCCTTTTCTCCCTCTGCTACTGCTCGTACCCCCGCTTCCGCCTCAGTCGCTTCCGCTCCTCATCCCTCTTATTCCTCAGGTGGTGCAGTACCCATAGATCTGTCTGGTGCCCGTCGTCCTCAACGACGTGGTCCTATCACTCCCGCCGAACGTGCCCGCCGTGCCGCCCAGGGACTCTGTATGTATTGTGGAGGTCCGGGACACTTTGCTGCGGAATGTCTGGCCCGTCCTGTTGCTCGTCCTGCTCGTGTTACTGCTACTCCTGAGGTCGGCGTACCTCCGGTTATGTCTGAGGCCGGCGCGCCCCCCGTTATCAACAATGCTTCTCGACCTTCTTCCTCTTCTGGTTATGCTTTTGGGTTTCCCTTTGGTGCTGCTTCTTCTTCTTCTTCTTCTGGTTCTGGTTCTTTGGGTTTGGGTTCTCCGGGTACGATTTCTGCTGTTGCCCCAGATCAGTCGGGTTTTCACGAGGACCTGTCTTAGGTGGCTTAGGCCAGGTCCCTCCTCTTTCTTTGTCCGCTTCTGCTGCTTCTGATGTCTCTGGTGAGAAGGTTTCGGATAACGATCATCTTGTTGTTTCATGTATCGTATCTGATGAAAATAAAACTGTTAAAACCTACTCACTTGTTAACACCGGGGCTTCCGGTTTCGCATTCATTGATGAATCATTTGTACGCCACAAGGAAATATTCACTACTCTTCTTTCTAATCCTCGCGCCCTTCATGTTATCAATGGAAGAGAAATCTCCTCCGGTAGCATTACTCACATTGCTCATTTTTCCATTCGTATTCAAGGTCATGTCGAAAAAATCTCTGCCTATGTTACACACCTAGGACATTATCCGTTGGTGCTAGGTATCCCCTGGCTTCGCCGACATAATGTTACCATCAACTTCGCGCATAACTCGTTGACCTTCGGGTCCCCTCGCTGTCTTCGACGCTGTAATAATAATCAGGTTCCCGCCTACGTCAAAGGAATATCATCACCGCTCCCCGCCAACCATGACTTTGAAATTGTTAGCGCTGCTACCTTTGTCGAGACCATCCAGGGACTTACGGTTTATGCCTTGTTCCTCGGTGGCTCTACTGAAGTTATTCCCCCGGAGATTGCGACCCTGGTTCCTCCCGAACATCATCACTTCTGGCAACGGTTTGGAAAGGAAGGTCCTCAGAAACTACCACCTCACCGTCCGTATGATATCCGCATCAATCTTCATGAGGGAAAGGAGCCTCCCTTTGGGCCCCTATACAGTATGTCTCGAGACGAATTGGCCGCATTGATTGAGTACATTGACGATATGCTCAAGAAGGGTTTTATTGAATCGAGCTCGTCCCCCGCTGGGTCGCCTGTTTTGTTTATAAAAAACCCCGGTGGAGGACTCCGGTTCTGTGTGAATTACCGGGGCCTAAATGCTATTACGGTCAAAAATCGCTACCCGCTGCCGCTGCCAAAGGAAACGTTCAATCAACTCTGCAAGGCCAAGTGGTACACTAAGCTAGACCTGAAGAACGCCTACAATCTGGTTCGAGTCGCCGCCGGTGACAAGTGGAAAACTGCCTTCCGCACCCGCGTCGGTTACTTTCAGTATAAAGTCATGCCGTCCGGACTCACCAATGCCTCCGCTGTCTTTCAACACTTTATCAACGACACCCTTCGCCCCTTTCTGGATCGCTTTTGTACGGCATACCTTGACGATATCCTCATCTATAGCGAGGATTTGGAATCACATCGAAACCACGTCAACCAAGTTCTGCAAGCCCTCACCGACGCCGATCTTTACTGCTCTCCTGAGAAGTGTGAGTTTCAGGTCAAGGAAGTCAAGTATTTGGGCATGATTGTTACGACTGAAGGTCTTAAGCTCGATCCCAAGAAAATTGAAATCATCATCAAATGGGCTCGCCCTCTGAACGTCAGAGATATACAAGTGTTCAACGGTTGGGCGAATTTCTATCGACGATTTATCAAGAATTACTCAGGAATCGTTCGCCCTCTTACCACGCTAACTAAGGGTAATGTGCCCTTCATCTGGTCCTCTGATTGCGAAAGGGCCTTTGAAGGCCTCAAGACCGCGTTCACAACAGCTCCGATTCTTCGTCACTTCGATTTCGACCGCCGAGCAATTGTGGAAACGGATGCATCAGACTATGTCTCGGGGGGTACGTTGTCTCAGTATAGTGATGAAAATATTCTGCACCCTGTTGCCTTCTTTTCTGGTACTCATTCTCCGGCCGAATGCAATTATGAAATCTACGATAAAGAATTGCTGGCCAATATTAAATGCTTCGAAGAATGGAGGGCCGAACTCATGGGTGTTGCGGAACCAATCGAAGTCTTGAGCGATCACCGGAACCTGGAATACTTCATGACTAAAAGAGATCTTAATCGTCGACAGGCACGTTGGTCAGAGTTTCTCTCTCGCTTCAATTATGTGATCAGATATCGACCAGGGAAACAAGGAGGGAAACCAGATGCATTGACTAGGAGATCAGGAGATCTGCCTAAGGAGGGGGATGAACGCCTGACGCAACAAAGTCAGACAGTGTTGAAGTCCCAAAATCTGGGTTTGTTGGCAGTCATTCCGACTGTCCGAGGACAGTCACCCCTAGAAAAACTTTTTGAACAAGCGTATATCACTGACCCCTTCCCGAATAAGATCTTAGAACTCCTTCGAAATGGTATCAGGCACTCTCGGGAGATCACGTTGGCAGAATGCTCCACCCGAAAAGGTCTCTTGACCTATCGTGGGAAGCTCTTTGTCCCGAACGATACAGCGCTGCAGCTTCATCTTCTTAAGGAACATCACGATGCCCCGTCAGTCGGTCACCCAGGGAAAGCAAAAACCTTTCAGCTTCTTGCTCGTTCCTATTACTGGCCAGGGATGCGCAATACGGTAGATCGATACGTAAGGAACTGTCATACGTGTAGCCGAAGCAAGAGTTCTCATCACGCCCCCTATGGTGTTCTTTGCCCGCTGCCAATTCCTCAGAGGCCGTGGACACATATCTCCATGGACTTCGTCACAGGTCTACTTGTAAGCAAAGGAAGAGATGCTATTCTGGTAGTAGTGGATCGGCTGTCGAAAATGAGACACTACATCGCCTGCAACACTACCACTGGGTCGGAGGATCTGGCCCGACTGTTTATCGCTCACGTTTGGAAGCTTCATGGTCTTCCTACCAGCATTGTATCTGACCGCGGCACTCAATTCACGAGCAAATTCTGGAGATCTCTCTGTAAAGCCCTCAAGATTGACGTCGCAATGAGTTCCGCATTTCATCCCGAAATAGATGGCCAGACTGAACGAGTCAATGCAGTAATGGAACAATATTTGAGGAGTTACGTCTCCTATCAACAAGATGACTGGGTAGACTGGCTACCCCTCGCCGAGTTCGCCTCCAACAATCACGCTTCAGAAACGACTCTGGTTTCACCGTTCATGGCTAATTACGGGTTCGATCCACGGTTCACGGAAAATCTGGCACTATCACCGCTTACCGAACGTCCTCAAGATACCAAGGCCCTCATCGAAAAAATGACTGAGATTCACGACCACCTGCAAGCCGAGATACGCTATGCTCAGGACCGACAGGAATCTAATGCTAATGCACGAAGGGTCCCCGCTCCGCTGTATAAGATAGGCGATGAGGTGTGGCTAAACGCTAGGAACATTCAAACCAATCGGCCCTCTCGGAAACTGGACTGGAAACGCCTGGGAAGATTCAAAATTAAATCAATTATCAGTCCCTACGCCTACGAACTGGATCTCCCCTCCACTATGAAGATACATCCTGTCTTCCATGTCTCGAAGTTGGAGCCCTGCGCTACTGATCCCCTACCAGGACATATTCCTCCCCCTGCACCTCCAGTAATCGTTGACGGCGATGAAGAATGGGAAGTTGATGAGCTTCTGGACTCCCGCCTTCGTTACTCCCGACTGCAGTACTTGGTTAAGTGGAAGAGTTACGATGCATCAACGTGGGAGTATGCTGAGAATCTTACCAATGTCTCTCGTCTTCTGTCCTGTTTTCACATAGCGTACCCTACCAAGCCGAGAGCTGACGGAGTTCTCGCAGAGCTCGAACCTAAAGAGAGAGCAACTATCACGGCTCCGCCTCCTGCACCTCGCCTCTCGCCAAGGCGCCTTCGGAACAGGGTTGTTAGATAGTATCGGTCGATGTCGGAAGCAGGATGATGGTTTAAGAAGGAGTTCGGGTGATAGAAAGTAAGTGCTAGGAGAAATGGGGAAGTATCGGGATAGAAGTAGGGTATTGGGGATAGTATGGGTTGTACGGAGGTGTAGGAGTGTTATGGATCCAACGGACCTGGCAGATCACGGGTCTCCCGACACACACGAAGGGAACATGGAGGGTCAGCACGCTGACAGGGACGATGGCAGGCTTGTTAGGCGATCTCACCTAGAGATCGGGGTTTAGTATGTTGATCGGTGCGGTGGTTCGGTGTGGGATTTCCTTTGTCGGAGTTAATGCTTTTCTCTTTCCTTATCCTGTACTCACCCCGACGGTACTTGCTTACGGGTTCTGTTTCGGGGGGCAACCTCGATGTATGTTCTTTCGCTGTCTCTTTGCTTCGCTTCTCTCTTCCCCTTTGGGTTTGAGGTGCGTCTAGGCTGCGCTGCCGGTACACTATGCTACCTTCCAGATAGACGTTGCCGATAGTTCATTGGGCCTTTGGTCTTCGGTTTAACCATTAGCGTCCTGAAGACCCTTGTATAGTTATTCTATCGCTGTCTTTCTCTTTCTTTCTTCTTTTCTTTACGCTGTAACATCCTCGGGTCGGCCACTTGAGCTTCCGAGGATCGCTGTCACATGTATCTTTCTCGCTGTTTCCTTTCTTCGCTTCTCGTGAGGGAAGGTAGTTGTGCGCCAAGTAGGGAGGACTATAAAGGGCCGCGGACACACCATGCTGTCTTCCTTTCCTCTCTACGCAACGTCTTCTCACCTGAACTCTAGTAAATACTACAATACATACTTTACTTCTCGCTAGAGTTCTCTCTTACTTTCCCCTCGCCTGGGCCCTGCCTCTTCTCTTCTTCTTAGAGGTAGGGCCAGGCCTTATTCATTATGAATCGCTGCTTCTCTCGTTGTTCTTCTGCTGCTCTTCTCTGCTCTGGCCCTTGTGGCCCTTCTGCCTTCGGGCACGTTGTTCTTCCCGCCTTCGGGCTCTTTTCCTCTCTCTCCCCTCGACTCGTAGATCACTCCACACGTCCCATTGTAAGTCCACCAACAAGGCCTGGGGTTCACCCCTCGGGTAACGTGCTATCTAGCAAGAGGTGATTACACCCACTACACAGGTTGAGCATTCCCTGTGATGTAGATAGTAGCAAGAGATATCAGGGACTAGAGCCTACGAGTCCTCTTCACTCTCTCCTCTCTCCCCGACATTCGCACCTCGCGAATCGCCGCCCCCTTCGCCTAACAAGTAAGCCCTCTGGAACAATAGCCTACACGCACCCAGGAGAGTAACACCTCCTCGCTTGCCCCCCGCGAGAAGGAGTTTCTATGGGATTCTATAGGTATGAGTCATCGGTGCGACGGGATAGTTGTATATATATAGTCTGCGCTCTTTCCTATGTTTTCGCCTCTCTAGGCAACGTCTTCTCTCTGTTAGCAATACATCTCTTCGGTTTCGGCCCTTCTGTCTCTGTCCGAACCTGAACCCAAACCTGATCCCGCCTCGACTCCGGTGTATCTTGAGCCGATCCCGTTCCTTGTCCCTGTACTCTATGTCCGCGGTTAGAGTCATCTACTGGTGTCTCCGCCTTCACGTCCTGATCAGAGATTCCTTGTGGACTCTCTGCCCAACTCTGCTCCTGCTATAAACCCTGAACCCGCCCCGTCAGATAGTTCATAACGTAACGATCGGTATATTTTCGCATGTTTGACCAATAATATTCCTGACTTGGAAGTTCGAGGGTCTTTGCTCTGCCCGGGTGACCTGCTGATGGTTTGTCGTGATATTCCTGAAGAAGTCTGAGTTGTAGCTCTTCGTGTTCCGGTACAAAGAGTTTGCGTTGATATAGTAGAAGACCATCCTCATTTTCCGTACATTCGGCGAGAGAGATTTGTTTCGATTGTTTTGTGCCGTCTTTCAGCATCGTGAGTACTTTGTTTGGAAAACTATCTTTTTGGTAAGCTTTGATAAATAATTCTCGGACAGTAGGCGTTCCTTCAGCGGGTTCATTTGCCAAAGAACCCGCCAACAAACTTAGCTTGTTATCTAAATTCTTCTTCTTCAACACAGTCTAATACTGATATTCGAGGCGTTCATCCCCCTTCTTAAGCAGATCCCCTGATCGTCTAGTCAATACGTCGGATTTTCCTCCTTGCTTCCCCGGCCTGAATTGTATTACGAAGTCGAAACGTGATAAAAACTCTGACCAACGAGTCTGTCGTCGATTTAGTAACTTTGTTGACATAAAGTACTCAAGGTTCCTATGATCAGTCAGGACCTTGATGGGGAAAGAGGCAGTCTTCAGAAAGTAACGCCATTCTTCGAACCTCCGAATGATTGCTAAAAGTTCTTTGTCATATATTTCGTAGTTACATTCCGCCGGTGTGTATTTTTTAGAGAAGAAGGCAACTGGATGTAGTATCCCTTCGTCATCGCGTTGAGACATGATGGCAGCAGAGACATAGTCCGAGGCGTCCGTTTCTACTATGATTTCTCGGTCGGGGTCAAAGTATTGTAGTATGGGAGCAGTAGTGAATGCAATCTTCAGATCGTTAAAGGCTTTCTCTGTTTTTTCCGCCCATTTGAATACCACCCCTGTCTTTGTTAGAGCGGTTAGTGGGGATACCACCCTTGAGTAGGCATAAATAAAGCGTCAATAAAAGTTCGCAAAGCCCAGAAACTCCTGTACATCTTTCAGACAGGTTGGTGTGTCCCAGTTCCTAATGATGGCGACCTTGGATTCGTCCATTTTGATTCCTTCCGAGGTAGGTACAAATCCCAGATACATGGTTTCTGCGACATGCCATTCATATTTCTCTGGCTTTAGCTGAACATTGTTTTGATCGAGTATTCGAAGAATCTTATCGATATGAATCTTATGTTCTTCCAGAGTGGCCGAGTATATGAGAATATCATCAAGATATGCCGTGGTGAAATGATCGAGATGAGGACGAAGCATATCGTTAATCCAATGTTGGAAAGCTGCTGGTGTGTTCGTGAGACCGAAAGGCATAACTGTGTATTCAAAATGTCCATAGCGCGTTCTGAATGCCGTCTTCCATTCGTCTCCTTCCCTGATTCTCAACTGATGATACCCATTGCGTAGATCGAGTTTGGTGAAGTATTTGGCTGCCGAGATACCCATAAACGTTTCTGGTGTTAGGGGTAGGGGATGACGGTTCTTAACCGCTACCCCATTTAGCTTCCTGTAATCAACACATAGCTGTAAGGAGCCATCAGCCTTTTTTACAAACTGTACGGAAGAGCCGGTGGGGGAGGTGCTATGACGTATACGGCCTTTGGATAGGTATTCCGCGAGGTAGTCTCTTAAAGCTTGTAGTTCCAGGTGGGTCATTCCATACATGGGTCCGAAGGGTACTGTTTTGCCATCTTGAATGTCAATGGATAGATCGTATTCAGGTCGATGTGGAGGTAAGTCAGGAACGTCAGATTCGTTGAGAAGATGAAGAAAAGCGCGATGTTCCTTTGGTACCAGAGTATGAGGATCCTTGGGTGTTCTGACCAGTAAGTCATCGAGAGCCTTGAGGGTGGTTGAGTATAGTTGCATTCCTTTTCTTTTCTTATTGATTAGTCAATGGAATGCATACGACTTGAGAGCGGAGATGTTGACGGTTGATTTGATTTGAGATTTAAAGTTGACCCCTTTAGCAATCATCTTGATTCCGTTGGGGAGACAGTGTTTAAGACAGCTTGAGAAGCTAAAATGTACTTCGTTGTTTGCTGGTAGAATAGTTGTAGCGTGTCTTCTCATCCATGGAAGGCCCATGATGATCGGGTAGTGCCCAAGCTGAGTGACGAAAAAGGGAACGTTTTCTTTGTGTCCATTGATGTCGAGACTGAGGATGACCTTATGAGTGACTTTCCCAGATTCGATAGGTCTTACGTCTATCCCATCTATGTGACGGGGAACTTGTAGAGGAATTGTGGTGAGATTGTCATCAGCAAGATTTTACAAGTCTCAGGAGATTACAGGGGTCTTAGGAGACTCAGGAGACTGTCAGGAGACTCAGGAGACTCCAGTCCCAAATGGTAAAACTTGCTGATGGTGGTGGCATACGAAGTCTTGATCTATGAAAGCGTATCCCGAGGCTCCATATCACGGCTCCGCCCCCTGCACCCCGCTTTCCGCCAAGACGTTTTCGGGACAAGGTTGTTGGATAGTATCGGTCGATGTTGGAAGTTGAATGATGGTTTAGGAAGGAGCTCGGATAATGGAATGTAAGCGCTAGGAAAGATGAGGAAGTAACGGGATATAACTAGGATGATTGGGAATAGTATGGGTGGTACGGGAGTGTCAGAGTTTCTACGGGATTCTTGGCATGAGTCATCGGCGTGAGGAAATAGTTGTATATATAGGGCTCGTTCTTTTCTAGGTTTCTGCCTCTCTAGGCAACGTCTTCTTTCTGTTAGCAATATATTACTTTGGCTTCGGCCCTTCTGTCCGCCTCATTTCTAAACCCGAACCGGAACCCGATCCTGAACCTGCCTCGTTCCAGGTGTCTCCCGAGCCAACTTTGCCCTAGTCCTCGATTCTGAATTCGTTCCCGTCTCGCTTTCACTCCGACCCCGTCCCGTTAGACTACGTTGCCTCTCTCTTCGGCTCCCGAGGCATTAATATGGCAACCTCCGGATCCTCGTTTATGATTTCCCCCGAACCCGTTGTTACCGAACGCATCGCTAACAGCGATGTGGTTCCCACCACCTGGGCCGCCCCCACCGACGTTCCAGCCTTTACCGAACAATTTAATCACGATAAGGCCCTTCTCTTTGACCTCCTGGGATATCATATAGCTCGTATTAGACATGAGAGAGATGTGGCCCGTTTCGAGAGGGACACGGCCTTAAATACTGCCTCCGTTATTCCTGATCTCGAACAACAAATCGCGGGTCTGGAAAGCCAGCTCACAGAAGTTCGTCAGCTTAATAGTCTACTATCAGCCCAAGCAGCCGCTCCTCCTTCTGTTCCTCCTATTGCTCCGGCTCCGCCTTCAACTCCTCGCTCTGAGAAGGTCCCTGATCCGCCTAAGTTTGATGGCAAGAGGGAGGAACTTCGTCCCTTTGTTACTCAATATCACGGCTCCGTCCTCTGCACCCCGCCTTCCGCCAAGACGTCTTCGAAACAGGGTTGTTGGATAGTATCGGTCGATGTCGGAAGTAGAATGATGGTTTAGGAAGGAGCTCGAGTAATGGAATGTAAGCGCTAGGACGGATGGGAAAGTAACGGGATAGAACTGGGATGATTGGGAATAGTATGGATGGTACAGGGGCACGAGGGTTTCTAAGGGATTCTATGTTATGAGTCAGCAGTGTGGGGGATTAGTTGTATATATAGGGCTCGTTCTTTCCTATGTTTCTGTCTCCTCAGGCAACGTCTTCTTTCTGTTAGTAATCTACTACTTTGGCTCCGGCCCTTCTGCCTCGACTCGTCCCTGAACCTGAACCTGAACCTGAACCTGAGCCTGATCCCGCCTCGCCTCTGGTATAGTACCGAGCCGACCCTGTTCCGACCCTGGCCTCTTCTTAGTTACCCTGCTCCCGACCCCGCTCCGTTAGACTCAACTTCGTTTAAAAATGCTTACCAATCATGATCGGTTCCCTGCTGCTCAAGCCCGTCTCGTCTATGCTATTAACCTTCTTTCTGGTCGTGGCCTGGCCCAAGTGATGCCTCTTGTTGTTGGCGGACGCATCGACCTGGGGGATATTGAAGCTCTCGTTACTATTCTGGAGACCGCCTTCGGCGACCCCGATCGCATTGCTACTGCCGAACGAGAGCTCGAGCGCCTGACCCAAGGAGACCGAGACTTCTCCACCTACTTTGCCGAGTTTCAACGCTTGGTTACTGAGGTCAGATGGAACGATGAGGCCAAGAAACATGCGCTAACCCAAGGGCTCTCTCGTGAGCTCTGTTCCGCTATGATTCACCTTGACATTCCGGCCGCCACCTCTGAATATGTTCTCTTGCTCCAGAAGTTGGATAACAGGCTCCGGGATGCTCGTGCCAGAGATCGCTCTGCCCCCTTCGTTGCTCGTCAATCCTTTGTTTCCTCTGCCCCTACCCGTGTTCCTGCCTCCGTTCCCGTCGCCTCCGCTCCTCACCGCTCCTACTCTCCAGGTGGTGCGGTGCCGATGGATCCCTCCGGTGCCCGTCATCCTCAACGTCGTGGCCCCATTACTCCCGCTGAACGGGCTCGTCGTGCCGCTCAAGGACTCTGCATGTACTGCGGAGGACCTGAGCATTTTGCCGCTGAATGTCCTGCTCGTCCTGTTGTTCGTCCTGCTCGTGTTGCTGCTACTTCTGAGGTCAGCGTACCTCCGGTTATGTCTGGGGCCGGCGCGCCCCCCGTTATTAACAATGCTTCTCGTCCTTCTTCTTCTCCTGGGTATGCTTTTGGGTTTCCTTTTGGTGCTTCTTCTTCTGGTTCTGGATCTTTGGGGTTGGGTTCTTCTGGTTCGATTTCTGCAGTTGCCCTGAATCAGTCGGGTTTTCACGAGGACCTGTCTTAGGTGGCTTAGGCCAGGTCCCTCCTCTTTCTTTGTCTGCTTCTGCTGTCTCTGGTGTCTCTGGTGAGAAGGTTTCGGATAATGATCATCTTGATGTTTCATGTATCGTATCTGATGAGAATAAAACTGTTAAAACCTGCTCACTTGTCGACATCGGGGCTTCCGGGTTTGCATTCATTGACGAATCGTTCGTACGCCACAAAGAAATTTCTACTACGCTTCTCTCAAAACCTCGTGCCCTCCATGTTATCGATGGGAGAGAAATCTCCTCCGGTAGCATTACTCATATCGCTCATTTTTCTCTTCGTATTCAAGGTCATACTGAAAAAATTTCCGCCTATGTTACTCGTCTAGGATATTATCCGTTGGTGCTAGGGATTCCCTGGTTTCGCCGACATAATATTGCCATTAATTTTGCGGATAATTCACTGACCTTTGGGTCCCCTCGCTATCTTCATCGCTGCAATGATGACCAAGTCCCCGTTTTTGTTAAGGGCATTTCATCACCGCTTCCCGTCACTCATGACTTCGAAATCGTTAGCGCAGCTACGTTCGCCGAAACCACCTAGGGACTTACAGTGTTTGCCTTGTTCCTTGGTGGCACTACCGAATCGATTCCTCCGGAAATTGCGGCCTTGGTCCCCCCCGAACATCATCACTTCTGGCAACGGTTTGGAAAGGAGGGCCCTCAGAAGCTCCCCCCTCATCGACCCTATGATATTCGCATTAATATGCACGAAGGGAAGAAACCCCCTTTTGGACCCCTATACAGCATGTTTCGGGATGAACTGGCCGCATTGATTGAGTATATCGATGATATGCTCAAGAAGGGTTTTATTGAATCGACTTCCTCCCCCGCCGGATCCCCCGTTCTGTTTGTAAAAAAGCCTGGCGGTGGACTTCGATTCTGCGTGGATTACCGGGGATTGAATGCCATTACTATCAAGAATCGCTATCCGCTGCCGTTACCCAAGGAAACGTTTAATCAACTCTACAAGGCCAAATGGTACACCAAGCTGGATCTGAAGAATGCCTATAATCTGGTCCGAGTCGCAGCTGGAGATGAATGGAAAACCGCGTTTCGCACTAGAGTAGGCCACTTTCAATATAAAGTGATGCCCTTCGGATTGACCAACGCCCCTGCCGTTTTCCAGCATTTTATTAATGATACACTTCGCCCCTTTTTGGATCGCTTCTGTACAGCTTACCTGGATGACATTCTGATTTACAGTGAGGATTTGGAATCACATCGCGACCACGTTGATCAAGTCCTGCAAGCTCTTACGGATGCCGACCTTTGTTGCTCTCCTGAGAAATGCGAGTTCCAAGTTAAGGAAGTTAAATATTTGGGAATGATCGTGACCACGGAAGGCCTTAAGCTTGATCCTAAGAAGATCGAGACTATCGTGAAGTGGGCTCGCCCCCTAAACGTCAGGGACATACAGGTGTTTAATGGATGGGCAAATTTCTACCGACATTTTATTTAGAACTATTCAGGAATCGTCCACCCCCTTACCACGCTTACTAAAGGAAACGTTCCTTTTATCTGGTCCTCTGTCTGTGAGGAAGCCTTCGAAGGTCTTAAAGTTGCTTTTACCACCGCACCAATTCTTCGTCATTTCGATTTTGATCGTCTGGTATCACGGGGTTAGACGAGGCGAGAGCCAAGGTCTACAACCTAGGCGGAACGAGATAATAGAGGCGAGGGAACTAGCCCGAGAGTTGACGATGCGATATTGAGCGAAGTGAGCAAGGCAAAGCGAAACGAGGCGACGCGGCGGCGTGGCGCGGCATGGGCATAGAAGCGAGGAGGCGGCGAGGCATGACTGATCTGGGAAGAAGACCGATCCACTGAAACGAGAAGTCAAAGAGATATATTTCTAAGGACTACAAGCTCCTAGCGATAGGAAGGTTGCGTGAAGAGGAAAGGAAAGAAACTATCTACAGACGAGAACAGAGCCTCTATATATACAACACATACTAGCCTGATGACTCATCCGAGTAACCCTGTACAGAACCCCATAGAATCCCCCAAGATCCGTAACTCCGCGCCTATCCTTATCCCCTAATCCCGCGCCCTTATTACCGAACCGAACCCCTGTCACCGAAACCTCAAGAACATAGAAGAATCCCCTGACTAATCCCTCTTCCCGCAACATCGCCAAGTACGCTCTACGCCGTGATATCTGGCTATTGTGGAGACTGATGCATCGGATTATGTATCAGGGGGTACTCTCTCTCAGTATAGTAATGAGAATATCCTGCACCCCGTGGCGTATTTCTCCGGAACCCATTCCCCAGCTGAGTGCAACTACGAGATCTACGATAAATAGCTGCTGGCTATTATTAAATGCTTTGAGGAATGGAGAGCTGAACTGATGGGCATCGCCGAACCCATCGAAGTCCTGAGCGATCATCGAAACCTAGAGTATTTTATGACCAAAAGGGATCTGAACCGCCGACAGGCACGCTGGTCAGAGTTTCTATCGCGGTTTAATTATGTGATTAAGTATTGGCCAGGAAAGCAAGGGGGGAAACCGGATGCACTAACTAGGAGATCAGGAGATCTGCCTAAAGAGGGGGATGAACGCCTGATGCAGCAAAGTCAGACAGTGTTGAAGTCCCAGAATCTGGGTTTGTTGGCAGCCTTTCCAGCTGTCCGAGGACAGTCATCCCTAGAAAAACTTTTTGAACAGGCTTATGTCACTGACCCCTTCCCAACCAAGATTCTAGGACTCCTCCGAGACGGCGTTAGGCACTCTCGAGAGATTACTTTGGCAGAATGCTCGACGAGAAAGGGCCTTCTGACCTATCGCGGAAAGCTTTTTGTACCGGATGACACGACCCTGCAGCTGCACTTGCTTCAGCAACATCATGATATTCCGTCAGCGGGTCATCCCGGAAAAGCCAAAACCTTTCAGCTTCTTGCCCACTCGTACTATTGGCCTGGCATGCGCAGCACGGTAGATCGTTATGTGAGAAATTGCCATATCTGCAGTCGGAGTAAGGCCTCTCGTCATGCTCCCTATGGAGTCCTTCGTCCTCTACCGATTCCTCAGAGACCTTGGACACATATTTCCATGGACTTCGTTACGGGATTGCCGGAAAGCAAGGGAAGAGATGCGATTCTCGTAGTAGTCGACCGCTTATCAAAAATGCGGCACTACATTGCTTGTAATACTACCACCGGAGCTGAGGATCTTGCACGTCTGTTTATTGATCATGTTTGGAAACTTCATGGTCTTCCTACCAGTATTGTCTCCGACCGCGGTACTCAGTTTACATCCGGGTTTTGGAAATCTTTGTGCAAAGCTCTTAAGATTGATGCCGCGATGTCTTCGGCCTTTCACCCCGAAACGGATGGCCAAACGGAGCGGATTAATGCGGTGATGGAACAATATCTGAGGAGTTATGTCTCTTATCAACAGGATGACTGGGTGGACTGGTTATCGCTCGCTGAATTTGCCTCAAATAATCAACCCTCGGATACGACGCAGGTCTCCCCCTTTATGGTTAACTATGGGTTTGACCTTCGCTTTACGGAGAACCTGGCATTGCCCCCACTTACGGACCGCCCTCAGGATACTAACGCCCTTGTTCGGAAAATGGTCGAGATTCACGATCAATTGCAAGCTGAGATACACTATGCTCAAGATCGACAGGAGACAAATGCTAATACCCGCCGAGTTCCGGCTCCTTTGTACAAAGTAGGCGATAAAGTATGACTTAATGCCAAACATATTCAGACCACTAGGCCCTCTCGGAAGCTCGACTGGAAACGACTCGGCAGGTTTAAGATTAAATCGGTTATTAGTCCTTACTCCTACGAACTCGACCTTCCTTCCACAATGAAGATACATCCTGTCTTCCATGTCTCAAAGCTGGAATCTTGCGCTACCGATCCTCTGCCAGGACATATTCCTCCCCCCGCACCTCCGGTGATTGTTGACGGTGATGAAGAATGGGAAGTTGATGAACTTCTGGACTCCCGCCTTCGCTATTCGCGTCTGCAGTACTTGGTTAAATGGAAAGGCTACGATGCGCCAACTTGGGAGTATGCCGAGAATCTTACCAATGTCCCCCGTCTGCTGTTCCGCTTTCATACGGCATATCCTACCAAGCCGGGACCTGACGGAGTTCTCGCGGAGCTCGAACCTAATGAGAGGGCAACTATCATAGCTCCGCCCACTGCACCCCGCTTTCCGCCAAGACATCTTCGGGACAGGGTTGTTGGATAGTATCGGTCGATGTCAGAAGTAGAATGATAGTTTAGGAAGGAGCTCGGGTAATGGAATGTAAGCGCTAGGAAGGATGAGGAAGTAATGGGATATAACTAGGATGATTGGGAATAGTATGGGTGGTACGGGAGTGTCAGAGTTTCTACGGGATTCTTGGCATGAGTCATCGGTGTGAGGAAATAGTTGTATATATAGGGCTCGTTCTTTCCTAGGTTTCTGCCTCTCTAGGCAACGTCTTCTTTCTGTTAGCAATATATTACTTTGGCTTCGGCCCTTCTGTCCGCCTCGTTTCTAAATCCGAACCTGAACCCGATCCTGAACCTGCCTCGTTCCAGGTGTCTCCCGAGCTGACTCTGCCCTAGTCCTCGATCCTGAATTCGTTCCCGTCTCGTTTTCACTCCGACCCCGTCCCGTTAGACTCCAGTATCAATGAGGGCATATGATGAGATAGAAGAATCTTTATTTTGAGAAATTGAACACGTTACAACTAATTGATTCCCATCCATATCTTTCTCTGAAACCGAAAACCCAGAAAGCGACAATTTAAACCAATCTTTAAACTGTCCCTGGAGTGAGCCACTCAGTCCAGGGAAAAATCTTTTAACGCCTTATCGCCGAAGGCTTCTTCTCTTCTTTCTTCTTCCTTTCTTTCCTCTTCCTCCTGGATTTCCACCACTGCCCCTCTCATCCGGGAGGCTGGGTTCCTGGGAGCCGGCACCTGCGGGCACTCCCTGACTAGGTGACCTCCTTGGCCACAATAAAAACACCTATTTTCTACGCGCCGGGCCTCCCTCTCCTGAGGGTCTGGGCGGCCACGACCTGCCGACAAATCCATAGGGGCCACTCCTCCGGGCGTATGGGACGGGTGAGCCGCAGGAGGACTGGGGTGAGCGGGGTTTTGATAACGGGGAACGAACGGAGGTGGGGCTGAGTACCGAGGTGCAGGAGCGACTGAAGCTTGCTAGCGAGGTGCGGACGGGGTAGACGTGACGAAACGAGATGCGGGGCGAGCTTGAGGCACAGGGGCCTAGTAGCGAGGGCGGTAGCGAGTAGTGATTATCTGCTGCTTGTTGTCCAAGCATTGGAGGATGGTGGCGAGTTCAATGACGGTGGCGGGGGTCTCTTCGTGTACCATGAGCTTGGTGAGTTCTTCGCTCAGGCCTTCCATGAGGGCCTCCACATTGGCGACCTCCCCCATTGCTGCTTCGGCAGCATATGGTTGAAACTCGACAAAGTATTCCAAGAAGGGACGATTATTTTGTTTAATCCTTCTGAGGGCACGGCGGGCAGTGCCTACTTGGTCTGGATCCCCAAATGCTGTATTCAAAATTTCAAAAAACCTCTCCATGGAGGGGAGGTTGATACCAATAAAAGTGATGTAGGGCATAAACTAGTCAGCGGCGGGGCCTTCCAGACGGGAGATGGCATAGGTTAGTTGATTTTGTAGAGTAGGATACCTATCGGCATTGCCCAGGAGCTTGAGTTGCAACATGTTTTTGAACTATGGGAGTCCCTTCCTATTACCACGGTATTTCTCCGGGTCCAGAAGTTTCTCCGACCTTTCCATTCGGGGTTCTGAGGCGACGATAAGGCCCTCCAGAAGACGATTGCGACGATGAGGAGGGGGAGGTGGTGGGATGATTTCTGCTGCTGGTGGAGGAGGTGGTGGGGGAAGTGCGATCTGGGCAGCCAGGGCTGCTTTGACTTCCCGAGTGGCAATGTTGGCTGTGGCGAGCTGGACTTCGAGGTTGACGACCTGAATTTGTAGGGCGCAGACATGTCTTTCCAGATCGTTGTTCTGAGTTTCCCCTTCTGTGAGCTTTTTTACCCACTCTTTGCGGGCCTCATTACCATCTTGCTTTTCTTCTTCCAGTTCGTTTAGGAGCTGGGTGACTGAAGTGGTTGCTCGCGAGATTAGGCCATGAATTTCCTTAATTTGTTCGCTGACGTCGGGAGCGACTTGAGGATGAGCTTGCATGAACTCCTTCAATTCTCTTTCGAGAGTTTCATAGACTCTCTAACGGGCCGGGTTCGGGGTTTATAGTAGAAGCAAGGTAGGGCAGAGAGTCCACAAAGAATCTCGGATCAGGACGTGGAGACGGAGACACCAGTAGATGGCTCTAATCACGGACATGAAAGACAGGGACAGGAGACGGGGTCGGCTCGATCTATACCGGAGTCGAGACGGAATCAGGATCGGGTTCAGGTTCAGATTCAGGAACGAGGCGGACAGAAGGGCCGAAGCCAAAGTAATATATTGCTAACAGAAAGAAGACGTTGCCTGAGGAGGCAGGAACATAGGAAAGAACGAACACTATATATACAACTATTCTTTCGCACCGATGACTCATACCATAGAATCCCATAGAACCCCCTACACTTTCGTACCACCCATACTATTTCCGATATCTCCAATTCCATCCCGTTGCTACCCAATCCTTCCTAGCGCTTACATTCTATTTTCCGAGCTCCTTCCTAATCCGTCCTTCTACGTCCGACATCGACCGATACTATCTAACAACCCTGTTCCGAAGGCGCCTTGGCGGAAGGCGGGGTACGGGAGGCGGAGCCGTGACAGACTCCCATTTGTCCTTCCATTTGTAACATGACGAAGGCTGATGTGTTGTAGTGTAGGTTCGCATTGGAGACGCAATCTTAGTATCACGGAGCGAGGCGAGGGCGGAGTCAAAAACCAAGGTACACTACCAAGGCGAAACTGTGGGTAAAGATGATCTCTAACTGAGAAGGAGAACCTTTGAGCACAAGGTCCAGATGGATTCTCTAATGAAACAATGGAAACGAATATACCAGTAGACGAGACGTACTACTATCATGGGGCGAAGACTAAACGAGGCAAGGGACAAGGCGAGGCGAGGGGTTTCCTTCCTGTCCTCGAGGGGGCTCAAGGGTCAGCTTGACAGGTGGCTAGGGATCCCAAAGTATTGTATTGACTAAAGGATAGGAATGAATGAATGAATGACCTTTATATTGCATAGACGCACGAAGGCGTATCGCACTCCTCCGCCCACCGCCGGGCAAACTAACTAACTAACTAAACAAACGACTCAATGGCCGCGACACAATTTAGAGAGGGGTAGATAACTAAGCGACACCAAAGAAGAATCCCCCAACGAAAAGGAAAAGAATACAACAAAGCTACTACTAACTTCTCCGTCACAAACATTGACCGGCTAATTCCTTAAAATAGACGCTACTATCCTAACTGTAATCTCAACTTTAATGCCCTAATCCTGCGACCTACCGACGAGGGCAAAGGAGTAGAGCCGCCACCGATCTGGTGGAAAGCTGCAGATGAGGGGTCCCGTTAAGCCGGTTGTCACGCCAGGGTTGAAAGAGTGAGGTTTCGAATAGGAAATCGACCCGCCAGGTATGTGAGGTGCACCTAATTTACTGATTTGCACAGCCTCGCGCCACTATCTGCAACCAATTTACTGATTTTCACAGTCTCGCGAGGCTCACTATCAAATAAAAGACGTTGACCATTCGCAGCCTACTCAAAGCCAAGAGAGCGATGATCGGCTGAAAAAGTGGTGAGGCCCGGCTCTGCAAGAGTGGTCTCTGCGACCGAATCCGCGCTTTTGACAACGGGCTCGCGCTGACCTGCAGGCTGATGGCAGTGCCCCTGGGGAAAAGAGGGTAGCTTCTCGCCTATCGCGAGAGCTTGATGGCGGAGGGCTGAAAGCATGACGACCGCAGGGCTTCTAACGCGCAATAGAGAAGAGGAAACTCATAGACGATTGCTATCTCGCTCAGGTGAGAAAGTTCACGCCGACAGAGGCATCCAGGCTTGCGCCCCGAGCGAGGACAGGCGCAGCAAGAGGAAAGGAAAGGTTTCATCTACAAGCCGAGACAGTAACCCTTATATATACACCACATACCAGCCCGATGACTCATCCGAGTAACCCTGTACAGAATCCCATAGAATCCTCCAAGATCCATAAGTCCGCAACGATCCCTATCTCCTATACCTGAGCCCCTATTACCGAACCGAACCCCTGCTATCTATCACTGCCAGAGAGCAGACTTGGCGATGCCATGGAAGATGATATTAGCGGGGTTCTTCATGTTCGAGTTTCTGCAACAGGGTTCGGTTCTGCACAGATCGGTATAGTGAGATAAGGCCGTCGGAGTTACGGCCTGAGATTCTACGATTCTGTACAGGCTATTTCTGATGAGCTCATCGGCTGGCAGATATATATAGAGACTGCCATTGTAGATAGTTCTCTTTCTTTCCTCTTCACGCAACCTTCCTATCTCTAGGAGCTTGTAGTCCTTCACGAAATATAATCAATACTCTTCGCCTCGACAATCTCCCGTCCTTCGGGAAAGATCACTTCCACAGTTCCGCTCCGACCATAGCCTCGTGTTCGACCTCGCCCAATTCCGCTGTTTGATCTCGCATCCTCGCTTTCGTCTTGCTCCGTCTGGCTTGGTCCTTGTCTAAAGATTGTAGACCTTGGCCAGTCTTGTTCTACTTCGCCTCACTCCGTGATACTATCGAAACTCAAAGAACATAGAAGAAATCTCTGACTAATCCCTCTTCCCGCAACGTTGCTAAGTACGCTCTACGCCGTGATAGTCATGTACCAAGTTTCGCCATCATCCTAGAAAGTATAGTCCGAAAAATACCTTGGTTACCAGCGCTGATATCAATAACCCCGAATTTAATAAGAAACAACCTTCCATATGGGGGCAGGCATCATTGCGGGATGCTGAAGCGAGTGATATTCTATGATTATTCATCAAATACATAGTTGATTGATTGATTGATACTTCATACATGTATGTAGCCCGTAGGCTAAGACAAAACCTTTCCCCCTACTCTCCGGAGGCAGGGTAGAATTTTCCTCCCAGAAAAACGAACAAAACAAAACAAGAGATAAATAAACAAATATGTCTAGTCTCTCTTCCTCCTTATCCATTCCTATCCCTCAGTGTGCTTACTATCTCGAGACTCATCATTCACTGAGCATCACCCCCTTCCACCCTCTCTAAATCGCCCCAACCGTACTCGAGCTCCCGCTTCTCTGTTCTGCCCACACTCCCCTCCTCCTCTCCTTTTTCATGCTTCTTCTTTAGCCACTCCGCTCATATCTTCGCCCCCTCCTCACACCCCTTCTTATCCCACATCAGATAGTTGACGTTATTCTTCTCAGGTGTCGCTCTTACATGCCTCGTGCTCTCACACTCTGTCAGGATGTGTGCTACATTCTGCGTCTCACTGCTGCATATCAAATACATGGTTAGTGATTAAGTATATTAATTAATACCCAAAGTCGCTTATGGAATTCGTGCGACGGAAATCATAGAAACCAATACCTGGAACACAAATCCAATAGCAATAAAACTAGGTCTCTTCCGCAATCCTTAACATTCAGAGTACGCCGTGATATTCCGGCTTCAAGGGCCTTTGTTTTAACCCCTTTCCCCACTGCACTCCTTACTCCAACACCTTCGGGCCAATTAGTAACAAAGTGTTGAATCATTGTTGATCTATCTAGTTTCTTCTGAAGTCTCCACTCCTTAGCTGCTTCCTCACCCGCTGCCCGCGCTGGCCCCGGCGTTGGTCTCGGCGTTGGTCTCGGCGGATCTGTCTGTAAAATAGACGGGTGCGGTATGGTAATACTAGGGCTCCTGCAGTCAGCAGGTGTAAGTAGCTTTGATTTCAGTTGGACTCGCACCTGTATCCTCCGCAATTTCTCGGCGCTTCTCGGCAGCATTAGTTTAGAGAGACATAGATACTGGCGAGTCATGATGTACTCATGATACGCTACCTAAAGGCCTAAAATTATTACTAGGCCTACCATGATAGTACCCTTCCAGCTGTTGCCAACCATACCTTGATCTTCAGTCACGTTGTGGTGGCATGCACACCCCACATAGTACAATGTGGAAAGGACAGCTCGAAGTGATTAGATCGCAGCAGTTACGAACACCTATTGACAACCACATGTCTTATAAAACGCCCTTATGGCCGCGTCTGTTAATAAATGACCTTTTATTAAATGAACTTTTACCCCCTAGTTATTTAATATTCTTCATTTATTATTTAATATTACATCTATCTATCTATACCTTTGTCTGTATTCAGGACCTGAATCAATATATGATTCACTATAAAGGGGAGGGGGTGGTACTTAGGCCTAGGGAGGAGAGGGGAAAGGGGGAAAAGAGGTGTCCCTATATAGCTGGCGAGTTAGGGTTCTTGGCCAAGACTTTGAATCTAAATATTTAGTTCTTGGCAACAGTTTTTTCAAGTTTCTAGTCATTTAGGAGAGCCATTTAGCGGAACGAGAGTCACTATATATCAACTAGCTAGTGAAAAATGACGAAGTTATTTAGCTAATTGACTTAGTCATCTAGGGTAGCCCTCTAGAGTGCATTAACGGCAGCCACGTGCACGGAGATGGGCAACGCAGCCACCGAAGTGGATAAGGTACGAGGCATGGCAGCGGTCAATATTGCTGAGCAACTCAATCAGATTCTGGTACAATTAGCCCGGATAGACCAGAACATGACTCAAATAAGGCAGGACATGAATGGAGCAGAGCATCCTTCACATTCGTGTGTAGATCTTTGCGATTTCTTCAAAGAGTCGAGTTGAGCACTGACTCGGACATAAATTAGACAGAGAGATAAACCATCTTACTCGCCTCTCCAATTCACGGGTAGCTGATGAGAGCCACCGCCTGGAGCCACTGTAAGGTACCGATAATGAGCTGATTGAGGGTTTTCCTCCCACAATTAAGTGCGGGCAATAACGCACCAGATGGTAAGTGATTTACCGGATACAATACCCGAATAAAAGCTAAATGATGGGTGCTAGCTGCGCGTATAGAAGCCCTTCTCCGAGAGCTAGGATTACCAGTGAATGGCAGACTGGATGCCAAAAAAAAGAGATTTCGTTGTCACATTGGGCACATGATACTATGAGAGCGATCAGGCTGTTTTTTCTTTTAGATGTATGGTTTGTGCTTTTTCTTTTTTTTTCTTATTCATTGTATCCGGGTGGTCTTGTGTTCCACGGAATTTATAAGGTTCCGTTCCGCGAGAGTTCTTTATTCTTAATTAAACTTTTTATCTTGCCATCAGAGTTTTATTGTCGTTTATTTCAGGATATGACTTTGCAGAAATGGACGCTTGGATCCCGTGCAAGCTTGACTCCAGGCCGACCCGTACCCCAGTGTCGATTGTGGCTTGTATCTCTCCCGCGCAATTACGGCCCCAAGACAGTTGCTGTGGCCGGTAGTGCTGCTAACACAATATTCTCTTACTAATTTATATAATTTAGCTATGTACGGCCAAACGCCGAAAGTAGGTTCTGCCTAAAAGTCGTTCGGCTCCACTCTTGTGAAACGGAATAATATTCTCGCGCTTAATACAGTAGTTGGGGGTCGTTAGGTACCGCATTAATTTGAATGAACGGCCGGTCACATAGGAGGTTGACTTTAGGTGAGGCGCTGGATTGAGTGATATAAGACTTGGGCGAGACATGTTTTAAGGAATAAGCCGTGAGATTAATGAATTACAATATAGGTTCAAGCGGTAAGAGTCCAGCCTCAAAGTCAATATCCTCATGCGCATCGTCTATTTCATCCATTTCCACGTTGTCAGGTGTTCTCTCCCAACCCAAATTCTTTAGTTTCTGAACTATAGTAGTAGTCTCTAGTCCTTTAATAGAAATCTCAGCAGAGTCACAACTACCATCAATAGGTAGAGATAGACCTAAGGCTCGGAATGATCTAAGGACTACATGTTGTCTTTCCCTGCAGAACCGCTCCCATGCCTCTCCTACAGCCCAAGTTGTAAGAACCCGTCTTCTACCTACTTCGCTACCTATTGGTCTTTTCCCAGTGGTTTGTTCCTTTTCTAAAATTTCAAGATTATCCTCGATGGTTTCCTGGCAAATTGTTATTGGAAATTTTTATTTTTGTGGGGGGGAAAAAAATAGGTGTTGACTTACTCTTAATATATCCTTGAATGGCCGGTTGACAGAAACATCAAGAGGTTGTACTAAAGAAGTGCAACCTCCGAGTATTAGAGATAAAGTAATATCATTTGCACGAAGAACATCTAATACTTCCTCTTTTTTGTGACCGCCAAATAAATCCAAAACCATTAATGTAAGTTTATTTTCTAGAACAGGTATGACCTGTTCTTCTAACCACTCAACAATATTCTCTGAATTGGCATATGCTGTTGGATTGAATTTAACGACCACACAGGGATCATATAATTCTCGCTCAGTTTCTATGCTTGAACCTACCCCCAAACTACGGAAAAATATCAATAGTTTAATTCGGGGAATAGCATCAGCAAATATAGTTAACTGTAACGTTCCTAGTCTCTTATCTCAACCTGTTTGTTTTGATCCCTTGATCCAAACCGTATTGTCACCAATAGTATTGTATGTTTGGCCGCTAAGAAATTCGAAGGGAAGAGGTGTTTGATCCATATTGCAAATGTTCCTTAATCGATATCTTCCTACTGCTTCAATGGTATCTCCAGTTCGTATTTACAAATTTCTCTGATTAAATCGTACCCAGTCAACTATGGGTTGTTGATATTCGATCGGAAGTTTGGTAGCTTTGTTGGTACCGAAACGAAGTGAAATATTATGCCATGACAGAAAACTACGAAACCAACCATTGGAAAAACAGAAATTTTCGATTCCTTGCTTCTCCGGATATACAGAAGCCCACAATTCTTTACTGTTCCTACGGAACCAACCCCTTCGTACCACCTTCCCTTCTGAGCGCCTTGCCAAAAATCTTTGGTAAAGTGCAATTTCCATTTCTCGCCATCTTCTCTTCTTGACCCCTGACCGTCTCTGACTTCCAAGAGAATTTATTAAATGTCCTTCCTCCCTTTTCCAGCGGGTCAAGTTAGACACAGGTATTTTATACCTTTCAGATACCTCTGCTCTAGTTGGCTGCCGGGTTTTTGTAGGACCTATTTTTATTTTTGCATGTTCCCAATAGGAGAGGACCCGTAATTTGTATCTCGTTGAGTAGGACCGGTGAGGATTGGTTGAGAGAGGTTGTGGTGACGCGAGTTGCTTTTCTGCAATAGGTTTTCTCTTAGGTCCGGGTTGCTTCTTTATTCCAGCATAGAACTTTTCTGGATCAGGGGTAGGAAATAGCGGAGCCATCTTGGAACTTCTAGAGCAGTACTAGGATAGGAATATGGAAGTACCTTGTCAGAGCCTGAGGAGGTTAAAAGAATATAGAAACCCCTTTTTGACCACGGACCCTCAAGCCAGGTCGCACTCAATGACACTCAGACCCTGATCTCCAAGCCTCACCTAAAGTCAACCTCCTGTGTGACCGGCCGTTTATTCGAATTAATGCGGTATGTATAGAATCACCCATTCTCACTCGTCCTAACTCGGGCTTCCTATGTTAACTATTATAGCGGAAGTTGTGATATCTACTTCTAATACAGGAGGGGATTTAGCTGCCCTTTTATAGCGGTAATTACCTTGGCACAAATGCTGTAATGACATAATATAGTAGTGGTCTACACCTTGCCACAATTATTACAGGGAGGATATATATATTTTCCCCGGCTCGCAATAATAATCCCAACATCCTACCCTGGTCAACTCGTTCGTACCTGATATTGATACGCAGCATAGGGCGCTTAATTTCAACAGGTGTTTGTCGTTACTGTGGGTGACATAAAAGGTGTTATGGAATTTATCTACCATCTCGAGCGGGGAAATATTAATTGGGGAAGACCAAGAAAATGTGATGGTTGCCAATCCCTGCCAAGGTGTGTGGTTCTACTAGTGCGCTACGCCAGTGTGTTTCGTATCAGTGTTGATTACCAATTATAGAACATACATTGTATTGAGGAAGCGCGCAAAATCGCTCCCTCTAAAGTCACCAAGCGATCCGGGCTGGTGCTCGGAGCCGGTCGATCTAACATTCCGGCCGGCCCAGAGGACACTCAAAAATTCCACTCAAGATGTTAAGGGGATAGGTCCTTTTACCCCATAGCCTATGACTTTATGCGCTTAGAAACAAAATTGACATGACTTTAAAAAAAATTTAAACCGTATGTTCATCCTTCTTCCCCGGCTCGGGGCGAGTAGGAGGAAAAGCTTGACTCGGCTCGTGATAGCAGCTACTCGACTCTTTGTGCAGATATATATTGTAGGGTTAGGGTTGAGTTATTTGACATTTCATGGTTTGGGCATATCTAGCATGGTTATCAGGCGGAAATATTTGGAGAGATAACGCCTCAAAAAGCTCGATATTTTCAAGTCGAGCAGCAGAAAATGCTCGAGCTAACTCGAGTCGAGGACCCGAGTCTCACCAACCACACCAACCCAGATGCAAGCTACCACGCCAGTGTGGATTAAATTAAACTATAGACATTAATTGTATTAACCAAACCGCGGGTGCTTATATGTAATTAAACCACAGCTAGGCCGTGTTTATTGTAAACTAAACACTTCGTTGTTTAGTATTCCTGTTTGGGGAATCCCTCCAACGGCCTGTGACCTCTGCTGGTAAAACGTACTTGATCAATTGAACTGGAGAATACCTCCCCCCCCATATGCGAGGCGATGCAAGGGCCTTGGTTCTTACTACTTGCGTTGAGGCGTTGCGGCTTGTTATATCTGGCCTTAGGGCGCGCGTGCGCAGGGGAATATATCCAGGCTCTAGCTCTCCAACTCGGTCACTGATTTTGGCCCCTTATCTGCTTCCTATACCCAAGCACCACAAGTACCTATCAATGTCATTTGCTAGGTCCTTTTATCTTTGAAAAACGTATCTTTAGAACCAAGAACACACACCCCCAGGGCTAGCCGGCCCAGAAAGAACCCCTTTCTCTCTTCCCCACCCCCGCCCACCACCACTCCACCTTATCTTTTCATCATGATTCTCATCCTCACATATATATATATATCCCCGGCCCCAACAATATTCCAACCTGATATACCATAGTTCTGGTCTGATACCCCTATGGCTGTTCTTGTCATTGGACTCTAAGGGTATACCCTATTGTCAAAATTTATTTACATCTATCCTTCCGGGCTGGCTCCGGCCTCCTCCGTGGCTGCCCCCACTTTCCCCATGAGTCAGCAGTTTAGAATTGTAATCATAGAATATCACTCGGTATCTATGTCTCAATCGAAGAATCGTCCCGATATAAAGTTTAAGGCAGGCCATCACTCGAGAGCGATATATTACCATCCCTGATATACGATCTGGAACCTAGAGCTTTTCCAACCATCTGCCACCCCGGATCATATTTTGATATCTAGAGTATATAGCACCAGCAATACCACACTCAACGGAATGGCTCTAATGTGAATATACAAAGGATCCAAGAGTTTCTATTGGCATAAAAGGTTTTCTTTGGGGCCTTGCGGAATAACTCTATTTTAGGTGTGATCCGTCCCTATTTCTTACATGTCTTGGCTTCAGGTGAGCGGTTGCCCGACCATTGTCGGTTACACCGTTATTGTTAGCCACCTCTATGATCCGCATGTTGAATCACTTGCAATTGGTGCCCCCGCAACTAAACTTGATGCATATACGATATATGTTACTTATTTTGGATAGACCCTTGCACAAAAGAGAGCCTTGCACCCGAGATAGTGGTAAAACTACCATTTTTGGTGGAAAAAACAAAAAAACACGCATAAACCCCAAAGAGGGTAATGTAACATTATCTCCTCCACCTCCGTCGTCACCACCTGTGCCTGCACTTGCATTTCCGCTGTATGTTCGGAATGCTGATTTCTGTATAGGCAGCTAATCACCGCCTCCTCAACCAAAACACCCAGGACCTTTTTTTTTTTTTTTTTTTAAGTCATAATTTCATTGATTTCTAGGTACAAGAATGTTGCATGCAGGGAAACCCTATGGCATAAATAAAACCTATCCCCAACGTAAAACAACAAAAGAAAAACCACCGTCGAACCGAGACGAACCAGACATAAGAAGAAATTCGCAGTAATTTAATATAAAAAGAAGCCTTTAGTCCATATCCTCCATATCTGAAACCGATGAAAGAGAAGACAAAGAAGAAAGTGACGAAGAAGATGAAAGAGAGTAAAGAGGCGATTTTGGTGCCTGATTTTTGATTGGAAAAGCCGTGCGGGTCACTGAAATATAGCAGCCCAGATCACTTAATGTTTGTTGATTGAGAAAGAAATCTTCAAGTGAGGAGGCGTAGGGAATGTGCGCTGCCCGTGCGGTGTCTCGTGCCGGGCATGCCAGAATAAACACCCAGGACCTACTGTAGAATATCTATATCGAACCGCCTCTTCACGAGGGGAGGTAGTAAATGTCATCATCTAAGCGCTGTATCCCGAGAAGGGATGGCGGGGAGAGACAAACAGCGAAGATAAAATGAGATGCGCCCACTCTCCAAGCTCCGAGATTTCCTGCGTCTCTCGCAGTTACCAAGGGCGGATGTGGTGGGGACATTGACGAGCGCTCCTTGCTCCAGAATATCCTTGATTGCATCTACCGTTTCTTTCTATATCTGATGTGAGTTGGACGGGGCCGGCAAAGATAAATATGCAAACTCACATTCGAGAACAGGGCCTTGGGGGTTTGGAACCCAGGGTGGTTTGGTGCTGGCGAGCCATATTTGAAAGAGGAACAAGCGTTTATCAGGGCTACAGGGAAGTTTGGTGGGACCACTGGCCCGGGGAAGTAGTAGTGTCTGGTCCTTCCAGAGAGTTGATGCTGAGCGAGCTTTTGTATGGACACTGAAAGTACAATTAAAAGGTTGAGGCTCTGTGGGCACGCATGAAAGGTGGGGTTTGCGGTTGAGGCTCTGCTGCATGGAGGGGTGAAGCTCCGTGGTGTAACGATCGACATGGATGTGTACCCCGCAGGGTCTTTTTGTTGTTACCAGGCTGGCGGGTTGATTAGATCTCGCTTATGACATCAGAGTAATTGCATTGGATATCATTCGATAAGAAGCTCGGCGGATAGCGCGGAGAGTTGGTTTGGTGCCACACATGCACATGCTCGCGTATTAAGGATAGCTACTGCCGGCCCCTCAGAGTTCGAAACTGACGTGATTTACAAGTTGCACAAACTACAGGCACCCACGGGGAAGGCGGATCCTGTCTGATGGCGTTCAGGGGTTTGAGGCCAATAACAGAGTTAGGTTATAGACGCCAAGGGCAAATTACTGCAATCCAAACCATCAGGCAGGACACGCCCTCAGTAGGTGAGCGACTGTACTCATGGGAGCATTACGAGAACGTGTAAGGCACCCACCATCTGGCAAGAGCCTGATTCAGCTAATGACACACTCTAGGTCAATAACGAGGACATGCCTTACGCCGCGGAGGCACCAATGAAGCAACCAGAGACAGTTGGTCGCTGGAGACATTGATTAAATTGAGTAATATACTGCATAAAGCGGTGATATTTGCCATATTTGAGCCCACCATAATGCTTATTCTTTCGCCCTTCCCACAGTAGGTAACTGTTGCAGACAAACAAAAATTGGAAGAGAAGACTCCCAGTATGTACCAATGGTGCCCAGAACCGATGAGGAATGGGATCAATGGCGTACCATTCTTTGCATAGTTGCGGATTATATCAGATATTTTAAAGGGTTTATTCTCGGCCAAATAAACCTAACCCTGACACTACTAGGGGGAAGGGTTTCTACACTGAAATAGCCAGTCTCAATCGTAGTTGTTGCTTGTCTAAGCATATTCCGTATGTGCTAAGGGGACAAGAGCTATGCACTGTACCCTTATCTCAAATCGCCTCCGCCCGCACCAACGGGTCTGCTGCGCTGTGCCAGTGCGGTCCAAATTATCACATACAGAGATGGAAATTGATATATAATAAACTCGCTAACTGACAAAGTAACTGAAAATGAAAGAAGGAAAAAACACTACTCGTCCCTCCGAAGGAATCTCGTATAAACCCCCATATCATCTCTCCTTTGCACCTCCCTTCCGATCCTACACCGGCCAATGATGCCAACATACCCATCACCATCACATCAATTTCCTGCGGAACCTGGTGCTACATTCTTATTCCACAGTATCAGTTGACCTATAAAAGATTGACTGTTAGCCCGGTAATGTGATAGGAAGAGCAAGGAATATCGGAGACGGTACCAAGATGAATCAGTAAGCTCATCGTCTTCATCTCCATCAATTGATCCCCATGTGAATTCGGCTCTGCGGGTGCCAGTGTTACGTGCACTGACTCGGCTGATTGCCTTGCGTAGTAGATTTATTATGCTCTCCCTCCAGTACAATGACGACCGCTTAGCATAGTCGAGCGCTGTGAGTCCGTCTTTGTCCGGCCTCACGATATCTATTCCTGGCTGACGTAGTAACATGCGTACCATCTCTACCTCGCCGGCCTTCGCCGCGCGGCTGAGCGCAGTCATACCGCGATTATTCGCAGCGTTGACGTCTATTCCGGGAGTGGCCAATAGCGCACGAACGATCTCCCCGGAGCTGCTGAAGCGCACAAAATTTGCAAGTGCGGTATTGCCATCCCTGTCCCGTGCATTAACATTTACCTGAGGCATTCCCTCTAGTGCGTCTGGTACTTGCACCCTGCCATACAATGCTGCCACCGGTGGGGGGTCACCGCCTCGATCGCAATCAATTCCGGGCGCGGCAATTAGCGCCCTCGCTATCTCTGTATGGCCCAACACCACTGCAAACCACAGGAGGGTGCAACCCTGCCTAAGCGTATTCGTGTCAATCCCGGGCACGGCCAGCAGCGACAGCGCTATCTCTGTATGACCCTCCCACGCTGCGTGCCAGAGGGCGGTGCGGCCATTCACATCAGGCTTATTGACATCAATCCCGGGCACGCCCAGCAGCGACAGCACTATCTCTGTATGACCCTCCCACGCTGCGTGCAAGAGGGCGGTGTGGCCATACACATCAGGCTTATTGGCATCAATCCTGGGCACGGCTAGCAGCGCCAGTGCTATCTCTGTATGACCCATCTCCGCTGCGAAGGAGAGGGGAGTGTGGTCGTACCTATCAGGCTTATTGACATCGATCCCGGGCACGGCTAGCAGCGATAGCGCTATCTCTGTATGACCCATCTCCGCTGCGTAGGAGAGGGTGGTGCGGTCATACATATCAGGCTTATTGACATCAATCCCGGGCACGGCTAGCAGCGCCAGTGTTATCTCTGTATGACCCATCTCCGCTGCGAAGGAGAGGGGGGTACGGTCATACCTATCAGGCTTATTGACATTAATCCCGGGCACGGCTAGTAGCGATAGCGCTATCTCTGTATGACCCATCTCCGCTGCGTAGGAGAGGGCGGTGTGGCCATTCACATCAGGCTTATTGACATCAATCCCGGGCACGGCTAGCAGCGACAGCGCTATCTCTGTATCACCCTCCCACGCTGCGTGCAAGAGGGCGGTGTCGCCATACACATCAGGCTTATTGGCATCAATCCCGGGCACGGCCAGCAGCGCCAGCGCTATCTCTGTATGACCCTCCCTCGCTGCGTGGGAGAGGGCGGTGCGGCATTTCCCATCAATCGTATTGACATCAATCCCGGGCACGGCTAGCAGCTCCAGCGCTATCTCTGTATCACCCTTCTCCGCTGCGTGGGAGAGTGCGGTGCGGCACTCCCCATCAATCGTATTGACATCAATCCCGGGCACGGCTAGCAGCGCCGGTACTATCTCTGTATGACCCATCATCACGGCGTAGGAGAGGGCGGTGCGGTCATTCCTATCAGGCTTATTGACATCAATCCCGGGCACGGCTAGCAGCGACAGCGCAATCTCTGTATGACCCTTCTCCGCTGTGTAAGAGAGGGCGGTGCGGCCATACCTATCTGGCTTGTTGACATCAATCCTGGGCACGGCCAGCAGCGACAGCGCTATCTCTATATGCCCCATGCGTGCTGCTCCTATCAGCGGAGGAACACCACCGGGGCTGTTCACATCTACTGCAGGGGTATGCAGCAAAATGCGCACTACATCCTTGTGGCCCTCCTGGGTGGCTAGATAAAGCGGGGAAAACCCCTGAAGATTCTGAATATTTATCGCACTTGGTTGCAATGTCTGAAGAAGTTGCTGCAGTAACGCTGGAAGACCGTAGTAGCATATAGCTGAGATAGGAGGGGCGGGTGTTCCCCCATATTGAGTGAGGTAGAGGTCTTTATTTACATTGGTAGCTCGGCCAGCCCATAATGTATATTCCGGTGAAGTAGTCTGGTGACCCAAAAAGCGCATGCATCGATCGATTAGGGGGCCCTGTTGACAACCGGACTTTTTAAAGTGGAAAGCCCAATTCATGTCACAATAACTCAATAAACCGGAGTCGACGTACAACCTCTGTTCGTCCTGCCTGTACATAAGAGTGGTGAGGCAAAGCGTTGCCATTTCTTCGTGTGCATTTGTTGATTCAAAATCTGGCTGACGCTGGAGATACTCCTGCACAGAGAAGTGAGCAAACCGAAGAGTCTTTAGCTTTTCGTCGTAGATGACGAGGTCCTGACAAGCACTGAGCACCTTGGGAAGGGTCCATTCAAAGTACTCTCTTTCGGGTGATATCTTTTGCGGGTTTAAGGTCAAGGACTGAATTATTGCCTCCGGTTTGCAGGGACTTTTTGCAATGAAAATCCAACGAAGGATCTTTTTGGCTGTGGACACTTTATCATCACTTTGCTTTTCAATGTTCCCGATTATTCGTCGGTATATTTCGTCAAGGTCTCTTGGCAGAGAATCGAGTGCTTTTCGAATACCAATTGGTGTTGATTGTTTGCAGATTGCGACAATCTGAAATTGCACCCATATGAACCTGGGGGGCTGTTAATATTTGCCGACTCTCCCACATGTATGTATGGTGTAATTTTACGTACATCCCGTTGGCTTTTCTTTGTAGCACAGAAATGATGTGTGCCTTCAGTTGGTCATCTGCATTCCCCTCCAACAGAGGATCATCCTCGTTATCCATTTCATTGAGGTTTGAGCGGCGAGCAATCTCAGTTGTAATATATCGGTTGATGTCGCTTGTATTGTCTGCTGCGTCGATATGATAGCTTGTGTGAGCTCGAAACTCCAGCTCAATATCTTCACTCTTCCGCCCTGTGACAAGAATCTTGACCAGGACCTTGACCCTATTCGCTTCAGAGATTATATGACATAGGGCTCGAAATAATAACCGCCGCTTCTTAATATCGCATTCATCAAGTGCATCAATAACAATTGTGACCTTCAAGAACTGCTCCGCAAGTGTTATCAAAAGATCCCGACTTTCCTCTACGCTAAGAAACCCCGACGAGTTACCCCGTTTCTCCCTTTCCTGATAGATCGACTCGACCTCGGTTGGTACCTCACCCGTAGCAACGCATATCTGTTTAATGAGTGCCCTCATTATCGAACCCGGATCGTTCCTTCCGCTTTCTGTATAATGACAGTAGAAATGGGCAACGACATGTGTGGCGTCTCCCTCACTCTTTTCCCTCAAGTGATCGATAACGCGGGAACTATTTAAAGGAGTGAGCGGAAAGGATTCATGACAGGGAACAATCTTGCAGGATACTCACGCTAGGTAGGTTTTGCCTGATCCGGCTGCAATAATAGGGGCAGTTAGCACAGTACCATAATCAAAGAGTTTGGGGGGGCAAGTTCACCATTTCCACTTAACCAGAATATGGACGAGTCTTTCGACTGTTCCCAAGTTCTATATTTATCGTGTGCCAATACCCAGCCGCCAGTGCCTTCCCGCCGACGGGTACTAAAGAAGCGATGGTGGTCATCATATTTCAAATCGGAGAGCCACATCAGTATTTTTAAACGTAGGTCCGCTACATGTGTCAGTCACAGCTTTAGGTAAGGGAAAGTGTACTCTCAACGAACTCGACCAGTGTGCTCATTTTATGCTGGATTGATTTCCCTACTTACCTAATTCTTTTTCCGTTTTTCTCCTACACTCTTTGATATTCGCTACCCTCTCGACCATTCCAATGTTCTCATCAAAGCTGCATACTATCTCATCGAAGCTCTTTTCGATCGGCGTTGTCAGCTGTTTTCGAAAGATTCTGCCTGAGATAATGTCTGGGGGACCCTGATCATCAGCCATATCTCTAAATGTATAATAACTAGAGATCTTATACACACTCCAAGCTACACATCACCATTGTGGAAGCGTTGAAGGTGCTACATACCCCTGAGCGCTCCGTCTTTTTTGGCGAAGATATCATACACGATTGAACAAAACTCCAGTATGTCTCCGTATGCTCTACACAGGGCCTAACACGGTTTAGCCGACGAAGCAGATCTGGCTCGCATGTCCTACCGTTTTGACCTCCTCGTAATGACCATATAAAGCTGCATACTCTGAGAGGTAGGACAGACAACGTCCCATTTTACCCAACGTCCCACTCAGCTTATCGAAAAACCCGATGTAGCGAATACCAATCTCCATCATGATCAGTCATTAACGTGCCTAGGAATCAACAGTAGTAGGACTTACATCAACGAATAATCTCAGACCACCCACAACTAAGGACGAAATCTCCGGGCTATGCTGAATTATTGTTCCGAGTGATTTAAGGTATCCGTCAACAACGAGCAAAAATCCTTGAATACGAGCTAAGCCCCTCCGAGAGCTGCTCCTCTCGTTGTGTTGGGTATCGAGTTTTCTGACAGATTCGATGAGTTGGGTGACCGAAACATCGGTTCCGCCGAGAAGGTATTCCTTATCATCTATGGCCACTTTCTGTTTATACCTCTCGATGGCATCCTGGAAGATTAGGGTTGTTTTGTCTACCGATGATGGTGGTGCCGGTGCGGGCATGGTTGTACGGTTGGGACCCGTGCTCGCTGGGTCACCACTGCCCGAGCATCGTGAAGAACTACCGATCGCGGGTTGCTGGCGGCTAGGTGCCGAAGCGGTATTTTCTTGTCCGGGTCCTGGTGCTCTGGGCCGTGATAAAAGACAGTTAGCGATCAAGATGGAATGGAGCTTCTTCCATCTAGAAGACCTACTCATAGACCTCTGTCCGGGCGGGATGTGCAGTCTCGGTGGCCATCGGGGTGTCGGGTACAGGCGGCTGGGTGCTAGCAGCACCAGGAGAGACACACGGCACCTTTCTTGCTCTCTCAGGCTTGAGATTATCAAGCTTGAGATTATCAAACTTTCGCGTTAGTCGTTTCATAGTCGAGTGGCTTTGCCAATATATCTTTCAGTTTTTGCTTTCCAGAGGTTCTTTTGAGAGGATGTAATGAAAAGAGCTTAGAACGAGGCTGGATTGCTGTCAAGCAACACTCACGAGGTGGCATGCCCTGCCTTGCCAGCCACATGCACTACTGGGCGGTGTATATAATTGGCATTCTGATAGTGTAATTGCAGCTGCGCATTTGGGGCCGCACAATCAGCAAATTAATGGGTGCGCCGATCTTTTGTTTGACCATAGATAGCCCTAACCCTTACAAACTAAACTCACGCGTTCTGAATCACCTATTTTGTTGATATGGTGGGGGAATTGAATCTTGCTTACTAATACATACAATTACGCGCCAAGACCAGGAAAAACACTCTTTTTGACCATACAAGCGACATTGTCCCAGCCCAGATATTTTTATAACTCAACAGAAAATGATTTTAAAAATCCAAGCAGATAGAGTAAAAGTGAGTTGATCTATCTAATAAAATTAAAAATATGTGTTGTGGTTGATGAGCTATAACGGGTCAAACTTGAGGTGTTCAAACTACTCCGCGTCAAGGGTTCCCCCACCATAGAGCGAAAATGGATAGCGCGCTTAGAGGAAGATAATGTAACTAAAGCTTAGGACAAACAACTTAGGAGGAGAGATAGGTACTACACAGCTCACTTCCTTCACCCTGCGCCCTTACCCCATCTCTATATTTTCTTTACCTCTCGGGTGTTTAGAGGTCTCTCCCGTGCATTAGCGCCAATAATCTGGCTATAGCAACGTTAGAGTAGCAGTTACAGTCACGACTAACTATGCTATGCATGTGATGTGGTTTCTTTTAAGAATTGGACTATATCGATAGTTCTTCATCCTCAGCCATAGCTGTGTGCTGTTGATTGATTGGGATCCGCTCATCAGAAAACTCCTCCAAACACAACCTCTTATGGCGTTTTTTTTATTGCACTCTGCCACAGTTGCGGTAGCCGTGGGACTGTAAAGAGGGGTGGTAAAGATAGGCGGAATCGCCGTAGGAGGTATGAAGGGGGGCGGGAACGTTGTACACTATTGAGTATTAACATACCGCCATTACTCGATCAAAATTGCTATCCCTTAGTCTGTCAATGCTGACCCCCCTATAATAGAGGAATTAAATTTGTATGGAAGATCTATTATTTGATAAGGGAGATAACGGGGTCTGTTAGTAAAGCCACACAAAATTTGCTTCTTCTTGGGGGGTCAGCATTTTACTGACAGACTAAGGGATAAGCAGACCTGATCTACGCCCTTCAACCAATCGTGAAGGAGGAAATCCCTGGCCGGAGATAGCCAATTTTTCGAGTTTTTGCGGTAGGTGGGAGCGCCGGGTGGGGCGTCGAGTGAAACCGTATATAAAGTATAAAGTGATCGACACAGGGAAAATGCCACTATCAAATAAATGTGCTGGGGGCAACCCGTGAAGATAGGGTGAAGGTACGGCCTGAAAGAGAGACGAGAGCGCCTTATGATGTTTCTCGTAAAGTGCTATATGTTGATAGGCGAAGATGCCGGATGGTATGAGGCTAAGCGGGGGAGTATCGAGTAGTAGGCTATATATGGGGATAGGCGAAATTGAACGTAGCCTTACTAGAAGATACACGCACGCGCTATCTCACTACCGCTAGATTCGTACAGGGGGGACATATAGGTGGTCGCGAGGAACTTGGCGCTGAATAGGCAGGCCGCCGCCCATGGGGGGAGGAAGGGGGTGGGGAAAGGGGAAGAGGGTGGCTAAAAGAAGTTAAGAGTTTGCTATGCAATGTGAGGTCAGGATTAGCTTAATCACCCGCCAGGAACCCGCAGAAGGTTCCCGCACTCGCCCCTATGAATCTACTCACTCTAGCGACTCCGCTTCAGAGATTCCAGCAATTCCTAGCTACCCCACTATTATCGATTTCAGGGACTCCAATGAACCTAGCAGAGTGACACTAGCACAAGCTTCCCTACTGCCGGTGGCTCCAGCGACTCCAGCAACTCCAGCGCCTGCAGGGACACAACTAATACCCAGCTATCCCGGTAACAGTTAGTGGGAGTGTCCTGGGTAAATCCTAGGTGTCTACATGTATTTAGGCGTATCCTGGGCATGGGCATGGAGGTGGAGATGAAGATGGAGGTGGAGGTGGAGGACAGGGGAGACCGTTAAGACCTGGGTTTTCTTGGCGTAGTGCTGTCAAGCGCTAAGGCTTGGTGTCCGCTCCCTGACATAAGAGCGTTTTAGTCCCCATATTTCAGACTCGCAGCGCCGAGCCCTGTAAGAGTGTAAAAAATAGACCAATAGCGAGCCTTAATCACTACAGATCGTTTCCGATTTAAGCACTCTTACAGGACTCGGCGCATATCTCGGCGCTGCGAGTCTGAATTATGGGAAAAAATGGGAGGACTAAAACGCTCTATAGTGATTTGCCTGGCGGCTTGCTGATGCAGGGATTAAACCAATGACTCCGGCACCAGCTACCCCACTACCCAGCAGTTCCAGCGATACCCATTGATACTGATACATACCAGCTACCCACTACCAGCAATTCCGGGACCCCAGCGATCCAGGCAGTAAACCTGGTACCAGTAACTACAGCGACTCCTGGGGCTGAGCCAGGGGAACCCAGCAGAGTGATGCTAGTAGAAGATCCCGTATACTACCGACTTTAGTGATTTTCGCAACTTCAGTAACTTTAGCGACTCCACCGATTCCACTGTCCTAGGTTGTTGCTGGATCCACCTAATGGCTTGGAATAATAACTTTCCGACACTCTCTATTTCCTATGTCGGTCTCTGGAATGTGATATCGGTCACTGAGATATGGCATCGGGCTCTGAATTGTGATTTAGGGGTCCGAAATATGATGTCAAGGCCCGAATTGTGATATCGAGGTCAGAGTAAACCTCAATTTATTTTTTGTATGTAAATTAGACTCCGACAGCCTCCTAGCCTCTATCAGCAGCCTCCTTGACGTCTGAGAGCTCTCAATACCTCCGCAAAAAGGTCCCACCAGCAGTCGGAGCGATACAGCTCCAGCCTCTCCGGTAGCTGGGGTTGGGTGCGAGCCTAGGGCTTAGCATACCCTGAACTAGCGTAAAAGTTGAACGCTAGCGGACGTTTTCCGAACTTTAAATATCGCCGGCAAGCCTTAAATCTTTACACCAGATCGGGTATCCCGGGATTTTAAAATATCTCCGAACCCCGGGGCTCTCCGAGAGCCCCCCGACTCACTCGGTCATTTCTCTACACCAGACTTTCCCTACACTACATGTATGTACTTTATTGTGTCTCAGTTTACTATTCAACTGTACCAAGTACTGGTAGCCTATGGTAAAATGTATTATGATTGTTAAATGCAATAATGCAGGGCAGTCAAATATAATGATCCAGGCTAGATCCCGACTTTTTTCTTTTATCTTTAACTATCGAGTAATCTCAGCAGTAAAACCGTAAAGGGGGCTGGAGATGCATTCGCCGATGCATTATATGGATGTATTCTTTCACGTAAAACGATAGGTGTATTTACTACTTAGTGTACGAGCCTTGGGCAACGGCGAAAACACAGATTTCAGCCAATTAAGTGATTAGATATCAGTATGGTCGCCCGTGTTTCGACTGCAACACATCTGTTCTTCGTTCAATCAGTTTTGCGGTTGTCCTCAAAGTGGCTTTAGTGGATGGGGGTTCTCTGGATAAAGATCCCTTAAGCTGTCATATACTGACCCTTTTTATTCTACAGCAATTACGGACAATCTGGATAAGGATATCAAGGAATTTGTTAACAAAGCCACACTTTGGCCCCCACAAAAAGTATCAACATTTTAAGTGACAGCTTAAGGTACAAAATGAATCTGCTACTCGTAATTTCATAGTGTTTCCTGACTCGTGATCGACTACTATTGCATACATAGAAAAACACGCCAAGGCTACGTACTATCCTGTATAGCATGCAATAGTAGTTGGGCCCGGAAACGTCATGAACCTACGGGTAGATGCCTTCCTAGGCCATTTTGCTCGGACACTCTAGCGGGCATCATTTTCCACAAAAAGTCTTATATAAAAGACATCACATAATGCATTAACCGACCTACTCTCTGGTAAAGGCGTTCTGTCTCTTTTCCAACACCTTTACTGATGCCTTTACCTGCTAAAGGCATAGGTTTCCGATGTTTCGGGTTTTCCGCCGGAAAAATCCAATGAAGCCATGTTTTTGGATCCCAAGATAGTTGGGCCCCCAAACAAAATATTTCAATGGTGGTTAATTGGTATTTTAGGAAGGGGGTGAGCATGAGAGTATGGTAAGTCCCTAGTAAGTCGGTAAGTATGTGCTACTGTGTAATTTGGTAGCATCACAGTTCAGGGTAAGTACTATGATAAGTTTGTTTCCTCCCCCCCTTTGCTTTTGCATCTTTTTTGAAATGACCACTCGAACCCCCGCCCCCGCACTTCTCCCGCACCGAGCCATTCCCTGCCACCCATAGTCCACAGTGTAAGAAGCTCTATCCCCCCCGCTCAAATATATGCAACAAGAACTGTAACACCTTTGGTATCTGGTATCAAGGGGCTTGTAATAGTTGGGGAATACAATGTAATTTTGGTAGATCCATTGTTAGGCATATGCAAGCAGAATCTTCTGGCTTGATGCGCCTGGTGTAATTGTAGGGTGCATATGCTCTATGATGGTTTGTTTCATTGGCGGTGGTGGAGCATCACCGGTGGCCAAAACTTATCCCACCCGGCCTTGTGCATACGCGCGAAATGGGTGACAGAAGCTTGACAAACAGAGGCACCAGCAATGCCCGTTGGTAAAGTCGTAAAGTCGTCCAATTTCCCTTAAAACGACTTTCCCTCCACCCAAAAATAATGCATTTCCCGACGACTTTACCGAATATTTTTGATATTTTCCGGATACACATTTCCGTGCGCTCTAGAGACAGTTAACATAGGAAACACATTAAATGGCTTCAGTACCTCTTTTCAACCAATCGTGGTTGACTGTCCGATGGGGTGTCCAAGTGGCTAGGGAGGTCTGGCAGGACGAAACATAATGCACTATAGAGTATATGGTGCGGCGCGCCTTAAAGGTGACATAAATTGCAAGGCGAATAACATTTTAACAAGACAAGATATTAGAAATCTGTCTGACAGAAGTGTAGGCCTAGTGATAATAAATACTTCTGTCAGACAGATATTTGATATCTTGTCTTGTTGAAAAGTTATTAGTGATGCCATTTACCTATTTTTGTATGTAAAAAGCGCCAAGACCTGGTGAAGTGGAACAGTATTATACCCATTTATACCCCTTCATTACAGAGTTGCGGCTAAGATATGGTTTCCAGCCATAAAGTGGCTGGATTACAAGGCTCTAATTGGTTCAAGAGCATTCTGAGAAGCCAAGATTGTTCCTGCTGAAATAGAGCGTTTTAGTCCTCCCATTTTTTCGTCCATAATTCCCATAATTCAGACTCGCAGCGCCGAGATATGCGCCGAGTCCTGTAAGAGTGCTTAAATCGGAAACGTGATTAAGGCCCGCTATTGGTCTATTTTTTACACTCTTACAGGGCTCGGCGCTGCGAGTCTGAATTATGGACGAAATATGGCCGAAATATAGGGACTAAAACGCTCTAATACACACCGCACCATATGAAACTTATGCTTGGTATCCGACAACGAAAAAATTGACCTACAGTTCTATGCGGGCACGTGACTTCTCGCCTTATCGGGTGATTCTAAATCGAACCAATCGTGTCGACTCTGTTATCTCCCGGGTGGTGTGTTCGCCCCGGATAAAACCCCCTCCACCTCCACTTTCATTACTCACTCATCACACACTCTCACTCTCTCACACACCGTACTGAGCGCCGCCATGCCTGAAGTAGCACCCCCACATACATACACGTACTTATTACTAGACCAAGTACTCTACTTATTCTGTTAGACACCCAAATCCAGCCCTTCCGACGCGCCAGAACGAACAAAGACTGCCCCGTATTTCGGGGGAGTACACTTCAGACAATGGAGTATTATGGATTTTTTAAGGCATGCCGATGCCGAGATTAAGTCTGATCTACCGGCACTTACCCGCGATTATCTGGCGAGTTTGGAAGCAATCATCAATAATCCCCCCGATGAGAACCACAAGAAAGCAGCAATCAAGTTGTTAAACAAATATAGAAATGTGAGTTGTACCCCGAAAACATGGGACTCTTTTTTTTTAGATCCGGCCCCCTGTCCAAGACGATCTCACTCAACCCCCCCCCTCCCCACCGGGCACAGATGGCCTTCGTCGTCTGTCTGTTGCTCAAGGCGGTCTTCTCCATGCATGCACGACACTTCTAGCCGATCCGATGGATATATCGGAGCCCAGATGGCCTTCGTCGTCTGTCTGTTGTTCAAGGCTGTTGCATTCTCATGTGTGGACGGGCTCTGCTGACCCGGTTTGGGGGGGGGGGGTGCGGGTTGGCGGCACGCGACTGCACTAACGCCTCTCAGGGCGGAGACGATCAAGTTATTAGGACGGCGGTCTCCCAGGCTCCTATTTTTCATGGCGATCAATATAATGTCAATGTCGATGGCCATGGTACGTTTAACATCGACAAGACTAGAAAACGCCCCCCATCTGAAAATCCCAAGTGTCCCCCGAAAAGAGCACGGACTGGCCAGAGGGCTACCTACTCGGCGGAATTCAAGCGCACCTGGAAAGACATGAACGATTCTCGAAAATGGCTCTTTCCGAGTGGCCGTTATGTGGAAGACATTTTATACGAAAATTTTCGAAATCACCCTTTCGAATGTGCCGCTCATTCCTGGGTGATTGATACTTTAGACGAGTCGGTTAAGGCCTGTTTTGATGAAGGGGAATGGGAAGTCATTCACAAAAAGATTCCACTGTTGCCAGAGCTAGAAAAGTGGTTTTTGGATGCAGCCTTGGGGTACGAGAAGGTATGTTTAAATGCAATAACCGTTTGGTATTTATATACTAAGCATTTCGAACAGTTCAATACCGCCGATGATCTTCTCAAACACATAAATTGTACTCCGTTGTTCACGCCAGAGGAGTATGACGGCCTCAATACCGATGAACGGGATGGGAGAAGGTGGCTTAGAGAATCAATCTCCACATGGTGCGAACCGCCACTCATACCCATCACAGAGCCAGCTAACCTTATACGCTACTTCAGGTGTGGGCTTTCTCCCTCTGATTTCACGAGGCCCCATCTGGAGAATTGGTATATTTGCAGCTTTTGGAATCATGTTTTTGACCGCTGTATGAAAACGGTTCCTGGCAGCTATATGAGTAGGCACGTTTGGTTGTCTAGCCGTATGAACAAGCCGAGGGCATGAACTGACAACGAACCAGGGGAGAAACAATGTCGTCGGGCACCTCTGATAGGTGGAAGTCATATAACTGGGACCGCACGAAACGTAAGCTTGTTGGACACCTTTATGATGGGGTCTTGCTCGTTGATGGCCACGAGCTCGGGGTAGCCGAGCATTCCAGGCAATACACACCTACTCATAATCATAAGTGGGTTCAGGACACACTGAAGGTTGTTAAGGCCCTCCATGACATGTTATATACGCTGCAGTCTAGGGGGGTCGCCGCTCCGTCTGTCGATGGGCTACGGGTTGATGGGCTACAGGTTGTTGGGATTGTCGTTGCGGGGTGGCATTGCCAAAATTGGCGAATGTCTATTGCAGAGGGGTACACGTGCCTATTGATCGGCCACGACGTACAGGAAGTTCCCAGCGACTACAAGCGGGTCTTTCTGTTTATAGAGCTTTTGACCACTTTCTGGCTGCACAGGGTCAGTTATTTCGCTATATTATGCAAACCCTCCCCCCAACTCCCAATACTAACGGAAGGTTTATAGGGTGTGGTAAAGTCCTGCAAGGCACTGCTAGACACTCCTAGCTCCTTAACCGCCGCTCAAAAAGCCCAGCGCTTGATCAACCGTTCGAGGCAGCCAACGACGGCCCTGAAAGGCGTCACCATACCCAGATCAGTGAAGACTGATGGTAGCGCCAACGAATCATCCAGTGAGGGCAACGGCAACATAACGGATTAGAAGGGTCACCCTAAACCATATCCCCTCGGTGCATAGCTAGCCTTGAAGTAGTCTACTGTCGCCTTTAGTCCCCGAGGATGAGTTATCAGAATTTTTGGTATCTAGGGGTTTTGCAGATTTTGACTTCATTGTCATACGGAATTTCAACCTATACCTTTAGGCTGCGGTAGTGGGAGGCAAAATCTTTGGCCACTTCTGACGGATGGGGCCGGAGATACTCTAGGAGGATGATGCCTAGGTGGAGGCAGAGGTGGTGGCCGGGGCGGGGGCGGGGGCGGGGGCGGGGGCGGGGGCGGGGACGGGGGCGGGGGCAGAGAGGTGGTTGAGGAGAGGAAGACGCGGAGTAGAGGAGAGCAGATCCCTGTGCCAAGACCGTAGGAGCCACATACTAGTCCTAAATAAGCCTAATGTACTTATATACACCTTGCTACATTAGTCTCGTACCCATCCCTGTTCTGTTGTGGTTAATATATTTCGGTCGCAACTCAATATGCCTCAATACGCCGGATCCCTTACTAGTACTGTCCCGTATGAAATCCTCTAGGATTTTTTTTCTTTTTTTACTGCAAAATCAAATCAATTTGCTATCCCTGATTTTTTGCTATCCCGTACGAAATCCTTAGAATCTCGGCAATCCGGCATATCGAGTTGCGACTATAGTAGGGTATCTTTCCGACATCTGTCGGAATACCTAAAACCCGACACTCCCATTTCCTCCGATACCGGAGTCCGAAACGTGATATCGGGTTTAATTTTCATGCTGGGGGCTAAAAAAACTTCATTTTTTGAATTTAAATTAGGCTCCGAAAGCTCCCCGACCCCCGCTATATTCCCGAGAAAAGGACTGGTACATACAGAGTCTATTTAACAAGAAATATCGATGGGGTCTGGGGACGAGACTAGTGCTGCATATAGTTTTTGGATATTTTTTTTTTCATATGAATCGAGTCAATTATAGTAATAGCAAGTATCAGATTTCTTCATATCTAGAACTGTATTGGCATTTTTCCTTCAATATCAGCTGCCGGCCGGGCCCATTTATAAACATCTAAGATTAATACAGTACTCGGTAAATCAACAGAATTGGACAGTTGGCCATTCTGAGTTACGTCCAACACCCAACACACTCCCTCAAAGACGAGCATAGAAAAGGTGAAACCCCCGGTCACGGCTAGCTCCACCGTCCAATATATCAGAATTAACTGCTATACGAACTCATATATCGGTATTGGACCCCTAAGAACTTGTGCAAGCAAAGAGCACTTTATTGAGAAATAGGAACCAAGATAGAATATGGTGAAGCTACATTTACATACTCCGTCCAGGGACTTTGACGATTGATCAACATAAATAGATTGGACAGTATATATATAGAGCCATCCGGCCCTCCCCATACCCAAAGTCTAGGCCTAGGTAATATAATCTATGTGGACAACTAGATATTGAGGTCAGAAAGAGTTTTATATTTCCTGACTACAGCCGAGCCAGAGGCCGCACTTTTATGATATATTCTGCTTATCGTGGCTATTCTGATTATTGTGGCCATGATGGTTGTATCACTTGCGGCACAGCAAAGTTACATGTATTATCGGCACCATTTCCCTACATGCACTCAATTGTTAAAAATCCAATTTTTTGGTTACAATTCGCTTTGAGTTATCTGAGTAGGCATCCCATCGTCCATCATCAAAATTCTGACCCAGAAAATATACATTTGGTATGACTTTACTGATAGATCTTGTTATATATCTTGCAGAAAATAATGAATCTCGCGTACAAATGTAATTCCCCAGTTATGGGAGGTGAGCAGTGACGGCCGTGAGACAATATACATTTCCCACCTAGCCTCCCTCTTTTTCCCTTCAAGCTGAAAAAATTCTGATTTATTAGTGACTCAGGCTTGGGTAGGCCCAAGGTCTACAGCAAAGTCCTGAAGTCTACAGCAAAGTCTCAAAATGCCACGTACGATGCGCTTTATCCATTTATAAAGGGTAGAACTAAGCTAAACTAGCAACAGCAAAGAGGATGCCTTTATACCGAGAGTCTTTAATTTTTCTATGTCCTGCGTTCCCTTAATCATCTCCACAGCTTAGCACTCAGCTCCTCGAAGACACGTAAGTATTTGTTTTGTTTATTAATTTATTACGTACATGCGACCCGAAGGCTATTGTATTCAGCGGTCATCTTTATTCCCACCTCTTATTAACAAAACCAAATAAAGTAAATGATCTCACTCAGAGGATTGGCATGACACTAAAGCCCAAGACAAAGAAGGCATCACCCACACCCCACCAGAGAAACCAACGGTAAGGATAGAATTCATGTTACCGAACGCTATAAAGAAAAAGATATAATTAGAAAGTGAAGGATAGATTGGTCAAGAGAGAAAGCACAAATTGTTTTGATTTTGTTATCTGATCATATCTCCTTTTGAGAGCGTTTTCTTTTTATTTATTACTTCATATTTTGAGAGCGTTGGTGGTGGTGGTTGGATCATGGAGGGATGTTCTGAGATAATTTGTTTGTATTCTTGGAGTGCCCCTATAACATTCAGGCCGCTATGATAACATTTAATCTACCAACCAACTTAAGAGTAGGCCGAATAGCTTTTGACTAGTGACGGGTACAATAAAAAACCAGACAATACCTGTATGATCTGCCGCCATTGACTAAACACGATAATAGAATCTTAACATGATAACATAAAAATAAACACCCTCAGTTCATACATCTTCCCTCTAAAATACATACCCCCGAGAATAAATTTTTATCCTATGCGACTAAACTAGTATTTTAGTATGTCTTTGGGTTTAATTAAATCACAGAATATCACTCGGCAACCCGAAACTGCTTCGAAATCCTGAGTATTCTATATACTTCTCAGTGTGCTGCTAATATACTAGATATTACGCCTCGCCCATGGTAGTTAGATAGGAGTACATAATGCTGCAGTAGACTGATCTCATCTGCGGGAGGAAGGTGGGTAGTATCAACCATTCTCAAATGGACTGAGATCCCTCAAACGCTTCACGAAATGTTCTATACCCCTCCGCCCGTAGGTATACGTTATAATAGCATGTGGTATTAATGGATAGTATTAGCGAGTGGTATAGTGTCTAATGTTTTTGTCAGGATCAAGGGTGATGTGTTCTACCGGCGTTGATGTACTAATACCTCCCAGTAATACAAGTAGTTTTACAGGAATCATACGGACGAATCCGCATGCCCTCTCCCGTCACGCATTCATGGCCCATGTCTTATTATCGATATACAATGTATTATTTAAAGGTTTTGATTGGCCAGGTGTTATACTCCTTTTTTTGAGAGTGGGATTAGTAAATGTACTCCTAATCAACCTCCAAACCTACGACGATTCGGCACTGAATCAACCCCCAGATCCTCAGCGGTTCTGCGCCGGATTCTCCCAGTGGTTCTCCTAGTTAACCTTGCCCCAATACCCTGACACCTATGCTGACACCCTACTAGGAAATAGACGCCCACCGACAGCAAATTGATGCCCAAATACAGCATATCGACAAAGAGAGCATATCGACGCCCTATCAGCGAATTGACGTCCAATACAGCATATCAACGCCCAAAGAGACCATATTAATGCCCAAAGACAGCATAGCTACGCCCTAATCAGCAAATCGATGACCGATTGCGCCGAAGGTGGGAGGCAGGCAGGCAGGTGGGCGCGGAGGCAGGCAGGTGGGCGCGGAGACAGGCAGGCGCGGAGATTGGAGGCAGGCGCTAGGCGACAGTGGAGACAACTACATGTATGTACTTTACATAGACAGATAGAGAAATTTAATATGGCAATCGAGCGGAAACCTTGTCCTAGTCAATGTACGTTTTGCCGAAGGACCTCATTCTATCAGCAAAAAAGCTAGCAAGATCCGTCAACCGGGCCAAAGATACCTCCTCGTCAGACGACGTCCTAGAGTCAAATGACGAATTGCACGTGGGTTTTTGTACAGGTAAGCAAGAGCCTTCGTGCGTCTGGAGCGCCTGGCACGTCTGGAGTGTCTAGGCGTAGCAGAAAAGGCCTGGTGCTTTGCTGATGTACTCGCGTGTATAGGAGGAGGGGGAGGAAGTTAATCCTAGCACGATGCTCCCGGAATCGGAAACCGCGCTAGCGGCGGCGCCCGCCCCGGCTTAGCGACCGACTAAGCGACGCAACCGACCGACCCACACCGCAGGCGCAATCTTAGCAACCCAGTCTCACAGGATGACAGGTCCGCAGATCGGCAGGTGGAAGTGATAATAATTCATGACGCCTCCACCTGCGCATGGAAACAGGCGTATGGAACATGATTTTTGACTCCCGGACACATACCTGTACTTTCTTGACTCCTGTATCCGCGCTTGAAAATAATGCTTTTTCGACTCCTACTAGTAAGAGTCTGCGCCTGGAAACATGTGTTTTTCACGATAACCTGCATCTCCACTCCACTTCCACCTCCATCTCCACCCCCACCATCATCTTCATCACCACCTCCACCTCCACCGTGTCCTCGACCACGACTGCCGCCTCCATCGTGACCTCGACCTCAACCACCTCCCCACCACCACCATGTCCTGGACCCTAACCACCACTATCTCCACCTCTACCGCTATATGTAAATACTGCTGGTATTCTTGCTCGTACTCCGCCCCTGGAAACCTATATACGTCGCTATGGTCATGGTGGATGGAACGAGGACTCAATAAACTTAATCGTCCCACATCAGCAAGCTTGCTGACTTCTCCCAGCGGAACCTCCTGAGCCAGGGCGGAGATGCCAAGCCTCAGCGCCTGGAGCGCCTGGAGACGCCTGGTAGCACCCTCTCCTATTCCTGCGCCTGGAGAGTGCCCCCCCCCCCCCCATTCCTACGCCTGGAGAGCACCCCCCTCCTATTCCTACGCCTGGAGATTCCACTATCCTATCAGCACTCCGCCGAGGGTCGTCACACTTAGCGTGATTTCCAGTCCCTCCACGTCCACCTCCATGTCCAAGTCCACCTCCACGTCCGGAATGGGGGATTATTTGAGAATCAATGGTAGGTCTATAGATATGATGTTTGGGCGTATGTACCTAGGATACAACATGATTGTTTGGTGACAGCTGCGTTAACGTTAATTGCCGCAACACGTTGGGACATTTATATAGACAAACTGTAATCAGATAGTTTCGCGAATTGAGTTGAAGAAATATCCAGCTCGGGGAGGGGGCAAAATTGTCCCACAACTGCTGCATTGATATTATGACGTCAGAGTTGTAAATCGTTGCTCTGTAGATATGGAGCTAAGCCTTTTTATAGTTAGCCTAGCTGTCGTTACTATCACCACCTCCTTGGTAAATCCTTCTCCATATCAAAAAATATCTCATCAACATTTGACCCCTTAATTGGGATCAATCTCTCTCAAAGTGGCAGCGCCTCTTCAATTTAATGACGGTTTTGTTTAGCGGTCTAGAATATTGCATACTCTTTGTTCTTGATAGCTGCATCTACCCGGTAAGTTCTATCTGACCTATGCATAACTCTTTAGAGTGCTGTACTTGCGCTGTCCTTCCTAAAACTATCATCGTGCCAATGCCTAATTGTTCGCTTTCCCTAGTACGTATGCTTAGAACTACCTTCAGCTCGCTCCAGTCCGATAGGGAGAGTCTGATTGGCACTTAAGCCCTATTTTTGGACCCCTGTCTTCAGAGTGCAATAATTCCATCTCTCGCTGTATGTACTCTACTGGTACAGCCTCTGGTAGAAACAGGGGTCTAAAAACCAGGGTTTAGGTGGCTGGTCCAGCCAATAGAACTCTTGTCACACTTCTACAATAATTCTACCAGAGGCTGTAAATTCGTGACTTTTCTGAACACGACCGCTATTGCATAACATACAAAAAAGCGCCAAATTCATCTTCTTCTATGCAACGCAATATTGGTCCTGTCAAAACTCCATCCCCTACTCGCCAAATTTTTAAGTGTTGATTTTTTAGGTGCGGTTGCCACGCAAAATATCAACAGACTTTAAAAATTGGCGAGTACTACGCTCCGCAATCGTGTACCTCTTGCACCCCCACTGCCAATAGTTCCTTATCGTAGATTTCGTAGTTGCATTCAGCCGGGGAGTGCTTCTTGGAAAAGAATGCTACAGGGTGAAGAATCCCATGATCGTCGTACTGAGACATAATACCGGCATATACATAATCAGAGGCACCGCATTCCACAACAACCTCTTTCTCGAAGTCGAAGTGGGCAAGGATCGGGGCTGAGGTAAAGGCATCCTTTAATTTCTGAAAGGTGCTCTCCGCGTCTGGAGACCATTCAAATTTTACATTTTTCTTGGTCAAGGCCGTAAGCGGAGACACAACTCGAGAGTACGCGTAGATGAACCGTCGATAGAAGTTGGCAAACCCTAGGAACTCTTGAACCTCCCGCAGCTTAGTAGGCGTTTCCCAGTCCTTAAACATGGATACTTTGCTGGGATCCATTTGAATGCCCTCGGGGGTAATGATCAGTCCGAGGTATTTGGTCTGCTGGACGTAGAACTCACATTTTTCCGGCTTCAGATGAACACCATGAATCTGAAAGACCTTAAGTATTTCCCGAACATGTTTCTTATGCTCCTCCAGGGTCTCAGAGTAAATTAATACATTATCGAAATAGGCTGTGGCAAAGTCATCGAGATATGGACATAGGAGATCATTGATCCAGTGTTGAAAAGCAACGGGGGTATTGGTAAGGCCAAAGGGCATCACGTTGTATTCGAAGTGGCCGTAGCGAGTCCTAAACGCGCTTTTCCATTCGTCGCCTTCCTGTATCCTGATTTGATGGTATCCCTAATGGAGGTCCAGCTTGGTGTAATAATTTGCTTTGGAGAGACGAGACAGGGTTTCGGGGATCAGAGGTAGTGGGTGACGGTTCTTAACCGTGATCTCATTTAACTTCCGATAGTTGACGCACAAACGCAGGGATCCATCGGCCTTCTTAATAAACAGCACGGGTGCGCCAGCAGGAGATTCCAAGTAACGAATAAACCCTTTCGATAGGTTTTCCATAATGTAGTCCCTGAGAGCCTGTAGTTGAGACATCTGTAAAGAGGCCAGAGCTAACCCGTCTGAAAGTATTTTTAGTCGTGAGGACGATATGGTGGCAGGGTGAGGGCATCAGATTCTTTGAACAGCGTCGCAAACTCCTGAGGTTCCTTAGGTACGCGAATCATGGGGTCTAGGGTTTGCTTCCTAGCGAGGGCTTCGTCGATAGCACGGATCGACGCACAGAAGAGTTTATTCTGCTAGCGTCGAGCAAGTCCTATGAAGGGTACTGCCTCAATGGCCACGATCTGAATTACCAGGACATCGGGGAATGAGATAGAGATTCCCTTGACAGTAACTGGGGCGCGTGACCTGGAACAATTCCGAACACAGAAGTCGGAGTCGAAGATGATCTTATTCACCTTTGGTCTGATGGCTAGGCCGTGATGTCTTATTCAAGGGATACCCATTACTATTGGGTAGTGACCTAGCTTGGTGACGAAAAACTGAGCGAGCTCTTGGTGGCCATTGATGTCCAGAAACAGCTTAACGATGTGGGTGATCTTCCCTGACTCCATCAGCCTGCCGTCGATTACCTCGAGCAAGTATGATCTCTTCAGGGGAACCAGAGTGAGGCCGTGGTAAAGAACGAAGTCCTGGTCAACGAAGGTATACCCGGACACACCTGTATCTACCAGAGCGTAGGTCCTAACCAGAGTGGCGGAAGATTGAGCGACGGAGCAGGAGACAACAAGAGATTCTTCAGGCATCCTGTCAAAACCCCATCCCCTACTACGCTCCAGAATCGTGTACTCCTCGCGCCCCCACCATACAATATCCTGTAGCCAGTTCGCGTCATACACATACAAAATACTGCCACACTGGACCACTACGGGTCGCATACAAAATCAACGCACCCCCCACACTCAGGCTTGCAACTACGCTGCCAGGTACAGTACCAAAAAAGGGAATGTAATAGATACCATAGCAATACGGTATCGTGAAAAACCTCTGAATTAAATCGGAATTTCGGCTATTATACTATAGCAATGCTGTAGCAATACCAGAGTTTCATGGTATTCTGACAGATAAGTTACTAGATACACCCGCTTTTTGATACTGTAGGTTATTAGAACGTGTCCTTAATCTCCATCACATCCAAGCTCCTTCCCATTTCATCTCGCATTCCTCTCCACTTGTCTCCAGACCTTCATGGCTGCCAGCAATGGGCGGACGCAGTCGCTCACTCCTCGCTTACACCCTGTCAAAACCCCATCCCCTACTACGCTCCGGAATCGTGTACCCCTCGCGCCCTCATCATACAATACTCTGAGGTCAGTTCGCGTCACACACATACAAAATACTGCCACACTGTACGACTACGGGTCGCATGCAAATTCAATCCACCCCCAGCACGCAAGTTCGCAACTACGCTGGCAGGCAACAGGCTATAAGAATGTGTCCCCAACCCCCACCGCATCCAAGCCTAGACCAACAGATACTAATCGAAGCCAACATGTACCAGGTAAAAGGCTCCTTAACCGAACGTTACACACTCCTAAGCTGTGACATAATTGTTCGACTACGCTTTGTATGTAAAAGCGCAGTCCTGCTCTACACTTGCCTACACCCGAGCTGGAGCCAGCGTATAGCCCATATGGTGTTCGTGATTGTGGAGAGTGTGATAATCTATGATTCCGCATCGAATGCATGCTTTTTCGACTCCTCATCAGTGCCCGGAACTTGAATCGCAGTTTTTAGACTGCTAGGAATCATCTATGTTGACCTCCAAATCATGGAGGCCATTAGGAAATGACTGTCAAATGGCTTCCTGTCAAAACCCCGTCCCCTACTATGCTCCGCAATCGTGTACCCCTCGCACCCCCACTATACAATATACTGAGGCCAGTTCACGTCACACACATACAAATTAATGCTACGCTGGACGACTACGGGTCGCATACAAATTCAACGCACCTCCAGCAACCAAGCTAGCAATCACGCCCTAGCAATTAGGAAGCCACACCCAAATTGCTCCCTATCAAAACTGTATCCACCACGACGCCCTACATCCCGCAATAGTGTACCCCTTGCACCCTTAGCATACAATATCTTGAGACTAGTTCACGTCACACACATACAAGATATTTCTACGCTGGACAACTGTGGGTCGTATACAAACTCAATGCACCCTCCAGCACAAAAGCTTGCAACCGCTTGCAGGCATCAGGTTATATGAACGTGTTCCCATGACGCAATTATATGGTAAGTATTAATCCATGACTCCATTAAATGCATGCTTTTTCAATTGCTTCGATCTGCGCCTTGAAATATATTTTTTTGGATCATGGAATTGCGTTTCTAAGGGCCCCTTCACTGGAAACATTCTTTGTTGGCGCACGGAATCATGGTTTTTAGGAATTATGAATCTTTGGTATATGGAAGCTATTAGGAAGCCACACTAAAATCGCTCCCTGTTTCTACACTGGCTTCCACACCATGGAAGCCACATCCAAATAGTTCCCTGTCTCTAGACTCGCTGCCACACTATAGAAACCATTATGGAGCCACACCCATATGGCCTTCTGCTAGCGATGGGCGGATGTAGTTAAATCTCTTTCATATGGAGTCACGATTCTAGAGCGAGTGATAATTGATGGTTCTGCATTAAATGCATACCTTTCGACTACTTCACTTATGCATGCAAACATATATTTTTGGCGCATAGGAGACGTTAGGAAGCCACACCCATATGGCTTCCCCTCTACGCATCTGCTTCTACACCTTGGAAACCATCATGGGGCCACGCACTTATGTTTTCCCCACCTGAACCAAGAGCCTGCGCATGGAAACACGTTTGTTTTTTACGATTACCTGCGTCCCCAACCTCACCTCTACATATATCACCACCTCTACCGTGTCCTCGGCTACAGCTAGGACCATGACCACAGCCACTACCACTACCACCACACCACTACTGCAACCACCACCTCCGCTGTGCCCTGCCTATACGCTTATCCTGACTCCGCCTTGGAGTCTGGAAGCCATTAGGAAGCGATACTTAAATGGCCTCCTGCCCTTGCACCTGCTTCCACACTCTGGAAGCCATCTCAAAGCCACATATATATGGCTCCCTGCCTCTATACTCGCTCTCGCACCCTGGAGCCCATTATGCAGCCACACCCATATGCTCCCTGCCTCCATACTCCCTTCCATACACAGGAAGCCATTATGGAGCCACACACATATGGCTCCCTGCCAGGTGTGGTCGGGAGCAGTGAATCCTCGTTCGCGAGTTTATATGTGCACGTACTTTCCAGACTTCTTTTGCCTCAGCATTTTTCCCCAGCTTCATCAGCATCATTTCAATACTAGTAGATACAATGAATTCTGAACTCCCACTCTTTTTCACCGTTTCTCAAAAAGTGAAGATTCCGCCATTCTATTTTCTTCCTATCGATTTCACGGTATACCAGCGTCCTACCAAACACTCTGAGTATATATATTCATCGGATTTCTAGAAGCCACAGATATGTATACATGTGGGTACATGTACTTGTATATATTAAACGAGGAGTTATGCATAAATGAGGAAGCTGTCTATAGGTTAGCATCGGTGTTGAAATATAGGGGAGCAGGATATTTGAGATCGAGATGGAGATGGAAATGGAGATGGAAATGGAGATGGAGATGGAGATGGAGATGGAGATGGTATTTCCAGGTATGGGAATAGGGGAAAGCTGCCGCCAAGTTGGGGTTTCTGTAGGAAGAATGCGAACTTTAACGATCTGAGTTCGTAGATTGTTAGAAGCTCAGATGGCACTGGCCTACCTGCTCTGGCATTACCCCACCTGCAAGCTCCAGCAATTGAGCGGAATAAACCCGTCACGGCGATTCTTTCAGGTGATTTCCGTGGACTCCCGGTGCTATCATCATACTGCAGCAACCTTGTCCGCTCGCGGAATACATGGCGGTTTCTTACCGTAACCCGGCAGGTGTACACCTCTGCTAGCCACCTCCGCTGCTATAAATCTCTTCGTTCTAGCACTTCTGACAGGCTCGAGAGATTCCAGCAGTTCCTGCATCTTTCTCTTATCGTTCGGGACTCAGGTGAGCGGCGGGTGTAGATGCAAAGTACAAGTTTCCCTATTACCAATGACTCTAGCGACTCTAACGACTCCAGCGTGGGCGGGGACCCAACCGATACCCTGCAAATCTTACGGTAGCTACCCATACCAACGATTCTAGATTCAAACAGTAAACCCAATGACCATAGTGCCAGCCTACACAGTGATTCCAGAACCACTGAAACCGGCAGGCAAATTTGGTTGGGCGCACTCATGCAGTCCAGGGAACCAACTAAGTTCAAGAAAGCCATTGCATCCATTGAAACTGTAGGTAAGGGCCCCAACAACTCACTTACCCGTAACTCTACTGGTTCTCAGAATCTATAGTCTAATTGAGTTGACGAATCCATTGAATCTACAGGATATATGGAACCCATCGAAATTGGAAAGATACATAATTAGTTTATCTAGTATAGACAATGGGTCTACAAATTCAAGAAACCACCTACTTTGTGAATCCATTCTTTACAAATCTACTGGAGCCACTAAATCAAACGGGATCTACTAAACCGGCCGAACTCAAGCCACTTCAGCCCCGACTAGTATGGTACTATGATCCCAAAGTATTCTTGGAACTGCTTCAATCACAACTACAACTGAATTGCATATAAGGCTTCCTATACGAACCTTCTAAACTTCTGTTGCCATAATCTTTATCTACAGATTCACCCAGATCACCCTAAAATCAGTAGTTGAAATCAAGCACCAACTATAGTTAATTCACTAAATCCGCTAAAGCACTCGACCCAGTAAGCGCAGTACAGTCAATTCACTTCACTTCACTCAATTACCTTACAAAACCTTGAATGAACTACTAAAACTAACCCTATATCTACGCGCTCTGACGGGGTAACTATGTCCATGAATCGTCCTTCCTGCAAAGCAGTCAAATTAGAAAAACCGAACAGGATCAAAATATCCTCTAGATCTGAGTTCTGTTCATACTTTCAGGGCCCAAGTGTTTATGGTATTCACCATATCCACATACTCAGCTTCCCAATGTTATGCGACGGGCTTACCTCATGCTGAAGCATAGTGAATCCGCCGAACAAGGAGCCAAGTTGTATATTTAAGCAAAAGTGCTGTTTGCTCCGTTAGCATTATATCAGACTAGCTACTAGGATTTTAATAATTAAACTCACAATTAATTTTTCTATTTCGGTACTAGCACTGGTTCTCCATCGCTGTTTAAAGCTAAGATTGCGCCGTCCTATTCTCTTCTTTCCATCAATCTCACGGCATATGGGCATTCTAATAAATGTTCTGATTATATATATTCATTAGATTTTTCCGAGTCGGGGACATGCATACATGTGGGTACATGTACTTGTATATACAGTACATGTAGGTATACCTTTGCCTTAGCGTATTGTTGGCCTCCCTACGGGAAGAACAAGCTGTCCATCCTAGAGAACATATCTGGCCAGCTACCCCGCCTCCCTACCCCTCCTCTTACACTCTTATTCCATCACCTCCATCTTCATCTATCAACTGATGATCTCAATTGAATGGCTCATTCCATCAACTGGACTCTTAAAATGGGTCCGGATACATGAATGGTGTCTGATAAAACCACAAGATGAATTCTTGATTCTTGTCGCTCCTCTTTGGCTGTGGGAAACCGTTAAGCCATCGGTATATGGAGGTTTTCCATCGGCTGTTTCAAACAATGCTGATAGATATTTCATATTCAATTGGCTGTGCGAAATCACTGAGTCATTAGTTCAAGAATCTTTCTCATCGGTTGTGCATTGCATTATATCGATGATTGTTTTGATTGGCTGTGGATTTCCACTCTGTCAATTGATACGAAACCACTCATTGGCTGTGGATTTCCACTCTGTCAATGAACATGAAACCACTCATTGGCTGTGAGTGATCACAATGCTAGTGAACACTGGTGTATCATCTCGCATCTGTTTGGCTATGAGGTTCCACTCCACTGGCAATTGTGTGTAGATGCCTATGATTGGCTGGGGGAAACCTCTATATCAATCATTCAAGTGATTGTCTGTGGGAAACCACTAAGTCAATCGCTATTGGGATTTTATATGTTACAATCGATCAACTTGAGGGTATATCTTCTTTTCACTATACTTTGCTAACTATCAGAGGACTCGGACCTTTGTGCTTGTAGTGGGGATGGGGGAAAGGAAGTGCAGAATCTTCATGTACTTATATCCCACTACGCTTCATCTGACTTCCACTGACCGTTTAAAATTGATAGCTTAGCTTCAGATATCTTTAAGTTGGGATCAAGTAACGATGAAGAGGGATTTGGAGCCTTCAAGTATTTGCATCTCACTAAACTCTACTGCCACATTTACCTAAGGTCGACTTGGTTGATTGTTTAAAACGGGCAGCTCAACCTCCGGCAATACCGAGGGTATTTAATATGGAGCCAAAGGGTTCCCGTGGAAAAGGGGATTGTAGCCCTTAGGTATATCTCGCCATGCCATATCTAGGTTCTGCTAACCGATTCAAATTGATAGTTCAACTTCCAAAATCTATCAAATGGGACTAGATAGTGGGTGTGGACGAGAGGGGTTAGAGTCTTGAGGTATTTATCCTCGCTACACTATGCTACTACACTCTACCTAAGCTCCACTAACTGTTTGGAACCAATAGATCAGCTTCCGGTAGTGTCGAAAATCTTTCAGCTGAGATTGAATAGAGGGTATGGACAAGGGGGGTTCGAGATCATTAGGTATTTATCTCCGGCTATGCCTCAGCTGAGTTCCAATGACCTCCACTTACCTGCCTGTCCGCCACTGACTGATCACCTTCCAACAATGCCAAAGATATCTAAGATCGGATAGTACACTGTCAAAACCCCATCCCCTACTACGCCCCGCAATCATGTACCCCTCGCACCCCCACCATACAATATACTGAGGCCAGTTCGCATCACACACATACAAATTAGTGCTATGCTGGACGACTACGAGTCGCATACAAATTCAATGCACCCCCAGCACCTAAGGTCCAACCACACTCGCCCTCACTACCCCCTGGATTTGGAAGGCATGCCACATTGCTTCCTATCAGCGAAGGATGTACACAGTATATCCTTCACCGTTACATGTGGAGTTGTGATTCCCAAGCGGGTGATAATTTATAATTCTGCATCATATGTGTATTTTTTTGACTGCTTCACATCCACATGCATGCTCTACGATCACCTGCACATGGAAGCCACTAGGATACCACGCCCAAGTGGTTCTCTGTCTCTGCACTCGCTTCCATACCATTGGAGGCTACTATAGAGTCACACCCACTGGCTCCCTACCAGCGACGAGCGGGCAAAGCACCATGGCGCAATTATGGAGTGAGTGGTAGTGTCTGATCCTGCATTGAATGTTCCCTTTTTCGACTCCTTCACCTCCACATGCCTTTTGAACGGCTTCACCTGCATATGGGAACATACTTTGTTGGCACATGGAAGCCATTATAGAGCCACACCCATATTTGTTCCTATCTTTATACTCACTTTCACTCCATGGAAGCTATTATAGGGCCACAACCATATTGCTTCCTGTCTCCATAGTGACGTCTATAGAATGTTGTAAATGATGAGTTGTTTAGGTAGAATAGTGGCCAAGTTAGTCGCGCAGGCAAGGGCGGCTGAGGCGTACATATATGTGTATACATATATATTATTAGGCTATATAGAAATGAATAAAGACCCGCGAAAGATATTATCCGCCACATTAACTATCTAATACACTGTTGGCGTTGTTACGATGCAACAGGCAAATATAGGGAGCCATCTAGATGATATATGTGGTGGGAGCCGGTTCCGTAAGGATGAAGCGATCTCAGCAGGTCCTTAGAGTCACTTGGTACGGCCCATAGTATACCAAGGCTCTTCGGGTTTTGGTGTGTGCGATCTTTGAATCCCTCCCTAATTTTAGTGCGGAGCCTAAGTGGCATACATGATTACAGGAGCGTAGTGGGCGTGAGAGTTTAGACAGGAAGCTATGTATGTGTGGCTTTAAGCTGAGTTACATGGCATAGAGGCGAGTCCAGAGGCAGGAAGCCATATGTACGTGGCTTCATAACGGCGCCCAGCGCGTAAGAGCGAGTGCAGAGAGAAGCTATCTCAATGTGGCCCCATGGTGTGGTGGCAAGTGTACAGGCAGGGAGCCATATGTGTGTGGCTTCGACATGGCTTCCAGGGCGTGGAAGCGAGTATGGGCATCACGACAGGCATGTTAGAAGCATGCCCTATGCCTCCATAGTCAGCGAGCCCTGGGCATGAATTTGAGCGTATCCCAGCAATCCATAGTACGTGTTGACTTTATTGTGAGCAGGGGAAAATATATAATAATCATAGCAAGGCATAGACCACTCTTATATTATGTCATTACTATTGTTTGCCAAGGCTATTATTGTTATAAAAGGACTATTGAATTCCTTCCTGTATTACAAGAAGGTATGACAAGAATTATATTCGCTGTTAGAGTCAATATTTAGAACCGTACGCATGTCCTAAGCTTGGATTTGAGCATGTCCCAAGCGTCCATGTTGTGCGACTCCTGGAAATAGGTTGGAGTGTATTCTAAACATGAATCTATACGATTCCTCAGCGTGTCTCAAGCGATCTACTAGCGAGGTTTTGAGTATGAATGAAGATTCTATATAAAGCTAGCATTGGCGTTAGAAAATCGAAGTAGGGAGATACTTCAAATGGAGATGGAGGCGGGAATTGAGTTGGAGGCGGAGATGGAGATGGAGGTGGAGATGGAGATGGAGGCGGAGATGGAGGCGGGAATTGAGTTGGAGGCGGAGATGGAGATGGAGGTGGAGATGGAGATGGAGGCGGAGATGGAGGCGGAGATGAAGGTGGTGATGGAGATAGATATGAAGGTGGAGGTGGAAGATTACGGGGGACCGTTCAGCCCCAACTTCTTTTGACGTAATGCTGTCAGGATAGAGGATAACCCCTGAGTGAGCTAGACGGTGCCTGACTCTACACTCGCCCCAACTCCGCCCCCGTAGCCTGGAAATAAAATCGAAACCATCAGGTAAAGGGCTCCTTAGCCGAACGTTATATACTCCCAAGCTGTGACATAGTTGGCTGACTCCACTTTTTATGTGAAGCCAGGCTTTCAGGCCTCCTGCCTCTACACTCGCTTCCACACCCTGGGAGCCATTATGGAGCCAAACTTTGGCTTTCGCTGGGTGTGGGCAGGCGCACTGAATCATCGTTTGCGACCTTACATGTGCAAATATGTACCATGGCGTAATTGAATTTATGGTTCTGCATCAAATGTATGGTTATTCGGCTGCTTCGCCGACAACTGGAGTCGTGGTTTTTAGACTGCTAGGAATCATACACGTTGGCTTCTGCACCATGGAAGTCATTAGGAAGTGACAAGCACATGGCTTCCTCGCTTCCACACCATGGAACACACCACAAAGCCATTCTCAAATGGCCTTCGGCCTCTACACTTTCTTCCATGGCCTAAAAGCCATCTTGAAACCACACACATATGGCTCCCTGCTTCTCCACCCGCTTCCAGACTATGGAGGCAATTATGGAGCCCTATCCAAATGGCTCCCTGCCTCTACACTCGCTTCCGCACCCTGGAAGCTGTTGGGAGGCCATGCCAGGGTGGCTTCCGGCCAGCGGCGGGCGGGCAACTAAGGAGTCACGGTTCTGAGGCGAGTGATAACCAATGATTCTGAATTGTTTTTCGATCGCTTCGCATCCACATGAAAACCTATTTTTAACTGCCCCTTTGCAATAGGCTGCACGAATTGGTCCCACATCCTATCCACCAACTCCCGAATAAGAACATTTTTTTTAGAGCATGGGATCGTGGTTTTTGCACTGCTAGGAATCATTCTTTTTTGGCGCCTAGAAGCCATTATGAAGCCAACCCAAATTCCTACCCCTACACTCGTTTCCGCACCATGGAAGTCATTATGGAGCCACACTCATATGGCTTCCTGCTTCTGCGCCTGCTTCTACACCCAGGCAGCGATTATGGAGTCAGAACCATATGGGCTCCTGATAGTGATTGGCGCAGTGAAACCTTCTTCCCGATGGATATCGGCTTCTCTAATAGGAAGTAGGATCGTCAAAAGGAGTGAATTGATTCTATTCGATCTATGGGTAAAGCTCCTATTCTAATAGATAGATCAGATAAAGAAAATAATCATTAGATAATGAAATCAAAGAGATCATATCTCGAATAGGGAAGATGAATCCAAATAAGGAAACTATCTTCCCGATAAAGAAAGAATAAAGAAAGAAGCTAATTGGTTAGCTTCCTTTATCTAGAAAGCAATGTCCGGCAGTTCCCACTCTTTTGCATAGAGCCGCGATTCTGGATCGAGTGATTCTTCAAATAAATGATCCTAATACAGATATGCGGGCGGTAAAAGTATTCATTAGATTTTTTGGAGTCGGAGACATACATACAAAATGTGGGTACATGTACTTACATATACAGTACATGTAGGTATACCTCTGCCTTAGCCGTATTGTTGGCCTCCCTACGGGAAGAACAAGCTGTCCATCCTAGAGAACATATCTGGCCAGCTACCCCGCCTCCCTACCCTTCCTCTTACACACTTATTCCATCACTTCCATCTTCACCTATCAACTGGTGATCTCAATCGAATGGCTCATTTCATCAACTAGACTCTTAATATGGGTCCGGATACATGAATGGTGTCTGATAAAACCACAAGATGAATTTTTGATTCTTGTCGCTCCTCTTTGACTGTGGGAAACCATTAAGCCATCGGCATAGAGCTTTTCCATCGGCTGTTTCAAACAATGCTGATGGATATTTCATATTCAATTTGCTGTGCGAAATCACTGAGCCATTGGTTCAAGAATCCTCTCATCGGTTGGGTATTGCATTATATCGATGACTGTTTTGATTGGCTGTGGATTTCTACTCTGTCAATTGATACGAAACCACTCATTGGCTGTGGATTTCCACTCTGTCAATGAACATGAAACCACTCATTTGCTGTGAGCGATCACAATGCTAGTGAACACTGGTGTATCATCTCGCATCTGTTTGGCTGTGGGGTTCCACTCTGCCGGCAATTATGTGTAGATGCCTATGATTGGCTGGGGGAAACCTCTATACCAATCGTTCAAGTGATTGTCTGTGGGAAACTACTAAGTCAATCGCTATTGGAATTTTATATGTTACAATCAATCAACTTGAGGGTATACCTTCTTTTCACTATACTTTGCTAACTATCAGAGGACTCGAACCTTTGTGCTTGTGGTGGGGATGGGGGAAAGGAAGTGCAGAATCTTCATGTACTTATATCCTACTGCGCTTCATATGACTTCCACTGACCGTTTAAAATTGATAGCTCAGCTTCAGATATCTTTAAGTTGGGACCGAGTAACGATGAAGAGGGATTTGGAGCCTTCAAGTATTTAGATCTCATTAAACTCTACCGTCACATTTATCTAAGGTCCACTTGGTTGATCGTTTAAAACGGGCAGCTCAATCTTCGGCAATACCGAGGGTATTTAATATGGAGCCAAAGGGTGCCGGTGGAAAAGGGGGTTGTAACCCTTAGGTATATCTCGCCATGCCCTATCTAGGTTCTGCTGACCGATTCAAATTGATAGTTCAACTTCCAAAATCTATCAAATGGGATTGGATAGTGGATGTGGACGAGGGGGTTGGAGTCTCGAGGTATTTATCCTCGCTACACTATGCTACTACACTCTACCTAAGCTCCACTAACTGTTTGGAACCGATAGATCAGCTTCCGGTAGTGTCGAAAATCTTTCAGCTGAGATTGAATAGAGGGTATGGACAAGGGGGGTTCGAGATCATTAGGTATTTATCTCCGGCTATGCCTCAGCTGAGCTCCAATGACCTCCGCTTACCTGCCTGTCCGAAACTGACTGATCACCTTCCAACAATACCAAAGATATCTAAGATCGGATAGTACACTGGTTGTGGAGAAGGTTGTTTGAAGTCTTTAGGTATCTATATTTTGCTACCCCCCACCTGAACCCCACTGAGCTGACCTTGTGAAATTGCTAGCTCAACTCCTAACTGTTTCGAAGCTATCTAAGACGGGGCTATGTAATTGGTGTTGAGAAGGGGGGTTCAGGGCCTCCGGAAATTATACAATATATCAAGGACTGGACCGAGCAGTAGTTGTGAGGAAAAGGAAAGTTTGCAGTATTCCTATATATATAAGCCCCGTTGACCACCAGAAACCGATAGTTCTACATAGTTGAACTATAGGATGGGAATAACTCGGAGGAGTAGGGGAAAGAAAAGTTCGGAACGATCAGGTACTTATATCTTTCTTCGCTTTCTTCGCTTTGCTGACACTTCGAAGGTGATATTTAGCTAATTCGTGAATTAAACCTGTGGGCGTGTCTGGGAATTATTTACTTCACTGGATGTTTTATCTCTATTGTGTCACGCATCAAGAAAATCTTAAAACGGCGCTGGTTGTTGAATGTAATAGGTCGATTCTAGTTATACTTTGTAACAATAAAAACTTTAAAGAGCCGCTTGCCTATATTTCAATTTGTGGGGCTGCTTTTTTCTCTATCCCGCTTGCGTGCTCATGAGTACATCCGTGACGGGTACAGCTGGTCCACCCCCACCAACATAATGGCTCTTCTCACTTCCCGCCTTTGGCAGATACGGTGTCTCTCATACTAATCATGACGGCGATCCATTGCATTCACTCTCACATCCCCCACTAGTCTCACCCATCAGCTGTCATCCCATCCAATCCTTCATCCCCAGCTTTATTAAATTCCATACCGGTCCCTTGCAAGGCATCGTCTACAATCTTATGGCATCCTCTATTAAGCCATACAAAGCACCCAATCCGCCTTCTAGGTCCCAGCTTAAAAAGCAGCTGTATCTCGAGCGCCGCGCAGCAAAGATACAGAAGGACAAAGAGGTGCGAGCAGCTGGGTAATTTGATCCCCCTCTCTTTAAAGCGGAATAGTACCATATCTGATAAATCAATAGGAGTAAAAGTTGTCGATGGGAGCCTTATGGCTGCAGAGAGCTCATCTCTATCCCCCAGAAAGGCCAACATAACCACAATAACTGCCCCTTTAAATGCGTCGAGGAGGTTCATGAACTTTGGAAGCTACTCCGGAATTACCAAGAGCGTTATCCAGATTTTAAACCTGACTTGTGGGGCGTTTTCGCTCCAAAAGCCTACATGTATAGGCCCATTCAGTACTACGATAAGCTAACAACTATATCCAACAAGGCCCAGCCGTTCCTCTTCGATATTAAGGATATATGGCAGAAAACAGTTCCGACAGATGGGACTGTATATCTCGCATGCATGAAAGCGGTCCCTTCTCAGCGTTATGACCCCTTGACAATTTTCAATCAGATCCACTACCCGAGGGATCACCGACCTGCTGACGTCCAATTTATCCTCGATGTCAAGCCCAAAAGCTTAGAGCAGTATCCTCTTTCAGTACCGGTATGTCTCGAGACATTACATCGGGTTGGATATGTAGGATATAACATGACCCCTATTCATTCTTTTGTCGATCTACATGTCGGTAAGCTTCAGACCCTTCAATGTGTTTCTCAGGATCCCTCCTTGAACTCAGGCCTTTCAATTATGCTGATTCATACAATAGACAGAGGACAGGATACCGTATGTACAATGGTCGGCAAAACAGAGAAGCTCTGGATCATGTGGCCTCCAACAAAGCAAAACGAGGAGGCTTATTATCGGCATGCATTTCCAGCAGAAGTTGAAATGAGGCCTCTCCTGGCCGCATCCACGGGAAGGCAAGCCAACATCGGAAGACAACTCAACACCGCACACAAGGTTATTACAATTGCACAAAATCTTACTGAAGGGCGTATTGTCAAGACAACCAAGCATAATGCAATATATATCCCTGCAGGGTGGATTCATATGGTCCTCACACTTACCGGTGGTATCTTGGTAGGTTATACTTGGTCAGCACCGGAGAGAATAGATATCCTCTTAGGTTGTCTAGAAAAAGAAATCACCTCAGGTAATACTGTTGAGGATTTGGCTCAGACAGTCAAACTAGCGGCAGAAGTACTTGAATTTGGCCTCCTCAAAGGAGACAGACAGATGATAACCTCCGCTCTCAAGCACTGGATCAACTTTATCCGAATTCTGGAAATAAACGTAGGAAAATGGAGCAGAGAGACCTTGGAGAGAGTTAAACAGACCATGAAAAATCTTTCAAAGCGGCAGAACCTACCTGTAGAATGTCCTTGCATCACTCTCACCACGACACACCAAGAAAAAAGGCCTAGATACGATATGGGAACTCATGTTTTAAGACACGTGGTGTCGAGCGAGAGACCCGGGATTTCCACAGGGTATAGGGAACTTGAACCAGTTATCCCTACTGCCACAGAAGGCGATTCCTCTGACATCGAGCAATCGACTAGTCCTTTACTTCCCCCAGAACCTCCGCTCAAAAGGCCCACAGTCACTAGAGTATATGCTTCCAAGGCTAAGACTCTCGCTTTGAAGAGCGCCGCCACCACCGCTGCTAAAGCCGCTACCAAGACTGCTGCTAAGACGGCAGTTAAGACTGCCACAGCCAAGTCCAACAATAAGGCTACCAATAAGGTTAGAGGCGCCGGAGGTACCAGGCCGGTTACTAGGGCAGCTACCAGGCCGGCTACCAGGGCCACTACCAGGGCCGCTACCAGGGCTTACCCAAACAAGAGGAATTCTAGAGGCGTTCGGTCCTCATCAGTTCTTTATGACTCTCAGAGTGATGATGGGGAGGAAGGGGAGGAGGAGGAGGAGGAGGAGGAGGACGAGGAGGACGAAGAATATATATAATTAGCTTTTCCTTAGGCGCTTATATAGCTAATGTGGTGCTAATCTCTGCGACCGGCGCTCATATGTGATATAAGGAACGGCGTAGTGATACACACAACCTTAACGAGAAGTAGTATACACCATCACTCTTCTGTACAATTTTGCGTGACAAATCCATCTCTCTTGCACCGCCGACAGCCGTTCTTAATTATCTAGACTCCCATTTTTGTATGGGGAGCCATAGATTGCCACAGGTCTTGAATACAGACGAAGACATAACAATTCAACTATAGCATACATGCCACGACCGCTACAATCCCGTGACCGCTAACCTGAAAAAAAGTACATCTTTATGGGAACGCAATTTCGCCCTACACCACAACCATCAGAAAAATAATCCGAATGAACGGCGGGTCACACAAGACGTTGAAATTTCCATATTTGGCTGTTTTTCTTGAATAATACGCCCCTTTAATCTCCCTTGAAACCTTGGAAAGGCAACTTCAACGTCTTGTGTGACAGCCCGTTCATTTGAATTAATACGGTAAGTCAAGGGAATTCAATTCTATGATACTCTATAGTTATATGGTCTAGGCCTTTGGTATATTTACAAAATCTAATTGTAGGCCATTTACGAGGCTGGTTCCCGGTTATTTGTGACACCCCATAATATTTCTTGGTTGGGGCCGAAGTTTTGTTTTTGTTTTTGCGAGCACACAGATAGTTTATGTCCTGGGCATGTGAGACATTTGCGAAATCTCTCATGCATGAAAGTTATGTGATCTTCAACCTTTGCTGTGGAGTGTGTCCGGTAAGCTTTTTGCTGCATTATCAGTCTTGAAATTACCCAGCGACTTCGCTTTATTCTAGTCAATCACTTCCTACATAAGCAATGCTAATGCATGAAAGAGATTTCGCAAATGTCTCACGCGATATACAAGCAAATTTATATATTTTCTACGCGAATAAGCTACAAACATGAGAAACTAAATTTCCTAAAGCTCGATTGCGACTTCAAGGACCCTTATAAGATTAGTCGCCTTCTGACCATGGATCCAAGTCAGTTTGCCGATCCAATCCCTGTATTCATCAACATTCAAGGAATCCACCCCCATAAACTTTTTGATCTTGCTCCTCAACCGCTTAACGAACTGAGCCAAATAAACCACGAGCATAATAGTATGCGGCCCATATTTGCAGGTCGATTTATCACCCTTCTTCTTCTTACCAATCCTGCAAAGATGTTGTGGTAGGAGACATCTGAAACAGCATGAATAGTCATCACATCTCACAATATTCCTCCAATCCCGGTAGGACTGATAGTCACTACTTATACCCCCGTAGCTCAACGTGCTATAAACTCCAGAACATCCCTTGCTCAAGTGATCAAGCTGGGATCCCACCCTAGAACCCATCCAACAATAGCCACAAGCCCCCGAAAGCATTGGGAGAACTTCTCCTATCTTTGCCCAGTAAGTAGTAGCCAGTGTTGTTCTCTCTAATCGCATCTCCTGTATCAGGCTCGCTGTTTTACTCTGGGTAGCCGTTGATAGATCTGTGCCTTCCGATCGGAGTTTTTTCGCTGAATGCTCCCCCACCTTGAATGAATCGGCATGTATCATAGGCCTTTTTCCGTTGACATTTCTTCCTGTAGGTAGGTCTTCCTCATCTTCACTTTCACTAGAGCTCCCGTTGTCTGACCCTTCATCAGTAGTAATCAAATCCATGATTATTCTATTGGCTTGTCTTGGTGGTGGAGGAGACTTTCTCGGAACTTTCTCCACATGATTATTATTAACGGAGGGCTCCACAATTGGGTTCACTATTGGCGCAGCTCTCTTGTGTTGGAGCGGGGCTGTCGCTGGTTTCGCCCTATCACTCCCCGATTTACCTCTCCATGGTTGTGCTCGGCTAGAATACTTTCTCTCCTTGAGGAAGGGGCTTGGCGGAGACTCATCGGCCCCCGAGCTGTGTAAATCCTCCTCATTATCGATCCTGACCACACAATTATCGCAGAGCTCATCCGAACCCAACACACATCGGAGACCGGCACCATCAAAATATTCACCTAATTGTACTCTGCGGCAGCCCTGTGTTTTGCAGTAAGCCGCCATAGAATCCCTGTCACTTTGCATGCCATCATTCTTCTTGCTGTCAATCTGTTCTGGAACGACAATAATGATTGACCGAGCTGGTTTCCCATCTCTTCCGGCACGACCACTACCTTGTGAAAACTCAACGAACCCATGTGGAACTTTGAAGTGTACTACCAATCTGATATTAGGTATGTCAATACCTGTTCCAAGTGCAGTCGTGGCCACCAGTATTTTGCTTTTTCCACCTGTGAAATCAGCGAGGGCAGTATCATTCCCTACCATCTTCGCATGATATACTGCACATCTAAACCTTTCGGCAATTCGCTCACCTTCCTGGCAGGTCCTAGTATAAATCAAGGCTTGGTCGTTTTCCGAGTCTCTAGAGAACGCGTTTATTGTCTCCTCGAGCTGCTGCTCCATAAAGCCCTTCCTTGTTTTGATGACGGTGTAGGCTATATTTGGCCTCAGAACTCTAGCCCGAATAATGGTGCTGTTCTGCACAAAGGCAGCTTTCAGCAGCTCGGGCTCCATCCAGCCGGGAAGTGTAGCAGTCAAGAACGCACACTGCACCCCGACAGCCGAGAACCAGTCGAGCTTTGCAAAGGCCTCCCGGAAACCGGCTATCGTGACGAGCATGTGTGCTTCGTCTACGACCACCCTATCTAAGCGGCCAACTTCCTTAATCCTCTTAATATACTGCTTGAACTTGGGCGATACTGCAGTCTCTACAGTAACGACGAGTAGAGGACTATCTTGAGTCAAGTCCTTACTAGGTGTCCACAACTGGCAATCTATTTTCATATCACGGGCTCTTCTTACCAAGTCTTGAGAAAGAGCAATAAATGGTGATATTACCACAGTAACACCTGCATCAGGCTCGAGCGACGGCCCCTGGAAAAGAAGACTCTTACCGCCACCTGTCGGGAGCACGACTATAAGAGGTGTAACCAGTTCCAGGATTCCAGAGAGAGCTTTCCTCTGCTCTACCGACTTGAAGGTTGCACCTTTTCCATACAATTCCGCCAGTATCCTGTTACATCGGACTTTAGTCTCCGCCGGATTAAATAACTCGCGTGGATGGCACTGATCTCCATTGTTGGAGGGTGCTGGAGAGACCACTGTCTGTATGTTTGGTATAGGTATAACCTTCTGCTCCTTTGGATAAACTAGTTTATGCCAATCTTTGCTAATTAAACCAAAGATGTTCATCGAGCTCTCTGTAAGCTCATTGAGGCTGGCGGAATTAACAGCATAAACCCTATTTGCGACTGCAGTAGTATGGCCTGCTTGCAAGTCAATCCCTTCATCTTCGGTATCAGTATCATCCTCATGAAATGTCTTTTTAAGGAATCTTCTGCTCATGGAAATTGCTAGGTGGCGATACGAATCAACTCCGAACTGATCATCGACACCAAAGGCAGCACAAGTAGCCTTCTTTAAAACCTCTGTCAGTCTACCACTCTCCCATGGTTCTTGGCCGTCATTGGAGAACAGAAAGTTTCTCGCTGAGTATGATTCTTCCACTTCGCCACTCTTTAAAGTGTCTACTTTCTTCAAGTATTCCATTAGAGGCTTTACCCTTTCTATATACAGGATATATATCGCTGCTATATCAGAAGGTAAGAATCGTGGGATGAATTTTGAATGACCAGACTTAGTGAGACCCTTGTGCCAACTGGTCACCCACATGAGCATGCCGTCAACAACAAAGACGTTCCTATTGCCAAGGACACTGTTCCGGAACCTAGCCTTAATTATTTCTGAAGCTCTTGCAGGCTGCCCTCCTACGAGGTGGAAGAGCAACAGGAGTGTTTCTAGTAGGGCCTCCTCGTCGTGGATAAATTGCTGGATACCGTTTTCCATGTAGATGAGTTCACCATTGACGGAGTGCATGAGTTTGTTTCTCAAGGTATCATTATTGAATACCGAATCCAGGCACACTCCATTTCTTGTAGGGGAAAACATCTTTCTGTTTCGTCTATCGCCTAAAAAGCAGTACTCTCGGTTGAGACAGGAGATATCATCACGGACTCCTGAGACCCACGCCTCTAGGTCTCCCTCAGGCTTGGCTACCCCGAACGCCATATCAAGTAACATCCATGCATATTTAACGTGATCTTTAATCATTTGCCTGAATTTACTCATGCTGAGGTCTGATCCTTTGAAGCAGACAGTGTCCGATTCCAGGCCTTCTTTCAAGCTCCAAAACAGATCGGGTTGACTATATTCTAGCTTGCCAACCTGTAGCGCCCAGGCAAGGAGGTTACTCACTTCTGGAATTGCAGTCAAGCCAGTTGGCGTGAGATATTTATGGTGGAGCTTTATGAACCCTGGGAGTATCTCGTCGTCGACTCCTTTTGCCATTTCCCAAGCCCTTCGGAGAAATAATATTCTTCCATCATACTGGAGCCCTGCGAGATCTGTGGAAATGTGCTTTGCGGTTCTAAATATGTTCTCGACAGGATCGATACCCAATACACTAATCCCATGCATGAATGGTGCTTTCATTAGGGCAGTTTCGGTAAAGGTCTGTGTCAGGAGGCTTATGCTAAACCCAAATACCAGTTTCTCTAGCCCCTCATGATCGATATGGAACTCAACCTCATCATCGCTTGCATCACCTGCGCTCGGTTGTTCTATCTCTCTCTCGATCTTGAAGAGCCATTCCTTTTGCTCGTTGGTGAATGTTATGAGCTTATCGTATGGAGATTTGCGAATGTAATCTCCCAACCAGAGGTGTACCAGATAAAGAACAACCTTCTTGAAAGCATCCGTATATGTCTTTTCGGTGTTCCCAAACCTTCTATCCCATGGCTTGACTGCGTACTCGGCCGTACTAAAACTAGACATCCAGCGCCTAGTAGGTACCCCTGCCTTCCAGTCATAAATGTTCCTGCAGATTATGAACATATCGTTGAGAGCACAGGATACGGCAGAGAGTCCCTGATAGAGAGCCCCTCTCGGTACTTCCATTAGCTTGCGAACGACGCTGATGTCGCAATCTCTAAAATGAACGAGCCATCCAGTCCTAGAAAGCCAGGGGGATACCTGATCCCTAGGCACCTCTCCGACCAGACCACCTTTGGACCTCATGCAGAACTCGAGAAACCTTTTCTTTTCTTTTCTTCTCATCTCCTCGGTGATTGACTCCCTGTCAATTCTCATAGTACTATCGGGAACCACACTAAACCACCTTCTCCCAAGTTCCAGAAAGAAGGACTGTACGTGGGCAGGAGAGTATCCCCCGGGCGTATGCCTAGGTGAACCCTGCAAATCGCCTTCCCTATCCCTTATATGGCGCTGCATAACCTCTTTATTCCTCGATGCATATGGGCAAGCAAGGCATTTATAACCCTCATGTATTGCTAACGACTCAAAGGGGGCCCTGTCAGGAGCCTGCAAACTCACCTCATGTACTGGAAGGGGGTGTAGGTTGGCAAGGAATCGATGCACATCTACCCGATTTTTATTGTACTTGTGGTGCGTAATTAAATGTGACAAAATATGTCTCGGATCGAGCCCAGTCTTGCATTGGAAACATATCACCACTTTGTACTCTTGATTGTACTCGAGCCCCAGCTTGGCTCCCAGTCTCCGACCCTCAAGTTCACTCAGAGGTTCATCATCTTTTCCCATTGGCGGCATCGTCGACTCTTGACTGTCCTTGTCTGGGCCCAAAACAGCCTTCAGTTTCCAGCTCGTTGAAGCATATAGTCTAGCCTCTTCAAAGGCCAAATCCACATCCATGCCTGTGAGAAACTCTCTTTCACTTCTCACACTTTCTTGCCGCGCCATGACCACCCCTGAGTCATGAGGGAAAACATCATCCTCCTCGATGACAGCTGGGTTGATATGTTCGATCTCGGTGCGTGCGGCCTCTGCTATGAAAGCATTAGATAGGTTCAACTACAAAGTATCAGGGCCTTACGATCAAAATAATGCCTAACATCACTCTGCATACACAAATTGTCTAAATCGACATCTGTAATATGCTCCCCGAGTAGATCACTCATACTCTCCCTTGGCTCCATGTTAATATCGGCAACACTAGAAGCCAACTGTGGCTGTGTACTAGTACCCCCAGCTATATCCCCACTGCTACTTGGACGGGCGGCAGCCATTGGAGACACAAGAAATGGTACTTCACTGTTTTGGGGGGCTGTTCCGGGGATCTGATTCTCACTACCTATTGCAAGCTGCGGATCAACCGGAACCATAGGTCCTGTGGGCTCAATGATATTTGACTCGGTATCGAGGTCACTTCCGTCACCAGTAATCTGTTCCACAGTCTTAGGTTCTACCCTTACCCCCTCTGTTCTTGGTCTTCTCTTCTTCGCATTAGTTACATGGTTCTCCCCAGAATGGAGAGTTGGCTGAGGCCCCACGTCCACCAACAGAGGATTTTTTGAGCCTCGTGCATGTGCTGGGGTTGTATCATCATGGTTTGTTTCTCTCTGAGCAACATGTCTACGCATATACTCCGGCTTGGCACTGGAATAGCCACACTGGCATCGGAATAATCCAGTTACCGCATCCCGGATAAAATTTACTAAATCACCATCCCAACTACGAGCCTCTACACTTCCTTGATGTATCTCCTAAACAACGGATTAGACCCATTTCTGTAAGCTACTGTTTAAACCAACATACCCTCTTGTGGCTCAAGAGCTTTGAACTATTGTCAAACCTTAGTTGGCATTGGCCACATTCATGATAAGCTGGCATTTTCTGTATCCATATCGTCAATTTTCTGTGCATCCTGTTCTCTATGTTTATTAGTTGGACTCACGTCTCTTGATAACCCTCGTGTTCTTTTCCCTGTTTTCGAATCCAGCCTTGCTGGGATATGGCTGTATGTTGAGGGTTCGTTTATGTTGGTGAATCGTGCCACAGAATCACCGGTTACATCTACCGTGGCCACATATCCCGCAACCAAATGACAACATACTCATCAGACTATTGACAACATATCAAACTGGCTCTGGCAACCAACTTCTCTACCCGCGAAATGATACTTCCCAAAAGCACAGGTTTCCTGATTGAAAGAACTTGCCAACTTCAGATTTAGGATGAATTGTTGTGTAATACTCGAGAATCAGGTTATTTAGAAAACACCACATCACAATATGCTGATCCACCAAGCCTATAAATTCTTGTAAGAAATCCACAATCGCTCTCAATCCCAGATTAATCAAAGATTACAGCCACAAAAAATAGGCAAACACCCGATATGCGCAAGACTGCCCACACCCGTGATAGGGACCAGACAGCTATCTCCGATTATCTCACTAAAACTATCACCGAGGGAGTTAGCCATTCGCAGTTGGTGGGCCTCGAGTCACTCTTGTACCTCCAATGACTAGCAGCCATGCCAAACAACTTGCAAAGGAAAAGTATAAGAACATACCTTTCCGAGGCACAACTCCGAGCCAACCAATAGGCAGAAGAGACTTTGCGCAAGCTGCGCAAGAATTTAGAAAAGAGTATAGTTAAGCAGAGCGATAACAAGGCCGTTTGAAGATTCAACTCAAAGAGAAAGCAAAATCAAATCGTGAACTGAAAGGAAAGCAATCCGAAGGGCGCGCTTCACTCGCCAAGTTTGTTTTTAGGCCCAGCTCTTCTACAGCACCCGATAAAAATGGTTGTGGAGCGCCGACACTTGGATGGGTGTCACAAAAAATACACCCGATGATTTAGTTAGCTTAATAAGTTACCTTGCTGCTTTTTGAATAGTTCAACGCTGGAAGACTTACTTTGCCCCACACGCTTGGTCACTTGTCTGATCGTAGCATCCTGTGGCTCATAATTCTTGCAGAATTAGTAATTTATTGCTATAGTAAGACTTGGCCACTCAATACCTTGACCTTCCTCATGGACGCGGACTCCGTGACTCTCCAGGAACAGAGATTGGTACCAGTCCCTATCGATTAAAGCCATCCGGAAATCCTCAGACATAGTAGCGAGCTCTGTTTTCATCAAGGTATTATCTTTCCGGAGTTGCATCATATCTTTAATCTGCTCTTGCATATCTCTTAAATCGGCCTGCAGACGTTTGATCTCCTCTTTTTGTAATCTCCTAATAAGCTCGGAATCATGAAGCTTCCTGCGTAGCTTGCCAAATCTTTTCTTTAATATGTCTTTCATATATGTAGCGTCAGGTGCAGGCGTGGTTCAAGTTTAAAGCGAGTTGGATAGTTTTGACAAGTGTGAGGTCGGTGGTGGGGGTGTGGGGTGGGGTACAGGGTCTCGCGGAGTCCACTTGTAACAAAAGCCACGTATGTTCCTGAGTTTCAGAACTTTCACTGACAAATTTCTTGGCAGAGGCGTAATCGATAAGGACGAATCCATCATGAGTAGATTTTAGCATAGCTGAAGGGACTTGTGCCTAGGCGCATTCTTCAAAGCAGCCCAATGGTTCGCCCTTCCCTTATTTCTTCTTCTTTTTCCACCCCCATCTCGCTTCCACCCATCATGTTATCCTAACTGTGATTTGAATTAAATCATAGGGCATTAAAAAATTACCTATATGATATAGGGATAAAGCCTATTCGCTATAACCTATGGCGTTCTAGTGCCCCTGCAGTCCCGTATCAAGTGGGACCTGCGAGGCTTTCTCTGATTCTATAATGAAGTGTAATAAATACTCTATGTTTTAACTATGCTCACGAGAGGTATAATGTATTATATTTTATATACTGTTATCCCATCGCTCGACCAAAGACTAACATTGCCTAGTGGGATTTTTTTTTGTAAGTACCTTAATAATAATTCTATACCTATCTCGTACTTGGGGCTCCTGCTAAATCCCTCAAAAACATGATAGCTAAGTTTTCTATAATCATGTGCTATCACTCGCCTCTGCTTGCATCGCTCAGGCCTTTTTTTTTCTTTTTTCTTTCTTTTTTACTCTCCTTAATGGTTCGTGGGATTTGAGGGCTCTTATATGTTACAATTTTCCCTCATGTTATTCACGACGGAGTAACTTTGTTTTCGTATTCTGATCACAAATCATCACTCGGTCCAATATTCACACTTGCCCAAGACATATTATCACTTTTGATGCCTAGCTCTAATATGTTCAGTTAGTTCCTCTTTGAACCGTTATATTGTCCAGGACATAGTTTCTTTTAATTTCTTGAACTATCAATGAATCCCTTTATTCGTAAACATCATATATCACTCGACTTGCTTTGGCCGAACCAATATTATCATTTCGGTGCGTTATCTTAAGCGGGAGTATCCGGAATGCGCTGGAGTTCTCTTTCTATACTTACCATATGTGATTAAATATTGTATCCGGTTTAGAGCTGAATCAGTACTAAGACCAAACTGTACATTAGTTATGCAACAGAGAGCAGTCTTGCCCGATCAATACCAGGGGAAATCATGCTCGACTAACTTCATTACTCGCACGCTACTGGTGTCTTTATATATACTATCAGGAATTGCAGCCTATCTATACTCCCGAGCTATTACTGGGACTTGATAAAGTATCAATTGAGAGGTATCCCCAAGAAAAGCCCCAGACTCCCCAAATAAACAGTCTGAGATAAATACCGTATCTGTACTGTGTTTCGACTCATCATCTGTGCTAAAAATTCCATTCTCTTATAAACGCCGCTATTCTGCCCGAAACAGTCGAGAGCTTGAGTTCTTTCCCCAAGGTATCGGACATGATACATCGGTCCACCATACAGGGTCGAGGGCGCACCACACACTGGTGTAGGACACATGGGCACCGCTGCTAGTCACTTTACTGGACCCTTGCACTGAGAAACACAAACCCCATCCACCTCATTCTGAAAAATCAAGGTCCACAGCCATTCGGTGTGAGATTCTTTGAGATTTCCACAGCGGGTCTCGGTGTAACCACGCAGTTCTCTGCCTCTTATTCATGGGAACTGGACTTTTTATTCGAAATAATCATTTATCACTCGACCTTCTTGAAAAATTCCCCTGTTCCTAGTTTGTGATGGGTCTACCGAACAGTCTCTAATACATAATATCTATCCACTATGATCCATCCCGCCCTTTAGCTTTAGATAGGTGTCTTCTTACCCCCGATCCGTGCCGGCAACCTCACAAGCTGTTTCGCGGCGGGGCCTTTGCTCCTCCAACACCTGAGCTATGACAACTTGCCATAATGCTCCGATCTACTCTGATTTCTGTTATGTTTTTCCAGTTACCTCAGTCACGAGCTATCACTCGGCTCTGATTAAACTCCCCTTATGGATATCTCTTTGAGGGTTTACTTTAACTAGGTCCTTTATATCATTATGAACTGAAGGCGATATATTCCCCTAGCGGCACGACGTTCGACTTGATTCCTTTACTTATTTTTCTAATCACGAGCTATCACTCGGCTAGGCTGGAGCATTCCCGATTACTCCACAAGCTTGAGACCCAAGAGTTGGGGGCTCTATACTAGTTCGGGCTTTGATTGTTGTAGGCTCTTGTCGCACTGTCTGAAACGTTGAGTTTTAGTTTTTAATCATGCGCCATCACTCGGCTCGAACCATATCTTCTTAGAAGCATTATCTCAACCCGTTGAGTTGAGAGGAGTTTAAAATGTGCTCCCTGGTTCACTTGTAGACCTATTGAGACGCATTTACCCATCGATCCTTCTTGCCGTGAATCGTTTTGATTCTCGGTCACGAGTCATCACTCGGCATCTGTATTTGAGTAAAAGAGATTCATCTTAGTATTCGGGGATATATCAGCTTTACCTCTACCTAGATTATAATCTGTTTATGTCTGTCATCAAATTCAAAGAAAATCATAGGAGGCCGACTTATAATAGTAGATGTATCAATTGTCGCGAAATGACTCTGTCAGTTCAAACTGCCTAAGATTCCAACTATTCCGTCTTAAGGTCTGTCACCATTCCCTTAGCAGTCGGGTGGAGAGCTCAGTATTTGTTCGTCACCCCTGTATAAGGGCCCATGGTGAAGATCAACATACTGAAGTAGTATATCTACTTAGAGCTTTTACATCGTTGGTAGTGTGAAATGTATTATTTAGTCGCAGAGATGCTGTATGTGATGGGCGGGATATCTATTGTTATTCTAGCGGAGAGTTCCAAGATATCAATTCTCTATATTCCTTGCGCCCTCCCCTGCTCTGCCACATTGTGGGGTCTAGCACTCGTATAATCTCGTGGTAGGTTTATCTATTGTCATGTGGGAACCCTTAGATTTAAAACAAATGTGTACCCTCCGCCCTTGGAGGTTGGAGCAAGACCCTGTCAAAACCGTAATCTCGATCTTTGAGAACATATGATAGATATCCGGGAAGGGAAAAGTCTGAACTCTTCGTACATTATGAATGTATAATATTGTAAGTATCCACATAGATATTTGTCTGACACGTTAGGACGAGATAATGTGTTGATCTGCTTAAATTTAACCTCAGCCCAGCTCAACCCAATTATAGATGAGCTCAACCCAATTATAGATGCGCTCATCTCACCTAAAGCCAGCCAGGCCACAGTGCTGTTGTTATTCGCTGGCCAGGCTGCACTCTCAAGGCAACTTTGGTTATCCGAGTGCTCCTCGAACGGGCGCAATAACCCACGAATCCAGAGTAAATTTTTCGAGGCGCTCAGTGTAAGATATTTTGGAGGATAAAGCCTACAGCGGAATACAAATAGTCTAGTCAATTAGCCCCAGATCATAATGCCGGGGTTCGGTGGCCAGGTCAGGTGGGCATTAGGCAGGTTATCTGGAGAGTTTGTCTCGAGAATCATGAAAAAAAAAAAAAAACGAGACAAGACAAGACTGGTCAAAAAGGTCTCGAGACTTGTCTCGGAAATGATTTGATATTTCAAACTTGTATGAAGTATAAATAAATAAATAGATATTTTAAACTCTAAACCAGATTATTGTTTTGTAACAGACCCTCCACTCTGGCGTCAAAGTTACAGTATCATGAAGTCTCGAGACTTTGTCGAGACCGGGGCCTTGTGTTCAGGCTTTCAGGGCAAGGATAGGGGATGCAGGGCGGGGCGGTGCCGGCCCAAGTCTTGTCGCGTATTGTCTCGTGCCAATCAATAGTCAGCTCCCATGCAAGATTACCCTCACTCACTATGAATGTCCGGTCTCCCATTGCCCAATCCATTATGCCCGCCACATAGAATTCTGACAACCTGGTGACAATAATTCAGTACCCTATGGGAGACTCAGATATTACAAACCGTCAATTCCAGGAGGTTTTGATATTTTACTCGCCTCAAGGCGTCTCATCCGTTGTCTGTCCCTTTGAAGGATAAATCTTATCAAATTCGCGAGTTCCCTCCTTCGGTGATCACGAATCTGGTGTGGTAATTTGAAATTTTGGAATGGCTCTGTCACCATATACCGTAACAAGCAATATAATTCCTTTACTGAGTGGTGGTGCACGGTATAGCTGGTAGTTGGTAGAGTCGTAGGGAGCTGTCCCCGGGTGCGGGTGAAGGTATTCTTATAGCCTGAGTGTTAGTATCATTAAGATTTAGGGATACTCTCCCGAAAAGAAAAACTCAGTTGGTGGTTTGGGTAGCAACCGCACTAAAAATATCAATAGGCTTTAACTTTTGGCGAGTAGTAGAGTATATTTTCTCCCCCCGCAAGCTTATGTATGGAATATGTCTCGATGAACACACGATATGTGACCTAGAAAGAAAGTAGCGAATAAAAGCATTGTCACTAGGCTCGGGTTTTGGAGAGTCGCTGGGTGCTATGAGGCACAAAGTAAGCTTCCCTCTCTCCTATTTTATTTCGCCAGGGATACACCCGCTTACTCATGTGCAAGTACATGTACTTACTACACTCACCACGGAAAAAAAATTATCTTGAAGGATTTCGTAACACATTGTGTCATGTCGCAAACATTTCGTCGCAAGAATGTGCTTCATCCTCGATCCAAAGACATACATTGCGCAATGTCCCTTTTTTCCCGTGGTCCAACAGCACCTTGTAATCTCAGAGTGGTTTCGGCTTTTATCCGCTGAAACTTTAAATATAATTAGTGCTGGCTATAACCCTCAAACTCCTGACGGATCAGAGTCTTGATAAATACCTATTCATTTTCCAACCCAATATAAAGTGGGTCGTGGTTTATGACCCCGTAGTGACCTTTCATTACAGGACCGAATATCACCAATATGAGCTCTGAAATTTCAACTTGGGGGTACAGCAATGCTCCCGATAATCTCCTGAGTCCATCAAAATCTAGTCGGACAATACGATCGCCCTGAAATCCTTCCGCCCCCCGGAGTTTCGATTCCGGCTAGGAAGAGGTGTGTATCTGAGCGATCCGGTGAAGTTTGACTCGCAGAATTCGCCTTGGCCCGGACTTGCCATATGCCGGAATGGTGGATTATTTGAGAATCAATGGTAGGTCTATAGATATGATGTTTGGGCGTACCTAGGATACAACATGGTTGGTTTGGTAACAGCTGCGTTAATTAGCGCAACACATTGGAACATGTATGTAGGCGAACCGTAATCAGCTCGGGGAGGTGGCAAAGTCGTCCCACAACTGCTGCAGATGGTGGCATTGATATTATGACATCAGAGTTGTAAATCTGGTTGCTCTGTAGAAATAGAGCTAAGCCTTGTTGTAGTTAGCCTAGCTGCCGTTACTATCACCACCTCCCTGGTAAATCTTTTTCCATATCAAAAAACATCTCATCAACATTTGACCTCTTGGGACCAATCTTTCTCACTGTGGCAGCGCCTCTTCACTTTAATGACGGTTTTGTTTAGCGGTCTAGAATATTACATCCTCTTTGTGCTTTCCAGCTGCATCAACTCGGTAAGCTCTATCTGACCTATGCATAATTCTTTAAAGTGCTGCACTTGCTTTGTCCTTCCTATAATTATCACCGTGCCAATGGCTAATTGTTCTTCGCCTTCCCTAGTCCGTTGTCCTATAACTACTTACCTTCAGCTCGCCGCAGTCCCAGCTTCCGTGGATACCTGTTGACATTCCGGCAGCACCCACAAAAGCATCTGCCCTACCAAACAGCTTTCTATATCAGAGTTTTATTAGTCATGAAATATCCTCGCTCGCATGGACTTTGAACTTTATCTGTTCCGGCATGTGCCTTCCACCCCAGCCTTGAAGTCCCATTCTCCTTTCTCCGTATACATCTCTTAGTCACTCTAGTAACATCATGTGGCTAGTTGCATCTTAGCATTTCATCGTGCGTCGATACCAGTAATTCTATTATCGATAGACACCACTCCTCAGGCTAATTCGCGTTCTCTGTTATACATCTTTACTACCGTCAACTGGTAACCGCGATTTTTATATTAAACCTTTGTCACTCTAGAGAATTCACGAAATTATGTTTCAAGGCCCCTCTTTAGACCTACTCTAGTAAAAGGTGCTACAATAGGACAAACTTCGAAACGGGCAACTAATTGATGCTATCTTAGTACAATTCGAGGCAACGAGAGAGGATTTAAGCCCCAGAACGGTATTAGTCTGTTATCAAGCAACGACAGCCTTCTCTGTTCAATGGGTATGCGAACTCCAAACATTGAGCTTGGTGGTGCACAACAATCGCAGCAGGCCCGCACCAGGACGCACGGCCGGGGCGGGGGGCGCCTCCCCACGCGCTAAGGTGGAATAGCGGTTGGAGCGGAGGAGGATAAGGGAGGGGACGACAAACTGCCGCTTGCAAAATTAGGGGACACTTTAGGATAGGAAACTCTCGCAGGCGCTGTGGTTGGGGCATCAGCTATCAGCATTCAATTGTCTTGGACCTCCAAGGCCTTGGTCAGTGTCAGTGAGAGTCTTTACAGTCCCGCAGTCCTGTGTTAGCAGCGAAAACGTTCTGGATATAGTTAGGGTTAGGGTTTATAATTAACCGTTCCGTTCCCCAAACACTTACCTTCCATGCAACCGCCTGTGCTCAGCTAGCCAAAGATCTATTCAGACTGGTCTATAGAAGGTACTTTAGTTCTTGGGTTGGTAAAAGCACACCACTGTTTTTCGGTTTTCTATCAGGTTCCCAACATTCGAGCCCAAACCATGGTACCAATAAGAGTCATGGTAGTGTTAGCAGCGGGTGGCAGGGTGATTTTATTACTCTGTTTTTCGAATTTCCTTTGTTTGGACGATTTTCCTTTGTTGACTTTGGCGGCGGAAGTGAGGATAGTTCTGGGGTTGTGTGGTATTGTCATAGCCGAAAGGCTAGATACAGTTAATGAATTCAAAAAATCCCGGTGCCCGCAAGGTTAGGGTTAGGGCTACTAGCTCCCAATTATTCAGTAGTCCGAGAGTGCACAAAGTTCCGCATATGTATTGGCCAAGGGCCGGGTGTTAGGAAAAGAAATAGATGACATCATTACTCAACCACAAACTATTGCGTTGTGGAGGTGTCACCCAGATGTAGGAACCAAACACGGTGTTTGAATATCTGTCTGACACCCTGTCTACTATTGATTATGCTATGGTGTTATTGCCACTTTATGTTCCATTTAAAGCCCCTAGACTTGTAGACTCTGAATAGAACCATGCTCATCTCGTTCATCTGTTTATCATCGGACTTTTAAGCCAGGAGAAGAGAGCGCCACACGACGTCATTCTCCGTCATCGCCTGCAACTAAATCTTTATCTCTACCTCCACCTCCCTCCACATTTACCTTCACCCCCACCACCACCCCGGGTCTTTCATCTTGGACGTAAAACGTTGGTTGCAGGTCTTTCTAGAACTTAGTTGGAGCTAGAAACCTTCACCCAGTATGGTAACCAATCCCACTTATTGACCTGAGGTAGAGGTAGTTTCCCCCAGCTCCGATATTCTTTGCAGCTTCTCGTTGTTCTCTTCGGTACCTGACTGTTCTATACAGCGTCATATTAACTGAAGTGATGTTGTCCGGGGGGTAAAGTCCTTTCTACCCCCACAGTTGCTACTATATGTATCAACTCACTGATTGTATTTCCGTACCAATCTCTATATTTTTTGAAATCTATACTAACGTCTATAGACAAATAATTCTTACCTAAATCGACGATTATCTACTGTTGGGTTAATATGGCTCTATGGATGCCTCAATTATCGTGCTTATCCCTAACCTGCTACCTATTTTACACCGCCTAGATGGTCAGTCGGACCGCTCGAGGCTAGGAGAGGTGTATTCCACAAGGTCCCTTTGCCTCGACAGGGTCAGATCTTCTATCTCTTCACCGACCAGAACCCGAGGCGGCTATCTCTTTTGCTGGTGAAGCTCTCAACATTTCCTGTAGCCGCATAGTGCACCGTGCACCCGAAAGTTCCCTCAGAAACACGCCGTCTCTACTTTTGAGAACGTAAGTGAGGCGCTGGTTCATGGTTATTACGTTGGCGGAGGAGCCTCTCAAAGGTTGGTAGCATCTAAATTTCAGTGAAAGAGATAGATGTTTGAGGCATATACTAACTATACTGAGACTTATATTACCTATAAATGACCGCTGACAAGGATCTTTACGATTATATAAATATTAACTTCTATAAATCATATCCGGGTATCATAGGATCACATTTCCAAGTAATAATAGTATGTTTACCGCAATCCTGAATGGCTAACTGAGCGTAGAACATGCCTAGAGCACTATCGCCTTGTTAACTGTTTGCTTGGGCTCCCTCAGGTCGGAGACCTTTGATGCTGGAATATCTCGTACACGAGAAGCCGCTAAAATGTATGTTCCAAGGGTAGATAACACGTAGATTAAATATTCTCTATTGGGTACCATGGCCAGGATGAACCTATTTTCGGCTACTGAATATTCGGTGGACCAGTCGCTCCCGGTACCTGTGACTCTAGGTAAGAATAGCACTAATGGTGAACAGCTTTCTAACCCCAGATATAATACAAGGGGCATAGCTTTCAACAGTATCAACAGGTGATAGGGGTTGACGTCAAGGTTCTACCATAACCGCTAGCCTACAATAAGTACCGGTTGTCACCGTGGATCCCAAATCAAAAGATCTTAAGAGCAGAGTTTGTCTTTCGGTGGCGCTTGCTGGTTTCAAAAAAGTCGAGCCTTGCTGCACCCGGGAAAAGGGCTACAGGTGCAAGTGTTTGTTTTCGACTAAAATACGTACTTACTAGGGTGGACACCTCGCGACCGCTAGTTGTAGGATTCTATCATTAATTATGGATAAGCTGTTATTAGGGGCGTACGCCCCGCCCCCTGGTATCTCTGGGTAGCATTTTATTTAGCCATGCTGGGTTAGGGTTACTTGTTTTCAACCAAACAAAGCGTCGGAAGCAGATCCTATTTCCAGTAAATAGTAGGCCGGGATATTAGAGTGGGGCGGTGCTAATCCTTGGTGAATATTCCTACACAACGTCTCATATGCTATTGGCAGATAGGGCGCCAAGTTATTCATTTATTGCAGCCATCCTGGGTGCGCACTCGCTCGTGGGATATCTCCAGTGTGTTTGCTCCCACCGGTTTTGAATAAATCTCGACTAAACCTCTCTAACCCCAAGAGCGACTGATTTAATATAGTTAGGGTAGTTTATCCTAAGAGATTTCCAAATTCCTCCCTTGATAAAATCCCCTTCATACATAGGGTATTAATTCCTCAATATAATCTCGTATATGCTACACCAATGTTGTGTCTAGGAGCGCCTCAGTCACACTCACGTATGCTAGGTACCTCTTTTCCTGTATGGGCAGTGCACCTTCCCCATAGTGTTTGCTGTGAGTGGGTCAGTCAGAGACCTGGATTTCCTTCAAGGGCACCGACGGGTCTAATATCGAGAATGACGGCCAGACCCCTTCGGACCGCGTCGGACCTTACATAAATTGAGGCTCAGGCTAGCCTACCGCTTATCTTCGGTCCCATTTGAAGAGCGAGGCATATCCCATATCCCCAACATACTCTTGTATAGATAACTTCTTAGGGTGTTGCGAACCAGAACCTCTATACTGGTATGACCATAGCGTACTCAGCTCTCGCAGGTATAGTGATACGTATCGGTGTGGTTGTCTTGTTCTAAGGTTGCGACAGTGCGATAGTGTATCACAAGCCAGGAGGTATTTGCCGATGTTACCCTTCATATACATTGGTACTGCCATGATCGGAGCTTGCCATAGATGTGCTTGTCGTGCGTGCTTCTTCCATTCACGCTTTCCCTTCTTTTCCCGTTCTTTCCTCTTTTTTTTTTTTTTTGCATTTCCACATATGAGAGTTTTTGAGGCATGAGATATCACTCGCTTCCATGACAAGGTGCGAATAGGATTTTTTTTTAAAAGTCTTTTGGTCGGGAAAGTTGGAATTATCATGGGGCTTGGATCCTAGGGGGAATACTTCTGGCAAGGCTACGTCACTATTCTCTCATGTCATCACTGCTTTAGAACCAAGCTACTTATTCTTATAAAGGGCCCCTAAATTGCTTCTTGTCTTCCCCGACAACAAGATAAGAGTTTATTCCGCCTACGGTCAATCTCCACGTCATCAACGGGGAGGGTATTACTAGGGGTAGTCACTTGACGACTGCGAGTTTTAGGTACCCTCCTTTCAAGTCCAGATCCTACATCCGGAATGGGGTTTTCCTGTTCCCCTCCATCACTTCGTCCCTTCCTATCCTTGGTATCCATTTTCCTAGTTGACGTTGTTCTAGCTCACTTGTTTCTAACTCGAGTATTTTTACATGAATCACGCCTATTTCCGGCACTGCTCTTTGATATGGTGAACAGGGCTTGCGGGGCGTCGTTGCTAGCCATGCTTATATCACTTCAGAGTAATATCTCATTTTCTCTGTCATGAAATCGTAAGCTCTTGTACTTGTCTCTTGGGGCCAATGAAAGAGTTGCTTAGTGTGGTGTTTGTAAAGTCAACCTCCCCTCTCTCATACGATAGCGTTTTGACATGCCAAGTTAGGTCTCTACAAACTAGAAGGTAGGAAATGTCGAAGTCTAGACGCATAAAAGCGAGGTTATGCAACCTAACAACACCAAATCGTTCGCGGGTACTAGTTTCCTTCGATCATTCCCTGTAACAAGGCAATTATCAAAGTGAGCATACCATGAAGGGATCAGCGGTTACCCGTTCAAACCGTGACAGTGTTTCCAACGGTTGTAACCTGTTTTATTTCTAGCAAAACTGAGCTGAGCTGAATAAATGGCCTAAGGCTGAACCGGCCGAATCAGAACCGGTTTATCCCTTTGTCTGGCAAAAGATGCTTACCCCCTCAAAGAAAAGGTTTTGTGTGACTTTACTAACAGATCCCGTCGTCAAATAATAGATTTCCTATACAAATTCAATTCCTCTAAAGAGACAATACTTGATTTCACCGCAAGTATACTAAGATACTCAGTGTTAGGGTCTGCTCTGAACTGTTAAAAACCGGTTCAAACTGATAAACCAAAGAGCCATTGGGAGCAGGATGTTTTTGGTTTTAGCTCGTTGCGAGCCGTCGATCAGCAGAAGAAGCATATATTCCTTCTGTTTTTCTCGTCGAGGTAAGGAGCCTATTATTACCCCGCTGAATTGATATTCTGTATGCCAGCGCTCTAGATATTATATTACTCGATCCCTGAAGCAAGCAAAAAACCTCCCAGAAGTCGAAATTTTCAATTTAGTGCTCCCGATCTGATACCTGAACGAATACTATCGCTACCACTGTATCTATATAAAAGGTTCTACACCTCAAATCACCTCTGGCTGAGCAATAATAATAGTTCGATGTTACGTCCCCATACAAATTTTGGCGTAAGATGAACTTTCGTCAACTATTCAGCCATGCATGAACCGTCTATTGAATCAGATGTTTGCCGGGGGTTTCGCCGTTGATCCACCCACTTGCATTGTGAAAGCATTACGTCAGAGATATTCCATGAATTACTGACCTGGGCGACATTCGGGTGAGCGTGACATCCCGAGCCCGACAAATGGGGTGTAAATGGCAAGACTCTCTAGCGCCAGAAAAAGCTAAATCTGTCACACCGGAGGCGGTGTCTTTGTGCCAATCTCAAGAGCATTTGCTTCCCTTAATGACTGGCACCAATTTCTATTGTACAAGCGCTCCAAGCCCCCAAACTCCGTCACATTGGAGACTTTGCTGCCAGAATAGGGTCGCTGTGTCGCATGACATAGCTTTTTTTTTTTTTTTTTTTTACACCAATAATTGCATGCAGCCCTAACGCTATGACAATATCACACTATGTTATCCCCAGAACACCCCTCCACCGCCATCTCAAAGAAAACTACAAACATATCGCCTCTCCCCCAACTCTAGCCGACCTGGTGTGCTCACTGTCTCGAGCCTCATCATTCACCGGGTAAGCGCCCCCTAAAAGAAAAACGCCTATCTCAACTCAAATTCAGCCCAAACTCCTTCTCCGTTTTCAAATCCGTAAATTCTGTCTTCAAGCCATTTCTTATGATCCGTAAAAATCTTGCTACATTCAATGTCCTCCCTTTCCAATGCGAACCTGCCTTTTCTGTCGCTATCAAAATGCATGACATCGCTTATAATGGCTCTGAAAAGTATGTCCTACCCGTTGAAACCCTCTTTCTAGGGATAGAGGTGTACTTGAGCTGCGCTCAGCATCGTCTAAACAAGCAGGGTTTCCAGCGGTTTACCAGTTTTCTGATTCGCACTGGTTCAACTGAACGGGCTAACCTTAGGGTTGGTACGGCCCTTGGTGATTTGAACGCTTCACTTCAATATCCCGAATACACCGCTCAAGAAAATTAACCCTGCAGTGCCTCCTTTCGACACCACATCCGTCCCGCTAGCTCTATTAGATGAGTTCCTTTCCTGGCCTGGATCTAAGAGCCTATCCCAACATGTTTATTATGCCAAGTCATGAAACCATGGTTTAAGCAGTTAATCAGATTTAGAATGTCAAGATAAATATTTGGCGCAGTTGGTACAGTTTGAGCTCCTTGATTTAGTGGTCGGTATAGCTTTCTCCTATATCACAACTGGTTTCTATCGCTATAAACCCTGCTCGGAACAGGACCAGTCTGCTGAAAAGAGCTGAGATAGTTTTAAGACGCATATTTAAGGAGCGGATTGCTTGCTGGGTGCTTGGGGTGTCTTACCGCATGAGGTTGGGGGCCTCTGCGCTTGGTAGCGCTGCTATTGGTATCTGGCGGGTTTATAGTTAGGGCCCGACCCGTCGCCTTTCGATACCAGGGGCGGCTGGTAGATAAGAGAATTCCTAGCAAAGATCTTGCCTCTCCTACAAAGATCGCACTCTGTATAGCACATATCTCGACCTTCGAAGACACATATGTTTGCGATTACTATGTCGCGAAAAAGGACCCCATGGAGCAACAGATCTAATGAATTAATAGATATGTAGGTTTAGCAGTTGCTTTCATTAACTAAAATGCCATTTAGTTTTGTAAGTTAACTATGCCCATAAAAGCTGCCCCCAAATGGAACACGTAGCCCTGAGGCTGCGGTGGTCTAGTGTTCGCAACCGTCCAGTGGCCCGGCCGCCCGCAAGGCCATTGACTGTTGGATAGTCATGAATGAGTGGACGATAAAACATAGTCCTTCTATTGTAGGCATCTCACAGGCGCCAGTGATCGACGAATAATGCTGACAGATAACTAGGCAAGCGAGGAGCAAGTGGGTATAGCGAAATATGGCAGGAATTTCGCAAATATCAGGCCGTAATAAGGTAAATTAACTAGATGAGAACGGCTAATTTATATACCATCCCATTCGCTGGGCATCCGCCCAATGCTCATTCCATCCATACGACGGTTTTTTTCGTATGGGTAGTTGGAAAATAATTTAATATCAATGCGACACGTCCCTGCAGCAATCCCCCCTTCTTGATACATTGTTATCTTATTTTCTTGGGGATAGTGGTGGATGGGTTGTCGCTCTGGGGAGAAAATAGTGTGATATTGCCATAGCCATAAGGCTGAATGCAACTAAGGGCTAAACAAAGAAAGAAAAAAAAAGGCGAAACAGTTATAAATTGATAATGAGCTAGTTAAGCTTTGACATGATTCTTTACTTCCCTTAATGCCGGGCCCACTCCTTTTTAAAGTCTCTCCACTCATGTAAACCTGCTGCGCCGAGACGCTTCATACTGGGTATCTGCACTTAGAACATAATGAAAGAAGACATCTTGGCAGGTTTGGCGCATCCACCAGATGTGTCAAATTGGGAGTTAGTGAATATTTCCCTTCTGGATTAAGTTTGACTCGAGGACCTTTATAACCCCCCCCCCCCAAAGGGAAAAAAAAAAATAACTGGCGCTTTCAAACTTAAAGAATTCAGAACTGCAGCAACCCCCCCGTCAAGAGCTTTCTCAAGTTAATGGCATACTAACAGAAACTTCCCCAAGGCAGTAAGGGCTCTTTTTTTTTTTTTTTTTTTTTTTGGAGAATTATATGTACAGGGTTGACGGGATCGCCCTCTACTCCCTCTTTCGCCATATAGATTGCCCCATGCTGCGCCCTATTCCAGCTCAGAGGACATGTTGTGCAGCCCCGTATACTCGTAACAATGGTATTTCTTACCTTTCATTTGGTTGAAAGAATTGTTAACTGGCGGGAGGTAATGTGAGAGTACGGTATAATTCTTATTCCTAGCTTGCCTAGGCATTTGACGAACAGTTTAGTCTTTAGAACACGTCCAGAGCACGGCGGGCCCTGGTGGGCGCATGCAAGCGCAGTCAAATTGGGGACAAGACCAGATACGACGACCCGCCGTCACTTGCAGTAACATCCAGTCTCCTGCAGGCACATGCAGTCTCGAACGTACAGATTAACCCGTTGAAAATAGTAAGAGCGCGTTAGGCAACAACCTAAAAGGATCATAAGACGCCAGATGCCGTTATACAACGGACCTTTCTCAAAACCTATAAGTTGGCCTCTTTAGTGAGCCACTAACATAACTGAATCATGGAAGCTGAGTCAGATCTATTTCTTCTCGTTCCACTGCACGTCCCCCACCAAAACCTGCAACAGAAACTCACTGAGCTTGTGTTTGTAGACTCTAATCTTGTCGTAATATTCCTCAGTCAGCAATGTGCAAACAAGACTCCCGCATAACATAGTTTCTGGACCATATGCCCCCAAATGCTCCCTAACTGTTACTGTCTTGGTGTTGGCCCCGCCAATAGAGTTAAGAATAGCGGTCTTGCAAAGAGCAAGTATATTGGAGGTACTGGGTATGACAATTTGAGGCTAACAGCAAGCCAATGCTTTCGGCTTAAAACACAAAAATAAGGTACTCATAAGAATAAACTCCACAATATACCAAAGGCCATCGGTGCCCTCTATCTAAGTTAGATAAAAAGGCTTAGTCTAGTAAAGTCGCCACAAAAAAAGGCCCATTTTATAAGTCGTGTCTAATGACTTCAGTAGCTTGATACCTAAGTAGGTCCTTATCCACATCCATTCCGCATAATTAAATTTCACATATTAAATATTTTTAATACAGAATCTCAGATAGACATGTAATATCAAAATGTCTTCTCCCGTGAATTCTCACAGATATACTGACCTTCTTACGACCTTGATTTGGCCCCAGACGCAATACGCAATTTATCAAACTGCTGATATCTCGTTTATCATGATGAACTAGAGCCAGGGAAAGGGGGGGGGGGGGGCAGGCGACCACAGAGAAGGCGCAGGGGGGGTAGAACGACGTGATATCTATCCGTCCCCAACCATAGCCCCCGCTCTTGTTAGAGTCCTCTAAGTACTAATTATCAGTACAGAGATCTTGACCAAGCCTTGTTTGGCCTGATGAGGCGCCGAGCATAACAATTGGCGACTAATCTAACCCATATATGACCTTTATTAAGTAATTAGCTTTTTGAATAAATCTATTTATATCTAGCGGTCGAGGAAGGGATCATAGCTATCATTCCCTCATTAAGTAACTGTGGTAGGGGGCCGGGCTACGGCCTCTGGGCATCATTCACCCTCCTCAGGCGTTTCTAAATGGGAAAGGCCACGATATAGGTGTCTGGTGAAATTTGAAGTGTCCCAGCCTACACAGAGCCACTAACTTACTTGATGCGGGAATAGGTACAGCAACAGGTAAATAGCTGGTGGGGTACAAACACCAAATTTCGGTGGCGTTTTACTAAAATAGGCGTCACTCTGTTCTCTCACTATTGCCTACCGCATACAAGCACTCGTCATGGAGGCCAAACCTAGGGAGGTCAATCACAAACGACTTCAGCTCCGCTCCGTCTCGGCCGGCGAGAAAATCTATTATTACTTGTGATCCTCTGTTGACCTTTCTATATGCTGAATGAGGGAATCACCTCTGCAAAACAACAGGATAGCAAGTAGGACTTAAAATCTAAGGCTTGTAGGCTCTTGAAGAGTACGCACAATTCCTTATTTGGTTTGTAGAGGAACAGCTAATAAATATGATTAGCCTACCGCTTATAAGAGAGGGCGGTTGTTCTTGCTCTTAAGCGCGGTCTCTCTCTATTAGCGGAGAGAGGAGCTATTGCTGTACATTAACCCGCCCTAGCAGGTGGTGGATTTTACGAGAGGGAATGGCAGAAGATCGTTTGGCGCGAGACATACTAGACTTATTCACGACCAAACAGTGGCAAAAAGACTTTGTTGGTGGACTATACAGTGGTGCAAGAAAATTTCCCTAAATGTGGATTACGCATGTCGATGGGACAACTAGAATATCCCGGGACGGGGCCGGGAAAAATGTGAGCAGTGCATGTCCTCTCGGCTAGTGAGCTTCCTTGAAACATCACTGAACATGGGCATGCGGGTGCTTTGGGTATCTGCCAGCCTGGTGGAGGAACTACATTGTTTTTTTAACCTCTCTTATATTGAGTTCCACATGTCGAAGCTGTATTTCGTAGCTAGTGGAAGATATTCAATCAAAAACGAGTGCATGTATGAAGTAATAAATAATCAAAAACGAGTGGGTTCGGAAACCGAGTGATAATTCATGACTACAATTATTCCCATGTGCACACTTCTTTTTTTGTATAATTCATTAATTGTTCTCATGTGTAGGCGCTCCGATTCTCCCCCACTCACCGCGCGGCGAGGCTAGACAAAGTATTATCACATTTGAAAAACAGGTAGGGGCCGTTTCCTACATCTCGCACAAATCTTGGCCCAGTTACATTCGTTTTTACATCGTGGCTTTTGGTATTAGGCATTATACTTCACAACCGGGACCTAGATAGGCTCCTAGTGGTAAGTGGGGCGCACGCCCTAGTCTCGCTATAGATTTGTTGAAATATTAACCTGCAGAGTCGCCATTACTTAGCATCTGAACTAATAGACCTTATTCCAATTAGGTGCCTCCTATGGTTTGTTGTACGCATGCTGTATGGGTTAGTTATCTTTATTAGATATACGATTAAGTAGTGTGTAAGGTCACTCTTCTTGACAGGTGCTGTAGGGTCCGCTGCAGGATTGGGTGGACCAAGGAATATCTTGTGTGCCAGGCTAAGATGAGAATAGGCCCGAACAATGATTCAGCATAGGTCCAGGCTGCTAATATCTACATGTCTTGCGAATCAGGTTGGTTTAAGTGCCCGTCTGCATTTTCAAAGACAGATATTATATGAAAGGTATCACCATACGGTGAAGTATGGTCTTCGGTGGGTTAGGGGTAGCGTGGTTTAGGATCCTTAAACATAAAGAATACGTCGTATATAGCGGTGCAACCTGTGTTTAAGAGTTAGAATCCCCCTGTTGTAGCTACGTGCAATTCGGTTGGGTCGGTTTCTTTACTCTCTCACGGCTTATTTGGATGTAGATATAATTTACTATTGCGAACTCTCTTTTGTTAGTTTGGCCCCCGCTTCATGTACTATGTGCCGAGGAATTGCAAAGCACCAACGCAACAACTAGTGTCACGACCACCCGAAAACCAGGGGTAGATGTTCTGAGAAGCACCAATAGTAGTAGTTCCTGACCCTTTGTCGCTGGGGGGGGTGGGGGGTGGGGGGAAGGGCGTACCTTTTGACCCCTTTTGATCTAATATCCCTAGAGAATATAGTGGATATCTCCTATCTTGTCGCTTCCTCCGTTCAGTGCCTTTAAAAACGGGTGTCCCGCAGTGTCGGTTATCGCTTTGCAACTGCTCTGCAGTACTTTCGCTAGCACTTGGTGAGAAGGCATTGTACTTGGGGTGAAATTAACCACTGTCCAAATTCCTTATTGCGCTGGCACCCACCCAACCAGTTTGGTTCATTATGGCGAAGTACTTTGTTCCGTGTCTCAAAGTAAACGCCCCGAGGTGGTATACAATTCCATGAGCTGAAGTGCCCCAACCCATGGTATATCTCTCGACTCGAGTTGGTTCCAGCCAACTCCCAAGACAGAGATACTCGTATTATAAGCCCTGGGTGACCGGAACAGATAGGAACTGTTGAGAAATCACTGCTAAGACCTACCTCGAGCAAAACCGAGACAGCTCGAGCAAAGCCGAAGTCAATCTCACTAGAGCAAGAGCAAACTCGGTACACCCTGTCTGCCTTACCTCGATGCGCTTTGTAGACCACACTGCATCATTCAACCCCACCAGAGCTGAGAGCCCACAGAATCTCAACTATCAGGTCAATCCAAGCGTATTAAAGATGGGCCCATGGTTCTCAATGTTATGTATCAGTATGGTTTTTATGCCATATGGTACCCACTGTTATATGCTGCGGTTATCGAACTGCATGATACTTTGCAGACTCCTTATCATACCAACTATAATATATCAATTGTAAACGAGTGATGTCTTATGTTCCTGGAAGTGTTCCGGGGGCAAAATCCAGGTTTTCCTTTTCTTCCTGATTCATGAACTGCATAAATCGAGGCTAGTAAAGGCAAATGAGGATTTATTTGGGCGCCAAGTCCCTACCATGATATTCATGCTATTACCGATACAGATAAAAATCCATATCCTACCTATCATTACCGAAAAATCATCATATCGTACTCTACTCACTGTACTACAAGCGAGCTTTAACAAAATGTATCACAACACCGCATTATCATTGAGAATCCTGGCTGGGCCACGGTCATTCTAAACTACTCAAAACCAACTATATCGCACTTTAAGGATCATGGTGAGGATGGCTGCCACTGCGCGCGAGAGGCCATACTTAATCTTAGCGCAAGTATACCCACCCTGTCAAAATTGCAATTCCGCTTACTTAGTATTTTACCACCAAATTATACTTAATTGGGGTTGGTCGGCGGCATTTTCATTCTGGTACTATGAGTAGAGGGTTTATAAGTTACCGGGACATGAAATTAATTCCTAGTGCCAATAAGATCTAGTCCTTGGAGTAGATGCATGGCTGCCGAGAAGCCGTTTTTGGAAAATATGATGGGTGCTTCAACCCTGTGACACATAGAGTATGGGTGTGTTCTAGACTCCCGCTAAGTGGGGCTTTCTAATTGTAGACGAAGTCCCATGATAAGCTGCCTTTTACCGTTTTTGATGGCCAGTGGCGAGTGCTCTACCACAAATTGCTAAGCTAGAAGCGGTCTAATCTTTCCATAATTAGTAGATATGGTAGAGAACAAGATCCATCTGTACCGCGGAAGGACATACCAAGTGATCGATATACATTACTAACGAGCTCCTGTGACCCTAGAAAATGGCCAGCCTTTGTTGAGACTCTACAGGCGTTTTCAGTGTAGTGTACAGCGACAGGTAATAAGTGATGGAACGCCCTGAGGTACAAACACCAAATTTTGGTGGCGTTTTACCAGAACAGGCATCATTGTGTTCCATCACTTATTACCTACCGCTGTAGAGTGTGTTGGAGGAATGGGCAGCCCAGGGCGGGGTAAGATCATTGCAGACTTGATCCCACGGCATGTGGATGAATAGGATGCACTACCACAAAATAGTATGGTTCATGATCATACAGGGTCAAACAACGCCACGCTCCTTGTAGCTGTAAAGTTCCTGAAGTGGAGGTAGCATTAGATCTTGATCCGATCCACGGTTGTGTGCGTTGGGACGGGTATATAAATATTTGCTTTCTTCTCATGAGAGTTAATATGCGTTGGATCGTGTGTTTGATCCAACTATAACCGAATCTTAGAGCTAAAGTGCGAGATGTGTGACGCTGCCTTTACGAAGCTCACAATGTTAGTCTAGTTTCGGCCGGTACCACTTCTTACCAAGAGTTCGGACATAGAGAAACACCACAGGTTAGAACCCTCAGGTGGACATGCTTCTCAGTATAAAGCCATGCGGGTCAGCTGTTGTGCATGTGTTCGACTCAATTTAAGGGATAATTCTGAGCCTTAGAGCGGTTCAATTATGGAATAGATGCTGGGTGGTACGTGAGACAGTTTGACAGTTCTTCCTACTTTTTTGAACTGGCTAGCAAAGCCTAGGACAGTGCGGCGCCCAATGACTAGAGAGTATAACCCTAGCTTGAGTGTTATCTCAATAGATGATTGGTACCAGTATAGGCAAAAGGTTCAACCAGTCACTCGCCGCAACAGTGCAGATTGACAAAGAAAGACTAGGAATCCGAGCATGCCTATGTTTATATAGCACTTAGGACTAAACCCTTGCCCTCGATCGTAATCTGCTGAGCGGACAGAGTTAAAACTGGGCTTGTAATGCACAAGTTTCGGTGTGGGGTTAGTTGAGGAAATACCTTTAACAAACCCACATAATTCCACGGACTATATGTATGTCAAACCAGATGCTCCAGCCTCCATTAATTATCCGTCAATAATCTAGTCTATACATGGCCTATTTCATTAATTAGAAGTTATTAGTTACGTGGCCAGCATGAACCCCGCCCTTTTTACATCCGCTCCGGGGAGAAGGAGGGGGTGGTTGCCATAGCATAAGGGCTGTATGCATGTATGAAGTATAAACTCTTTCGCTAACACGCAGACTTATCGCCAAAAATAACAGGGTATTGGGGTGTTGACAAAGGTCGGTTGGTTTAGTAATGTGGTCCCAGTTGTGGATCGGAAAGAAGTAGTAATTGTATAACTTGGGGTTCTATCCCACAAGGGGGCTGGGAGAGAATACTATAAACACAGCTGGGATGTTTGATGACTATAGTGGTCCATTATATCGCTTCAGAAAATGTTTGCTGTTAGTATTCAGGGATCCATCTATACTAAATAGATGTAATGGCACAAGTAGAATGTTGTATCTTACAAAATGCTGTCATGCAATATCTCATCCTGAGAGCGCGCTCTATGACACAGGGGTCAAAGAGGGCTTTTTTGATATTTTGAAATGTAGTCTTGACTCCTAACAGTAATAAACTGCTTGACGGTTGTTGTATAATATTTTGGTTTCCGTGATATAGCCTGTGGGGGTTGTGGGCGCGGTAGTAAAAATAGAAATGAAGAAGAGGTGCCCGCTCGACTCTTGCCCTGATCTTAGATTTTAAACCGTAAAACCATTTCCTACTTGTCGTCCAGGTGGAAATCGATATTAGCTATCTGAGGAGCTCTAGAGCTAATGCAGCTCGTTATTTAATTTGTGTCAGATTAAGAACTTCGATTGAGGCTTATCCATCGATAACCGTACCTAAGCCGGCCTAATTAGGCGCCCTTGGAAGATTAGCTGCACTGTGGGTCCATGAGGGTTCTTGAGGCGAGCAGAGGCAAATGCTTCGGGAGGTCTCTGTTTTTTAGGGGGTGGCTTGCCCTGCGCGAACAATGACATATGCCTCAAGGGGTTTGAGGCAATTGAGGCAAATTGTAATATGGATATAGGATTCTTCTCCTAAAAAAGGCCACGGTGCATGATTATTCTGAGGCGCTTTATATTAATATATTCAATAATAATATAATGACCTAAAACCCGAGCTGCTCGAGGCAGAGGCCCCTGGAGCCTCATGGTCCATATACAATGACTATATTAAGGATAACCGTTAGTAATATCTGGTGTGGTCCGCGCGGCTGCTCGGGGCGAGCAGGGGCAAACGCTTGGGATGCCTCGGGCTTTTGGGGGGGGGGGGGGGCGCTCTGCTCTGCTCGAGAAACGCCTCGAGGTGTTCTAGGCAATCGAGGCAAATATGTGCTATTGATATAAGGCTGGTCCCAAGACATACCAAGGTGCTAATAATCTCACAATTGTTCCGAGGTACTTATATATAAATACGTATGCTCATGTATCTAATAATAGTATGGTTACCTAAACCTTGAGCTACCTTGAGGCATAGACCTCGGGAATACCTCGTGGACCACACTGGTAATATCCGTGAAAGCTTATTAGCTATGATTAGTGCACTCACAGTTGTCACACCCTTTCCTCTACGCCATCCTCACGCCACTAGCCAATTATCATCACCTCGACACGAGTTAATCTGTGAATTGAGTACTAAATGGAGCGGGATATCACCAGATCAAGCGCCCACCAAACCCTTTTAGAAACATCTAGTTACACGTACCTGCTTGGTCAATAAATTATCAAGAACCTGGTTTGCCAGATTGACCCGTGGCCGTGAAGGCTAATGCATGTCCATACTTTGAAGCAGGTAATACAAGGTAAAGAGTTGTAAATCTTATGGCAAACATAACATTTCCAAAAGTTGAAATGTCAAAATTGGGATAATGATTGTGTAGGCATATAAGTAACTCTTTGTGGATATAGCAGATGATCGTAAATCTCTGCCCTGTCTTTGATATTATATAAGTTAGTGGTAGCTTTTGGACTGCAGTTTTCCAGCTCAAGTGTTTCGTCCCTTGTATGATTCACTTAGTTTTCTCCATATTAGCACCGGACCCACTAACCCTTTTGGGTATGTATCTTTAATTGCAGAGCGTGTTACGTGCCTACTTGATGTGGTTAAGGACAGCCCGGCTGAATCTGTCAACTATTATGAACACTTGCCCAGCACGGGTTTGACACTCGATCGTGGTGGCTATTTCGCGGCTTGTTTAGCGATGTCAGTCTTTCTGTGGGTTCAGTCGTGGTTACAGGTCGTGAAAGAGTGAGTTGCTTGCTGTGCTCAGATCCGAGATAGGCGCACTAAGCAATGATCCAGATCCATTCCAACCTCCCCATGTTTACCCCCCCCCCCCGAACCCCATCACCACCGCTTTTGTTTCATTCCATCAAACGAAATGTTTGATTTGTTTTTCCAGCTTCAAGGTTTGTTTTCTAGGTCGATATCCACGGCGATTGTTGTAATCTGAAGTTGAGCGTATGAATCTTCCGTATAGTTTCATTGCTTTGCCATGATCTTTGAGGCGGTTGTCGTTTTCTCTTTGCTCTCATTTCGGCCCCACCACCCTTATCTCATAGACGTGCCGAGGAGTTATTGAAAGGCAGGTTTCTATTAGACGAAACATTAGGTGAGGGTAGTTTGAATTATTATGAATAATGCGTAATTAGATTTGACGGTCTCTTTGTAATTCGTGATGGGTGTTGAAGTAAATTTCTGTTCGCATCAAAATGTCTAGGGGATACACCGGGAAGTGTTGAGAGTGCAAATGATCCAGTCCATACGCGCCTCTTTACAGCAAGCGCCAGTTACGAACACCTGGAAGTATTTTCAGCTCTGGATACTAGGCCCACGTTTGTCAACCCCCAACTCTCCCGTTAAAAATAACGTATTAGTAGGATTCCTGTGCGGGGGAGCGGGGGGGTTAGTAGGCTCGGGGTGGTAAGTAGCTAATCCTTATCGGACAGCCGTACTCTATCCACCCCTTCCTGACTTGCACATACGCTCTGGGAGTTGTCATTTTCCATATTGGACTCCCCCAACGACTTAACAGAAAAAGATGTGCTTTAGAACATATACCGGCAACATGGCATTCTTGAGAGGCACGAGGAGATGATTTAAGGACTTATGCTTCCGTTTGTGTAACCGTCTACAGTTGGCGGCCGCCATATTTGAACGTTCCTGGATAAAGGCCCTTCCTTGATTGCGCAGAGAATAAACAGCGGTAAATCCGGTGTAGTGTACAGCCCCGTTCGAACAGTCGTGGCACCCCACAATATAGTAGGGTGTCGGGAATTTTCGAACAGGGCTGTACAAAGCTAGTCTCCGATATCACCACCTCATTTAAGAGGCCGCTGATCATCGCGGCTCAACAACGGATATCCGGTGATAGGTGTGAAGGTGACCAGAGGGAGACTGTTTCTGTGAAGGACAGACTCTTTCTAATAATTGACAACGTTATGAGACCGCGGATCGTTTGAGCTACAGATTCCCGGGTCTATGGGCGTGCCGCAGCCTGGTACGTTGGTTACGTTTCAAATCGTTAACCTCGGAAACATTTAAACTCATGTAACTCAAGACGAGTGTTGGGGTCGAGGGTCTATTGTACTATGGCGCGAGGGGGCATAGGGGGGGTGTGTAGACCTCACAGGAATTTTTTTGTATGGGATTAGACCGTTAGGCTAGGGTTCTAGTGTAATTCTAGGAGTGGATCTCCCAATTTCTATAGACTGATTGGCTGCAAACGCCGAAATTTACACACCTACCCTTCATAGCTTCTCGAGCCATATATATAACCCCTTGCTCCTTGTCTTAGTGCTTAGGGATTATTTTGAAGGTGATCATGAGGGCACGGGCTAAATGCTCACCTTGTCGAGTTAAAGCACATATACGGGTTATTTGGGTGTATCCGGGTAGGTTAGCTTGGGTGGGGTCTGCTTGTGGGCGCTAAACTGTTAGCAATGCGGCCAGCTTCTGGCTAAGACGACCGGACTAGCATGTCCAACCGAGGAAGGAGCTAGGTATAATGACGCATCAAAGCCTGTGGAACACCGGTTAAACGGGGGTTGGGAAACTCGAACCTTTTTATCCAAAAATCCAAGCCTCTAGAATCGCCCCTTTCTTTATACGTCTATTTTAATTTCAATATTACTTGTCTTGCCCTATTTTAAAACTCCGGTCACGCCTATAACTGGGCAATGATTGAGGAGTGAGCGATCATTAGTATGTTTGTGATCACAGTGTTGAAGTTGAACGAGGTTTAGGATACCCACATACGAATAGGTGGTGTGGTTGAACCGGAACAGAACCCCAAATAGGCATCACCCACCAAGTATGATACAGAATCCTATTTTGATAATTCGGGTTATGAATCTGCCCATCCGGAAGACCTCCTCAGAACACGTCCCAAGACTGATTCTACATAGGTACTCATGATAATTATTATCTCTATTTATCAGTTAGTCTAGATTAGAGGCTCTGGATGGCTTAGTACGAGTAGAATTTGTTAAAGCTCATAACACTGCAAGCACCCGATTTAGATGCTAGCCTTTTGAGATTCTCAAGGCCTGTATGCATTTGTAGCTGGCGCTCTAGCGTGTACTGTCCAATTTTATCCTGCGAGAATATTAGATTAAAAACAATAGGGATGATGGGGAAGGGAAGAGAGGTACAAAAGCCTCAGCAATTAACCCAATTCAGCGCTGTGTCGGGGCCTGTGTTATAGACCCGAACCTTTTGCGTGTGGGCTAGGATAGTAAACACCACTTCAATCACAACACACCGCCCTTGGCCCCTCTAGCACTTTTATGCTCCGATACGTGGATTGTTTGTGGTTAGAGGGTTTAACAAACTTGAACCAATCGTTAGCCTTTCATGGATCAAAGGAGACACACGTTTCATGCTTTTAAGTGATAACACCACAACTCGGGGGGCGGCGCGTTTTTCATTTTAACCTCTGCCCCCATACCATGACAGTCAAGAACCTCGATCACGTTATTTGACGCATCCTCCACGCGAAACTTTTGTGGACATTGCCTCAAGATAAGCTGTGAGGCATATATTCTCAACCGTTGTTTGGAGTTGAAGCTCCCGTGGACATGCATCTTGAGAAGGTGGGGGTTGGGTTCGCGAAATTCTCCTCGGCTTTTTCTATCACTTTCTCACTCCATAGAGGTTATTTTAGCTTTACTAGGTAGAATAGGCGTTTGAGGGTGAGCTGTCGGTGTCGTGGATTTCAGAAGATCATGCGTCCAGAAAAGAAGCATTATAGATAGTTTAAGGGTATATATGTCGGGGCTAGATTGCTAGGATGTCCTCACAATACTGAAATCTTATGAAGCGCCAGTTACCAGGTGTGCGTACTCTACGTTTTGGTGTCGTGATGAACCCAGCACCAGCAAGGTTTCCGGTAGAAACTGGTTGTGATAGAAGACAAAATCGCACTGACCACCAACCCAAGGAGGTCGACCTGTACCAACAATATCAACTATTTATCATGACAGTTATAGCCGTTCAAACCATGATTTACATCCTTGGCATATTACGCAATGATAACAGTCCTAAAAGATAAACTCATGCCCTCTTACAGCATGTTTGAGCTTTGTTACCTGCTTGAGATCAGGAGCTGGGTTTTAACTTACGGAAATGAGTTGTATGAACTGTTTAAACCGCCAGGCCCCTAAACTGTTGAAACCATATATTCAGGGCGGGAGGAACTGTACCAACTGTAAACCCAACCAGTCGAACCATATCACCGGTAAACCACCGGAAACCTTGGCACCAGGCGCCGACGGACCACATGGAGCCGGGCATATTTAAACCTTCTCGATGGACAAAAGGCCCGTTCCTATCTGCACCAGGTCTCTCTGTGCCCTGTGGGTGCTGCGGTTGCCCGGGAAGGTGTGGATCTAATATAATTTAGAGAGTATATCTACCACTGGGTCCTCGTATTTGGGAGGGGAAGTGTTTGGCGTGTTTCACCTATTCAAGAATGATCTGAGGTTACAGCGCCATAGCTGTTGAGACATGTTCCAGATCTCGACCACGGATGTATAAGAGCATATTATTTAATGCAAGTCGATTAGAGTTATCTAGCTCATGTCTTGGCAAAGAACTAATGTTGATTCTAGAAACGGTCTAGAAACGGTCAAGACCAGGATCGATGAGTGAACAGGTTCCTGCTTGGGCCAAATAGCACTACGAGCTTGCAATAATTCTTGACAGCCCACCGGGATAGAAATGCGTCACCTACCTGTCTAACAATAATCACCATAGTTAGCACACCTCTGTCACTATCCGGGATGGGCGCGCTCCAACTGTTCCGATAGATCTCTGATACAAAGTATCCTGTAGCCGAGAGCTCCTGATTCTCCGGTTTGAGCTTGGATTAGCCCTGTTGGGTTTGGATTCTCTGGGATTGTGCACGTAGGAGGATGTAACCGAAGGAGGGGGAATGGGGTGGAGAAACAATGATAGCCATGTGTCAATAACACGGTATCTCATTAGCTGAGGCCACATTAGATTTGTGAAGACACGCAAAAGTCCATGTTTGGCAATCTCTATCAAATATGTAAGACTTGCATGTAGCCGGTTCACAGGACTTGGCTGGATGTATCCAAATAATTAAACAGAGTGGTCAACTTGTATTCCGCGCGCTCTTGCATTACTTTTATTGTACACTGGCCTCTGACATGTAGCGGCCGTCTCTTCTAATCCTTCAGCACACGTATCATCCCATATCGGTTGGCAAAAAGTTCGATGCCAAGGACATATGTTTGTAACACGTAGCCCCGGAAACGTACACCATAGTCGGTGTTTGATCGCCCGCCAAGGTGCGCTAGTGTTCTGGCAACATTTTCGGCTCTAGAGAGGACATGGTATTGAAACCACGTTTTCTTTTTGGGCAGAGCTATAAGAAAAGCTCGCTTCGCCCTGTTTCCTCTACATCCTCGTCTTTATCCGTTTCTGTCTCCAAGTGCTCCCAGAAATGCCTTTGACGGTCTTTACTGTTGTGATGAAAATTCAAATTCTTTATAACGACTGCCGTGTTTTTACGGGGTGGCCCGTTAACTGGGGTGTTTCTAGTCAGTATAATGACTAGTTAGGTGTCGAGTATGTGAAACCCGTGACTTTAGTGTTTCTCGTGGGGTTTGAGTCTATTTTGGTAAGAACGATTCTTTTAATGCGATTTTTATGTATATGTACTAATGATTTTCTTAGTTTCCAGCCCAATGTTTCCAATGTCGTTAAGTGTGTTGCCATATTGCGAAGTTCCCGATGGCGTTTCGGGAGATTAAGCCATTGTGAACCTCTGTTAGGTTAGGCTTTCTGTTTAGCGGGATCTCGAGACGGCGTAGCTGCTCTAGTATGGGTTTCTGTGTGTTTTGAACACAGCTTCTCTTAGTTGAACACAGCTTCTCTTGGGTGGCGACCCGTGCTGGTTTTAACTTGTGGTGTCTCCCGGCACCTGAATACAACCCGGGTTTTTTCGTGGGGCTAGTTTTTTGTTCGACGCACGTACAGGTGTGCTTTGTGTTAGACCGTCTGGTTTTAGTTTTTGATGTCACCAACGTTGCTGTTTGTGCTGAAGTGCCGCTTTGCGTTGCGAGAGTCGTTTTGTAAGGTTTTGAGTGCCCATCGTTGTTTTCTCAGCAACTTTTGTTGGTGGGTTTTTTTGGTAAACCACGTTTCTCGCAGTTCTGAGCCGTGGACGCTAGTTTGAGCCGAACCCGCCCCAGGAGTCGTTGAGGCTTTTCTTTGCGTGTGAGTGTCCCGCTGCGTTTTCTAACAGCTAGTCACGTGACTAGAACCGTTTACTAGTGGTTTGAGACCCGGGTCACGTGACTTTGACTTTTTCGTGCCTAAGTGTTTTCAGGGTGCTTTTTTGTTTGGGTTGTGTTGCGTGAGCCCGCGTTGTTGGGTCTTTGTAAGTATTAACCGCTAGGGTTAACCGACGGCCGGGTAACCCGCCGTTTGTTAACCGACCGCTAACTTTTTTTTTAACAGGTGCGCAACCGTTTGTAACAGAGGCCGGGTAACCCGTGCTAGGGTTAGTTAGGGTTAGTTAGGGTTAGTTAGGGTTTATTAGGGTTTATTAGGGTTAGTTA